>OU015745.1:115652219-115662403 GCA_907169655.1 Acomys percivali | reverse complement strand
AAAGAAAGAAAGAAAGAAAGAAAGAAAGAAAGAAAGAAAGAAAGAAATTCACCAGGTGCCTCACATTTGACCATGTCCCCTGGAGGGGGAGACCTGGTGGCACTCAGAGGAAGGATAGCAGGTTACTGAGAAGAGACTTGATACCCTATGAGCATATACAGGGGGAGGTAATCCCCCTCAGTCATAGTCATAGGGGAGGGAGATAAGGGGAAAATGGGAGGGAGGGAAGAATGGGAGGATACAAGGGATGGGATAACCATAGAGATGTAACAAGAATAAATTAATTAAAAATAAATAAATAAATAAAATTAAAAAGAAATTAACCAGGGTTCACAATCTATTTTAAAGTTATATTCATGATGATCTAATGTCATCTATGTCCCTTCTCAAAGTTTTGGTCACCTCCCAAGGATGCTTTATTGGAAACTAAGCATTTAACACATGAGCTTTGGAGGGACATTTGACATAGAAAGAGAAGAACTGACTGAAAAAAAAAAAAAAGTCAAAGGTAATGAGAAGTATTTTGTCTTGGAATTTAATTTGGGGTGACTGAATCTAGACCTGGGTAACAATCAATGCCAACTTGCATACTGAGGAGAATGCGTGCTAAATAGTGTTTCACAGACCATATTTTAAGAACTTGGGCTAGGGAATTGGAACAAGGTGCAGCAATGAAGCCCGAGAAATGCAGATGAGCAATGCACTGTGTAACATAACCCGCAGTACATTTAACTGAAGGGTTTACATTTTATCTGTAGGACAAGATGCCAAAGCAGCTTTAATGCTAATGACTACGTGATTTATTTACATTGTAAGATTATAACTGAAGTAGCTTCATGAACAATGCAAATAGAACAAGGTCCGTTGCTTGTATTGGAGCCAGCCAGGAGGGTGCTTTACACAATTTTTTTTAAAATTAATTTATTCTTGTTACATCTCAATGGTTATCCCATCCCTTGTATCCTCCCATTCTCCCCTCCCTCCCATTTTCCCCTTATTCTCCTCCCCTATGACTGTTCCTCAGAGGGATTACCTCCCCCTGTATATGCTCATAGGGTATCAAGTCTCTTCTCGGTGACCTGCTATCCTTCCTCTGAGTGCCACCAGGTCTCCTCATTCAGGAGACATGATCAAATATTAGGCACCAGAGTATGTGAGAAAGTCATACCCCACTCTCCACTCAACTGTGGAGAATGTTCTGTCCATTGGCTAGATCTGGGTAGCGGTTTGAAGTTACCCAGAAGATGCTCCAGCTTTACACAACTTTGAATGACAGACTTGAGGGTCTGAACTGAAGCAACAAGAATGAGAGGGTAGAGAGAACAGGCTTTTAGAGAGAAATGTGAGGTGCTCCGGACAGGGTTATGGCAGAAGGTTTGAACAATATTGCCAGTCTATGAGATGAAGAGCAAAAGCAATTCCCGTCCTTGCTTTCATATTCTTTGAAAACAATAAATAAGTAACAATACCATCTTCAGTTCTGTTCATAGCTATTGAGATATAATATGTAACTATTTTTTTCTCTAATCCATAAGGGATTCTCTTGCTGTTAATATGTTTGTGTGGTTGGGAGCTGACTGCCTAAAGACACCATTCAAACATACATGTGTTTACCAGCAGCATATTCACTGAAAGCTCAGATAACTGTTTTGAACTAAAAACATTTTGCTAAATAGTTTGGGCTGCTTGTCAGCTTAGAAAAGAGGTTTCTCCCTTAGCCATCCTGGGAACCTCAGTGCTAGAATTTTGGCTCTCTACACAGCGCTGTGCTCTCTCTAGTGCTGACTGTTGTATCTGCGTCACTAACTGCAGATACAGAATCACCAATGAATTCAATGAACATATGGGCTATTAACTGCAAATATTTACGAAACTTTAAAAACATCAAGCCAGTGCTACTCCCCCCCACAAAATCCTATTTGATATTTTCCATCCTAGATAAGTTTTGATAAGTTTCATATTTATTTTGAGGTAGACTCTAAGAAATTATGTGCATGTATGTACTCATGCATATTTCTGATGAGAAAATATCTTAATCCATGTGGAAAAAAATAAAATTAAGGGAAAATGTTTCTTACTCTCAAAATGATGCTCCTGAACATTTTTAAAAAGTTTCCTGATTACGCAATCACATTATTCTTCTATAGCATAAGAAGGCAAGGAGGTCCACACATAGTATTTTCAAATGGCACCAGTGACAATTTAAATTTTCTTTCATCACAAGACTTTATTTAAAATATGTTGCACATTTAGCTTTTTATTAACTAAAGCTGAAATAACTGGACTTTTGATTTATTAAAACAATTGCCTGTATAACACATTATTTAAGAACTTGATTTTGCGTGTGTATGTGTGTACACCTGTTTGTGCTTAGCAGCACACATTTGTGACTATGGAAGCCATATGACAGTCTTAGATGTTGTTCCTGAGCCATCTACCTCCATTTTTGGAGGTTTACTGGCTAGCAAGCCCTGAGGACCCAATGTCTTTACCTTCACTCTGCTGAGATTAGAAACATGCATACTGTATACTGGGTTCTGGGACTGAAAATAAGATCCTCATATTTGCAAATGAAGTGCTTTATTACTTAAGTCATTAATCCATTCCTAATAGAATTTTCTTAATTTACATAAATAACATACATGAGAAATAAATGTTTTAAAATTATTCTAACATTTATCTACTTGGAGTAAGCAAGGATGTTTTCTATAAAGAAAATTTGTCAACTGTCATACATGGTATTACTGTATCACAATGTGTTTTATTATTATTTCAAACATTAAAAAAGTGAAGTAGATCTGGGTAGGAGTTTAAATTTTACCGCCTGTATTGTCCTTGGCTAGTGCCTTAGTTTGAGCGGGACCCCTTGGCCCAAATCTGCCTATCATAATGTTCTACTCGTAGGTTTCTAGGACCCACTGGATCATTCTACATTGCTATTCTCACATGGTTCTCTCATCTAGAGTCCCAATAGGATGTCCTCCCCTCTGTCCCAGTTTCCTGGTAAGTGAAGGCTTTTGTGGGACATGCCCATTGGGCTAGTATGCAGATATAAGTGAGTATATACCACTTGAGTCTTTCTGCTTCTGCGTTAACTCACTCATTATGATCATTTCTAGCTCAGTCCAGATCTAGCCAATGGACAGGACAGCCTCCACACTTGAGTGGAGAGTGGGATATGACTTTCTCATGTACTCTGGTGCCTCACATTTGACTATGTCCTCTGGAGGGGGAGACCTAGTGGCACTCAGAGGAAGGACAGCAGGTCACCGAGAAGAGACTTGATACCCTATGAGCATATACAGGGGGAGGTAATCCCTCTGAGGAACAGTCCTAGGGGAGGGGAATAAGGGGAAAATGGGAGGGAGGGGAGAATGGGAGAATACAAGGGATGGGATAACCATAGAGATGTAACAAGAATAAATTAATAAAATAAATTTTTAAAAAAAGAAACCAAGATTAAAAATAAATAAAAAATAAAAAATAAAAAAGTGAAATAGTATGTGACTACAAAGGTACATATGATCTGGCACCTAAACTGGGACACTGGTATTGGAGTAGAGGACTAGTTAATATATAGTTATTTTCATGTATATAACACACAGAACACATATAATGACAACTTAAAATGTTCTCTAAGTATAATCTCCACAAATACCAGAAGGCTATTATACCAGTTCTGTGAGTTGTAGCTGCAATTTGTGTTACCATTTTATATTCATCTATGGTTAATCTCCTTTTAAACACAGACTAATTCATCTTAAATTACTGGTGGGCACCATAGCAAGCATGCTTAGAAAGTCAAGCAGGAACTGAGTAAATTAAATACAAGTATTCTGCATACGACTCTGAACTCTCATATCTCAGAAATGTTCCTAATATTCAGCTGACAGAGGGAAAAATGAGGTCTGAGAAGGGTGACTTGCCAGGCTTTATTAAGTTGAAGTATGCAGGGCACATCGCTACCATTCAGATACTAACATTTCCATAGCCCAATCCATTGGCATGGTTCCATTTTTATGTCCTAAACTCTATAGACAGAATGAATGCATGACTGCTGTATCAGGCAGCCTGCACAAAATACTTGACTTCAGCAAATCTTTGACAAGCACCATTCATTAATCTTTGTTTCATAATTCTCACCAGTATGCACACCCTGCCTTTCTCTCCCTATCTGCAAGTAAATTGGTTTTTAAGAAAATGAAGAGGTCAGCAGAAGATGTTGGAACACACATTTTTCTGTTGAAACCAATCAGTAGACCTGGGTAGCAATGTCAATGGTTAAATTTGGTAGAATTTGTCCATATTGCAACTGAATCATCAATTTATATTAGCAGCAATGTTTTTTGGATACCCATGGAGCAACAAAAGCCACCTAACTTACAAAGAACACAATTTTCACCTATAGACTTTTAAAGCCTGAAAATGTAATTAAATAAAATACTAATTTTAACAGTAGAATATTTTACTGGTAGAGTATTTTAATGATATAATAATAGAATTTATTTATTTCATCCAAAATATCATATTAGAATTCTTATTTTTGACTCAGTATATTTAGTAACTTTCACAAAACCATACAATGAAATAAATTTGAAGATTTACTAATGATATGATTTATACATACGTGTATATATGAATATATGTAGATTCAATGTTTATAACTTCCAAGTAAATAAAATACAATTTTGGCATCATTGAAGGGAATAAACACCTAAGCATTAATGGACCGGGCTTAGAACTTAAGAGTAACTTTAAATAGTTTCTTATGCTAGAAGGATAAAACATGGAGTTCCAGAACTGTCAAGGCTGTGTATACTGGTGATCCAACAGCCATTTTAAAAAGTACAAAGGTCCTGTTCCTTTGAGGAGGAAAATGCTCATGAGAAAAATAATCCATGAGTTCTTGCATTTTTCAAAGCTGTTCATGGCAATTACCTTTTAAAGTCACTAGGTTGACTGTAGACTTTTCCCCTTACCTTCTATTTTGTATTTATATATGATTGGTTACTGTATGTACATATGGTACTGTATATATATGAGTTCACACAGTTCTTGTGTGTACGCATGTGCATCAGTTGCATGTCTGGAGCACTCAGAGGCCAGAAGGGGGCATCAGATCCCCTGAAAGTGGAGTTAAGAATGATTGTGAACCATGTGCATGCTACTAAACCAGAATCTTAGCAAGAGCAACTAGTATTCTTAACCACTGAGCCCTCAGCCATCTCTCCATCTCCTTGACTTCCTTCCTGGAAATTACCTTTTCAATATATTTATATATGTGCTTGCTAATCATATATGAGCCTAACACAAGTTAGAATTATCTGAAAGAGGGAAACCTCAATTGAGAAAATGCCACCTTAAGATCCTTATTTTCTTAAGTAGTGACTGATGGGGGAGGGCCCAAGCTGTTGTGAGTGGTGCATCCCTAGGCTGGCAGTCCTAGATTCTATAAGAAAGTAGGCTGAGCAAGGCATGGGAAACAAGCAGCACCTCTCCATGATGTCTGCATCAGCTCCTAACTCCAGATTCCTTCCCTGTTTGAGTTCCTGCATGGACTACAATGCAGTACTTTAAGTTCAATAAAATCTTTCCTCCACAGCTTGCTCTTTTAGTCATGATGTTTCGTCACATCAACAGAAACCCTAAGACAACATGGCTTTAGGCTAACACAAAGAGATCCTGTCTCAATAAAACAAACAAACAAACAAAAAAATAGATTCTACTATAATTATATCATTTCCTCTTTTCCCATTGTTCTTTCCAAAATCTGGCCTGTACACCCATTTCTCTCATTCAAGTTCATGAATTCTTTTGTTGTTCTTGTTGAGGATGATGATGATGATGATGATGATTTGTGTGTGTGTGTGTGTGTGTGTGTGTGTGTGTGTGTGTGTACAAGTGTTACTGCAGCTCCCAGAATTCATTAGTTGTATATTGTTCTTCATCTATGGTTGTGTGGTTGTGGCCTCCTGGAGTTCCCTCTTCCATGTTAACAAGTCTTTTCATGAGGTCCAGACCCAGCTGAAATATCTTCAATACAAGCCCTAAACCTAAGACAGAGGGATCAGTAGAACTGGATGTCAAAAGACTGTAAGAGCCAAGAGAGTCTGCTATGATTTTTGTGTCCTAAATATTTCAGAAACTATACCAATAAAGTATTATCAATATAGGCATTAGGTTTTTTTTTTTAATTTTTAAATTTGAAATTCTAATGCGATTCTAAATTTCTTCTCTCGTGAACTGAGTATTTTTGCCTGGATATCAAAAATTACTATTTTATTTTACATATAGTCACTAGAATATATTTCAATATTTACAATATTGATGGAAAATTTTAAGTAGTCCTCTTTTTGCCTAGAAATTTGTTTTAACAGTGTAGTAATTTTTAACTTCATCATTTTTGAGAAACCCATTCTCCACCTAATTTACTTATTTCAAGTTTTTAAAATGAAGTCTTATTTATCTCTAACCTTTTTTTTGTTTTAGGAATTTCTACTGTTTACCTTTAGTAATATTATCACTTTCATGTGTAAATTTCTTTTATTGGCTTGTCTTTCTCAGAATCAATTGTGCTCCTTGGTTATATACTCTGTCAACTACCATCATTTCTGAATAGTTTTGCCATTGCATTTCCATATGATCTTTTATTAATTCTTTTTCTTGTTCTGTACAAATGCAGGTTAGGCCTTTGTATCCACCTTTTCTACCTCAGCAATTTTTATATTAAAATTATGTGTTTATAGACAGTTTTTTACAATTTAAATGTAATATTCACTGTATATTTTCCTGTAGTTGTAAATTTTACCTAGTTTACATTCATTTCTGTCTTTCTATTTTAATTGTAAACTTTTTAATATAATTATCTAGGACACTATGATATTTTGATCATTTCCTTCCTCTTGTGCATATACTCATACATATTAAAACAAATCTTGGACAGAAAAGATGATTCAGCAAGTAAAAGTAGTTGCATTTGATCCCAGAATCCATCCATGTATTGATGGCAAGAATCAACTCCATGTTGTCCTGAGTACTGTAATATACCTATGCTCACCTCACATGAATCATACAAGTGCATACACACAATTCAATAATAATGAATTAAATAAATAATTTATTGTGTGTGGCATTCATAGGTTTATATTTGGTATTACTGTGGTTTTCCGCAAGACATGTATGTACATGTGCAGATGTATAAAGATAGAGAAATTAAATCTATATATAGTATAAGAAAACACACACACACAAAAAGGAAACGATGAGGAAGAGGAACAAAAGGGAAGTGAAAGAGAAAGAGACACAGAAATGCAGAGATACAGAGACAGAAAAAATATTTACTGTGGAAAACTGACCGGAGACGTAATATTGAGACTCAAGAAGTCTAGTATTATCATCCAACTCAAATCTGAAAATCAAATCTGGAATTGAAGGGAAGTGAGAATTCCACCTTGAAGGTCAGACATGGTGACATTTAATATTCCAATTTAAGTAGGCCTGCAAGAAGCAATTTTTAAACTTATTTGTCTGCATTCTCTCCTAAGAGGAACCACTCTATTCACCACTTCCATTTGCTCCCAGCTGCCTTTGCAAAATCAGACAGGTTTTCTCTTTGGTAGGTAGCAGAAAGAAACAGCTCCTAATTGTCATTGTGGACCTTATTTTGTAATTTTATAGCAATGTTTCTAATTTTTTTTTATATCTTGGAACATTTTTTAAAAGACCTAATTAAAAATTTTATTTAATAACAATAAACATGGATTTAACACATGGAATTATACCATTGTGGGGGAAATAAATCTTTTCAATTCATCAAAAGAGTACATTTTACTCAGAAGAAAGAAAATACAAATACAGTGAATATGTATGATAAATTTGCAGTATCAGTCATGAGTCTTTTGTTACACAGAAATAACAGAGAAGAATTATTCAAGTTCTTCTATTGTGTGTGGACTTCCCATGGTGGGATGCTATCTCTTCCATTTTGTCTTTATTCTCCAGTGTATTTTTATGCTAATTTATCTTGTTTAATAGGTGAGAGGTTTGTGTTTTGCCTTAGAAAGGAAATGATACATTTGCATTGTACAATACTCGAGAGATAAAAATGGAATTTGCTTTGTTCATTTTTCTACTACAGAGTTCTGGAATGCATTGTCCATGACATACCACACAGAAATATTGCCTAAGTTATCCTATGTTGCACATGAACATGAGACCTATGATTGCTGAATGTCTTTAATAAGGCTATACCAGTGGAAAATCAACCTTAGCACACTGGTATGACATTTACACGTAAAACAGAGAGGAAAACAACAATAAATAGTTCTTTAATATTACCCTAATGCCTCCAATTTAAACATTATAATTTTTTTACAAAATATTTGTAAAAATACATGCAAATTGTTGTTTCCATGATTCTTATAAGATTTAAATTTTAGAATTGCCCCATAATTGTGTCGAACAATAATTATTAGATGTTTCATTCCTTTAAGGATGGCCTTTTTTGGTTTATTTTATACATGTTCAATTAATATGGTAATTATTCAGATTTTTAAAAAATTTTAAATTACTACTTTGTGAATAAAAGACTAAAACAATCCATGCCAAACTATGGGCTCCTAAGAACTTACACTTGTACAGAAGCATATAATTGATATTCACATTATATGTCTCAATTAATTTAGTAATATTTAAAATGCCTCTGGATGAAAAATAGACTAAAGTGAAAAATCTAGACACCTTTGAAGGCTGGTATCATTTATGTTCTTGTGTGTTTGTGTGTGTGTGTGTGTGTGTGTGTGTGTGTGTGTGTGTGTGTGTGTATTTAAATGTCAGAATAAGCACATCAATGGTTATCAGTTTCCTCCTTAACTTAAGGAGAATAGAAAGGCATATAGATATCTTTATACAATAAAGAGTCCATGACGTAAAACCCCTACCCAGATCTAGCCAATGGACAGAACATTCTGCACAGTTGAGTGGAGAGTGGGATATGACTTTCACACGTACTCTGGTGCCTCATATTTGACCATGTTCCCAGGATGAGGAGACCCAGTGGCACTCAGGGGAAGGATAGCAGGCTACCAAGAAGAGACTTGATACCCTATGAGCATATAAAAGGGGAGGAAGTCCCCCCCCAGGGAAGAATGGGCGGATACAAGGGATGGAATAACCATTGAGATGTAACAAGAATAAATTAATAAAAAAGTAATAAAAAATAAAATAAAATAAACAATGGAAAAAGAAGAATTTCCTTAATAAAAAATATACTCATTACACAAAGGAATATGGCAAAAATTTGCCTGTTTCATCTTAGAAACTATGTTCAGAAAAATTACATGAACAGGATAAAAATCAATATATATTGTATATGCATTCTCAAAACATTTAAAGTACAATGACATATATTGGTATTTAAATTGTGACCCCTAGTTTAACATTTTTAATATTCAGTTAAAATAAAATTAGTCAATGCCAGACTAAAATCCACAACGAACCCACACTGAACATAATTCTGCTACAGTCATCTTGAGTCATTTTCATGCCATCCAGCCATTAGTTTACCATTCTGTTTAATAATAAATAATAGTTATGCAGCACTAAAAATTAAAAGTACAAATATACCATAATTGCTGTTATTCCAAGTTGGGTCACAGGAATATTATTAAATGTATTGTGAAAATGATATTTAACAGCTAACTGATGAGAAATGTCAATTTTAAGTCTTTATATAATAATAAATTATTTACTCTATGCAGCATAATTTTAACCATTTTGAAATTATCTAAATTATTTGTATCTTATAGAATGTTACATAAATTAAAGAAACTAATTTCACAGAATGTTCTTAGGTGAGAAAAAATAAATAATACAATGTTATCAATGTAGAAAGGAACATTTAATGTAGTCATTGCACATGAATAGAATTTTAACAGTTCATTAATTTCCCCAAACTATAGGTAGAAACATACCCATTGTATTGGACTGCTGTTCACCAGGAAAGGGTGCTTGACACTAAACTAGAGGTTATGAGTGTGATTCCTTGCCCTATGCAGTGCAGAAGGAAAAATTTGATCCTAAAAGTCACCTTCTGACATTCACACATGTATCCTGGTCAGTATCTGCCTATATTAAGACACACACACACACACACACACACACACACACACACACACACACACACA
>OU015745.1:115610325-115650325 GCA_907169655.1 Acomys percivali | reverse complement strand
GTCTTTCATGTCTTACCCTTTACCCAAAGTGACTAAAAATAGTCTGGAGAGATACTTTAATGACCATAGCCCAGGAAGATGAACTCAGATCACCCAAAACCATCTTGCAATGTGTAACAATTTTACAAAGTATTTCTATAGCAACAAAACAAAAGGCAATCATAAAGACCGCTTTTTGAAAACAGGGATATAAACAACAGGGAGCAGATAATAACAAAGTAGGGACATCTTTGCTTTAAGCCTGAGAAGTATTCCTAGCCTTTGTGGTACTGGGGAAATTGGATTTCTGGTAGTCTTGTTATGTACCTTTTAGGTAAGCGTGCTGACCTACCATACCAAAGAACATAGCTTGTGTTCCCCACCCAGCACTTCCTAAGCATGGCAGCTCTCAGGGCTGTCACTCCATCAGGATTTCATATCATGCTTGTCTTCTTTGTCTTCCTATTGCCAAATACATAGACCCCCCCCCAAACTGAGAGAATCACTCCGTTTTTGGTCTTGTCAACATTTAAATCACTTCCCCATGAAGATTTTATATGACCTCTTACCTTTGTTCACAGCATCTCAAACATTAAGGACGTCTTGCCATATTGTTTCTTAAGGGGTGTGTTTCTTCATATCTGCCTGTCAGAATAATTCTGTTGCATTTTACTCATTTAATTTTCTAGTTGTTTCTAAAAATAGACTATATTTATTTTATCTGTTTTTAATTAATTTATTCAGATTACATCTTAATTGTCATCCCCTCACTTGTATCCTCCCATTCCTCCCTCCCTCTCTCCCTCCCTCCCTCCCTCCCTCCCTCTTTCCCTCTATTCCTTCCCCTAGGTCTGTGATAGAAGGGGGACTCCTCCTCCACCATATGATCACAGCCTATCAAACATAGACTATTTTAAGTTGGAAACGTATATCCTAAATAATTATACTTTCTTCCAGGTGTTAAAAAAACTATTCTTCTCTACTTATATACTTTATCTAATACCTCCTTTTATTTTGGAATATAAGTGAGTATGTAACTGGTATTTAAAAACACTATATTTCACTAATTTATATAGAAGATATAGAAGATGATTTAAAATAGTATGTTTGTCTTTTAACATTTTTCACAGTTACACTTATAAACAATTTACTGAAATTTAAACATATATAGCTGAAAATTTGCACATGGAATACATTTATAAAATATCCATATTTCTATTCAAAATTCCGAAGATATTCAACAATTTAAAAATCAATTAAATTATTGCAATGGAGATATGTGTTTTGTTGATATGTTCAATTGCTCGTATATCTATTCTGTTTTTTCTTTTTGAGACAGGGTGGCTCATGTTTCCATATTCAATTGGAATTAGGTTTTTTAAATTAAGTTCTATGCATATTTTGCTACCAAAGTTTATGCAGGTTTTGTGATATATTTAAGAGTACTAATATTAATATATTGCCATCAGCAACTTCTTGGGTAAAATTTCACATGCAGATTGGAATGAAGTCTGAAATACAGATAGACAAAAGTGATATTCTATTACATATGCTACTTTATAGATGGAGTAAAATTTAGTACATGCAAACAAGTAAAACACATGAAAACTCAGACAGCTACACAGAAAGAAATTGAGCAAACTTCAGGTTTTGTGAGGGAAGCACTGTTATCTGGGTAGTCAGGGGAATCCTTTAAGATCAGGGGATTTGAGGTCAAATGCTCTGCTCCAACATTATAGACTGTTGGGCGACTGCTCAGGCAGTAAACTGTCTTTTGGAAGCTCCTAACCTACACTCTGGGTTCACTCAAGTATTTAAGTTTTTCCCTTCTCAAGTCTCTGATTGGTTTAAAGTCCAGATAGTTTAGTCTTTTAATTAAGCTTAATAGGTTAGGGGTAAGGATATTTTTAGATCAAGATAGATGCTTTAAGTTAATAGAGATGAGATATGATAGATAATAATCTCCATTCAGAAATTTAGACTCAACAAGATAGGAAAAAAATCTTACTTCAAGTTTGCCAAATACAAATAGCCAAATCACTATGAATATAACATTTATATAATTTGCGATTGTCTCGTGGTTCTTCCTGCTGTATGTAGTTTATTTTACCCCACTGTAATAATATAAATGTATATGTTAAAAAGGAAACATAATAAAAATATTTTAAAAGACCAGGGGATTTGTATGGAAGCATGAATGGCAAGTCAACCAGAAGTTTTGAAAGACAACCTGTCAGGCAGAGACAGCAGGTCCTGGACCCCTGTGGGGGAGTGGATGCTGTGAGGCAGAGATAGAAAGATCACTGTGATGGAAGTATGAGAAACAAGAAAGGAGTGGAAGCGATGATTCAGAGAAAGAAACGGAGGATGAATAAAATGTAAGAATGCATTATTATATATACCAGTGGGTTTTTTTTTTTCATCATTTCATCAGGAGAGTGGTTTAAGAAAAACAAACAGCAACAACTAAAAAACTGACTAGATGAATCATTATTGGCTTAAATGAACAATCAGACTGAAAAAATGGCTCCCTGTTTATTTCCCTGAGAAATTATACAAGTTTTAATGTCAGTTACTAAGATTGGAAACATTTTAAAAAAAAACTATGCAGAGAATAGAGATCAGCTGCTGAATAGAATCGTCCTGAATTTGAAAAGCCTATTATTAAAAATTCAACTGAATATATCTTCAAAGAGCTGTGTCAACAGATCAATTATGAGAACCTTAGGATAGCATAATACATGTTAAATTATTAATATGTACTGTGACTTAACGTGTTACCTTTCTTGGGTAATATATTTGCATTTTAATGAGGTTTTACTAAACATTTTGACCCAGATAAATTGCAGTATTCACCATACCAGACATATGAAGAATTATGAGACTTAAATGCTATGTTAGGTAATCATTATTCAGAAATATATAGACCCTTTACCAACCCACTAAAGCAGAGTCCTCGCCGCTGTCCACAGCGATCCGCATCCATTCCCCATCCATATCCTTCTTGCTTGTTGTTTCCACAGGCCCATTTCCAGGAGGCAGACTAGGAAAAGGGAAAGGCGCCATTCACCTAGAAATTTCCAAACTGATCTTTTTTAATTCAAGATCTATTCAATAGTTAATTTAAAGACCACTTGTTTTCACTCAATATAATTAATAGACTTCATGTTAATATATTAACAAATTTTATAATTATGTAGTTAGGGTATTATTAAACTTCTAAAGAATATTTTAAAGTATCAGCAGATAAAATATTACAGATATAGCATAACTATGTGTATATCAATGAATATAAAACCTTTAATTGCCAAATAGTTTCATTGTTTAACTATCAATCTGTGGTTCAAAAATCAAAAAATAAAAGAGACATCAGAAGAGGATGAAGAGAGAGAACTGGGAAGGAGAGCAAGGGTGGGGAATAGGTATGGGGAGAGCAGGAGTGGGAGGTGAGAGGGCTGGGAAAGAGAAGGGAAACTGATGGGACACATACCTGGGAAAAGCTGGAGACACACTAGAGTAGGCTTCTCAGATGATATGGGGGTGATTCTAGCTGAATCTTCCAGCAGTGGGTGCTATGGAGAGTGCAGGCCACCTCCTATAGCGAAGCAGGACTTCCAATGGAGGGAAAGAGACACCAACCCACCCACAAAACATTTAACACAAAATATACTCTGCCTACAAGATACACAGGCATAGAATGGAGCAGAGATTGAGAGAAGGGCCAAACAATGACTTGCCCAACTTGAGACCCAACACATGGGAGAGAGCCAACCTCTGACACTATTAATGAGATGCCACTGTACTCGCAGACAGGAGCCTAGCATAACTGACTTCTGACAGGCTTCACCCAGCAGAGGATCAAACAGATGCAGAGACCCACAGTCAAACCTTAGGCAGAGCTCTGGGAGTCTTGTAAAAGAGTTGGGGGAAGGAAGAAGGAACATGAACTGGCCAAGAACTGTCAATATATACCAACAGAGTCCAAGTCAAAGACAAACCCTGCTTTAATTGCTAGGGAACCTTCATGAAGACCAAGCTGCCCATCAGCAAAGTATGTGTAGGGGGTTTACGTCCAGTCCGTGCATATTCTTTGGTTGCTGGTTCAGTCTCTGTGAGGCCCCGAGGTCCTCAGTTCTTTGACTCTGTTGCCTGATTTAAGATCACTTTCCCCTAGCTGGGGTGTCCTGTTGGGCCTCAGGTGATGAGAATGTGCTTAGTTCTGATTGGGAGTTGATGTGCCAGGGCAAGTTGGTGGGAGGCAGGGGTTGCTCCCCTTTTCTGAGGAGGAGGGGAGGGGAAGAGGGTGGGAGGGTAGTATTGGGAGAACAGGATGGAGGGAGATGCAATAGAAATGTAAAGTGAAGGAAGGAAGGGAGGGAGGGAGGAAGGAAGCAAGGAGCAGGAAGGAGGGAAGAAGGAAGGAATGTAAAAAGAAATCTGTAAAATAACAACATTATCAAGACACACATACAAAATTAGAAGATATTTCTGGGACCCATTGCTTAAGAAGACACTTCCTTGGAGAAGAAAAGAGGGAGGAATAAATGAGTCAGGGAAGGAGCACACTGAAAGAGTTTCTCTCATACAAAATCCTACCTTACATCATTTGGAAGATGCCCCTGATCAAGGCTCCCACTGTGCTTTGTTTATTTATTTACTTATTTATTTATTTTTGATTCGTTTATGGGTATGGAAGAATTGCCTATATTTTGTTGTAGCCTTCATAAGGTAAATACATTTTTCTTTTTCTATATGTAATTCATCAAATAATGTACAATGGCTGTAATAGAGCATCTAAAACACTTTCTCATAACACTCTTGCACTAAGATATTAAAATAATTAACTCTAAAAAGAGATGCCTAAAAGTTATGCAACCTATTTTATTTTTTCAAGATTTTTTATTAATTTATTCATATTACATCTCAATGTTTATCCAATCCCTTATATCCTCCCATTCTTTCCTCCCTCCCATATTCCCCTTACTCCCCTCCCCTATGACTGTGATTGAGAGGGACTTCCTTCCCATGTATATGCTCATAGGGTATCAATGGTAGCCTGCTATCCTTCCCCTGAGTGCCACCAGGTCTCCTCATCCAGGGGACATGGTCAAATATGGGGCACCAGAGTTCCTGTGAAAGTCAGACTTCACTCTCCACTCAACTGTGAAGAATGTCCTGTTCATTGGCTAGATCTGGGAAGGGGTTGGAAGTTTACTGCCTGTATTGTCCTTGGCTGGTGCCATAGTTTGAGCGGGACCCCTGGGCTAAATCTGCCTATCATAATGTTCTTCTTGTAGGTTTGTAGGACCCTCTGGATCTTTCTACTTTGCCATTCTACCATGTTTCTCTCATCTAGAGTCCCAATAGGATGTCCTCCCCTCTATCCTAGTTTTCTGGTAAGGGAAGAGGACATCCTATACAACCTATTTTAATTATTTTAAAATAAAATTGGAAAGAAACTTCATTAGTTTCAGTTTAGATTTTAGCAACAAAAGCTTTAGGGAATTCAGCTGCATCTGTCAGCCAGTTTGAGGTAACAATCTACTCTGTCTGAAAGCAAAATAAGAGAGCTCTTCTCCTTGTCTCTTAAGACTGTAGAACATGTGGGGAATTTTTTAATCTGCTAAAAGGATCTTTATTTCAGCTGAGTTTACTCCAACATGTTGCTCAGATAGGGGGCACTATGGTGGGTACTCATTGTCCACAATGGTATTTTGTTGGATTTACTCATCATTGATTGTGTATAAATCCAATGTCAGTAGCTCCAAGTATCCAAGATTTAACTTAATAGAATTATGGTATAATACTTATCCTAAATTCAAACGAACAAATAAATAGTGACTATTTACAATTTGTATGTATATGGATGAAAATTGTTTGATAGAACATTTGATGACAGTGCTTGACTTCAAGAAATGAATCACTTTCAAAGTTCCTTAAATTATATTTAAAGGAACAAACATACAGTTCATCCCTGAACTATGTGGTAGAATATAGTATTTTTAATTATATTAAGGAAAGTAGCATCCAAAATTTGTAATTAGTCTCTATGCTTTGTAGGTGAGCCAATTGTATTAAGAAGCTGATCTAATTTTTGCTAACTTTCAATAAACTTTCAGAAAAATAAGCTACAAATTGCAAAAGTTTGACAACTTACATAAGTTGGTATAATCTACATAACTTCACGCAACAAAATACCTTCCGGAAGTAAAGAATTCACTTCTAAAGCAGTGTGAGCAAAGAAACAACAGTCACATGACAGAGACCTTAACTTCCAGAACAGAATAGCACCAAAGCTATACACTTTAAACACCTTTCTTTTTAACTAGTAACTTGTACATAAACAGTTGAGAGCAGAAAATATAGGAAAAAATGTTAAAAGCATTCAAAACTTTATGATGCAGAAATTAGCAAAATTAGCCACAGGTTCATAACATGAGTGTATCAGTGAAATAGCTTTTCACTGTCATTAATATTATGTAATAGGCATAGCTTGTATACATAATTTTAATGAAAATGCTAGAATATCACATATATAAAATAATATGATAAAGACACATTTGCTTTTCATAGGTTGAACAATTTAAAACATTTCTTGAGCTTTCAATCTTTTGTAACATTTCTGTTTCTTTTAAGACTAAAACATTGATAAAGTCAAATATCCATGTATATAACTGCAAGCTTTTCTCTTTGTTCCTAGCACATCTTGGTAGATATACAGAGATGGACTTGATGAGCTGGCTGGATGGGTAGGGGTGCACACTTTTTCTAAAGAATAGGACAGCTGGCATGGAAGAGGGAAGGTGGGACTGGGAGGAGAGGAGGAAGGGCCCATGACCAGGGTGTAAACTGAATAAATAAAAATAAAAAATAAAAAAAGGAAAAGAAAAAGAAAAATATAATCTAAGTGCACTTCTTTTGTGTAAAGCAGCATGGTTTGTATTTTCCCAGATCCTATTTGATTTTCAGCCTTTGACTTTAAAAGATATGTATACATGAATGTAAATTATAAGTGTTTCCTTTTTCTTTTTTAGATTTATACATTAAATGCCTTACTTGCCCAGACTTCAGGAAAATATAATGATGTCCTGGTTGTTTTTATGACAGAGATTGATTTTAAAATGTGATGTTGCATGAATTTCTGTTAATATTTGTAATAAAAACAAGGGCATGGCAGAACTATACAGTTACAATAGTAAATAAAATATAAAATGATATTTTTAAAAAGCTTCAAAATATAGGATGATCCTGATGGGCCTGTCTTCACTGACACCTTTATTCTCAATGTTGATTATCTGTCATATGTGGCAACCTGGTAGAACTCACATTGTCATAAAATTCTCACAAGCACACTCAAGGCTAAAGCCCATCAGAGCTATTTCTCCTGCCAGATCACATGAAAACGCTATCTCCTGTTTAAAGCTCCTGTCAACATGAACACTGTGTGTTTTGCACAAATAGAGTGCCTTAAATAGGAAAAGTGTGTCATTTTATTTTTCAATATCCACAGAGATGACTAAACACAGTTCTTTATGAAGACCTATGCTTGAATATTTTCTGTTAGTATTCATAGTTAAGGAAGAAGTACATTCAGGGGTCCACAGACTTACCAAGGTCAAATCCATTGATATTTATACAGTAGAGATGTCCTTTGATAACCTTTCAAGCAGCCAGTCTTTAGCTATACCATGTAGTTTATATTTCAGATGTTTTCTGAGATTTTTAGAAAGAGTAGAACATTGTTTTCATATTTCATGTTTCTCTTATCCCTTTTAAAAATGAATTTATAAATGAGTTCTGTATTTACATCATTTTCAGTCCCCTTTCCTTCAACTCCTCCTATGTCTCGCATGTCCTTTCACATTTATGCCCTGTTTTTATTTAATTACTATTGCTACACACACACACACACACACACACACACACACACAACCACAGGTCTGTTTAGTAATTTTCCTGTGTAGATCAATTTACAACTAACCTCTTGGGATTACATAATCAATCGGTGGGCTGATCCCTACAGAAGCATGATTCTCTCTTGGAAGCATTGACTATATGTCTTCATCTAGGGACAGGACTTTGTGAACTTTCTGGCATCCACATGAGGATATGACTTGTTGGTATCATAAAACTGGCCCTTAAAAAAAATAATCATACTCTTAAGAGTCAATGGATATAGCTCAGTGAATGTATTGAAGAAACTATTCCTGTCTTATGGTATCTATTGCTGTGAAGAGACACCATGACCATGGCAACTCTTATAAAGAAAACCATTTAATTGGGACTAGCTTGTTCATTTTTGTTATGGTAGGAAGGATGCAGACATGGTGCCAGAGAGGTAACAGAGTTTTACATCTATATCCACAGGCAACAGGAAAAGACTGAACCACGGGGCCTTGGCTTGAGCTCATGAAACCTCCAAGCCGACTCCAGGCCACTAACAAGGTCACACCTACTTCAACAATGTCACACCTCCAAATAGTGCCACTCCCTATGGGCCAATGAGGCCATTTTCATTCAAACCCTGATGTTTCTCTAGCAGATGTCCTTTGTCTTCATTATGCTTATGACTGATAAATTAGTAATAGCTTTCTCATATTTTAAAATACAAATGACAGAAAGTTGTAGTTGAAACATATTTAAGCTTCAAAATTGCATCAGTTAACTAATAGAAACAATTATAAATATGTAAAAGTTGTATTAATGGTAATGTTAAAATGAAGTAGTAATTTTACTTTAGACATATCCTATGTGCACAATAACCAGAAAATCCTTCATTTTTATCATGCTCCCATTTCTAAAATACTTTGATGCCACTCCCTCAGAGAAGGATGGATTAAGAATCATGTACATATTTAAATTTTACAGATATATTTACACATGGAAATCACAGAACACATGTGATTTTTCAATAAATAATAGCTCTTCAAGAGTAAACAATAATTTTGATTGTGTTTGGAAGATTATGCAGACATCAGCAAGATCTGAATCTCTTAGACAAAAATAGATAGAATTGTAATTCCAATAAGAGGATTATGTTATTTAAGAGAACAAAAGTCCCTATTTAGCTTTTAATTCTGAAGACACATAGGCAAATATAGGCTTGTGAGCATCCACTTAAACCTCAACTGTAGTGCTATCTTTGATTTATTATGGGAGTTAAAAATCAAGTTTTAGTGGATAAGAGAGCAAGAAATAAATATGAATAAAAATCCACCATGATAAAATTTAAAGGAAAGATTTTGTAACCAACTAAAAGAGATAAGACAATTTCTTTTCTACTCTGAGGACACTATAATCTAAAATAAATATTTAAAAAACCCACAATACTTTTATCATACTGCTTATGTGAGGTGACAAAATTCTCTTGGGAATCAATAAGGGATAAAAACAGAAAGAGAGAAGGGGAAGAAGCATTAGGCAGCTTATTAGGCATGGTAATTGTAATAAAAAGATTATATCAGTGTGACATTCATTTCAAAAACATAATTGATATAAATAAATTTTCTGCAGCATTGGGCGTGAAGCCTTGTGTTTAACCATGCCTCACCTTTTGTGAATTTAGAAATGTTCTGATTTCTTTTTTTTTTTCTGTGACTATATGGCTTATGTATTGTTATTGACATGTGAGTATACTTCAAAACCATGAAGAAATGTGTAAACACAGATTTGAAAATAGACATACATTTACTAAAGTGCTATTGTTGAATTCTATTTAGTGAAAATTTGTAAAAATAAATCTTTAATGTAGACACAAAGAACAATGAGTAGAGTGATCAACTACTATTGGTGTGTCAAGCCAAGCCAGTTGTGAAAATAAAAGAGGAATTGAAATCACTGACGCACCTTCAGTTTAGTAATTTTTCTCTTTTACATTACCTTACCTAGTTTTACACACATCTATAGAAAATTTTAATTTAAGAAAAAGCTGAATAAACATGTTTACATTTAATTCATGTCCAGGAAAATAATGATCAGTGATTTATAAAGAACAAACCAATCTTATTTTTATCTGTGATTGTCCAACAAAAACATGATACAAATTCAATAATCTTCTCTAATATTGAATAATATAATAAATTTGAGGTGGTAATAGGCTGAAAAGATGATTCAACACTTCAGCAGGTAAGAGCCTCTTACTGCCTTTCTAATAACCACATAGTTTTGCTTCCAATTACTTGTAACTCCAACTCTAGGAGAACCCACCCCCATTTTTGACCTCCAGATAATCTTTAGTAGAACTGAAAAGATAAAAGGGCAATTGATTTTATATCAATCTAAAACAATAAAACTCTGTTGGAAAGGAAATAAACGTATAAACACAAATTTAGAAGATGTTATGAAGTTACTTTATTCTGTTTACCATATAATGGCAATCCATATATCTCTATTGTAAGTCTTACCTACATTAACACTAAAAAGTAAAGAAGATCATCTCATAGTAATGAAATTAAAAACTTTTTCAATAGTGTACCATATATTTTTTTATTCTCAATTGAGGTAGCTTATTTTATTATAATAATATAAAAATTGTCTAGCTCTTGATTATATTTTTAATTTAAAATTTTTATTATATTTCTTTTTTACCATGTATTTATATTATTATACATGAGTAAAATAAACTACAAGCAACAAGAAGAACCCTTAGACAATCAGGAATTATATAAATGTTACATTCATAGTGATTTGGCCATTTGTATTTGGTAAACTTGAAGTAAACATCTTTCCTATCTTGTTGAGTCTAAATTTCTGAATGGAGATTAATATTTATCATATGTCATCACTATTAACTTAAAGCATCTATCTTGATCTAAAAATATCTTAACCCCTAACCTACTAAGCTTAATTGAAAGACTAAAATAGCTGGTCTTCAAACCCATCAAAGATTTAAGAAAGGATAAAATTTAAATACATGAGTGAACCCAGAGTGTGGGTTAGCAGCTTCCAGAATGAAAAAACAACAGATGCGCTTTGATGCCTGAACAGTCACCCAACACTCTATAACATTGAAACATCATCTTCAGCCTTCTGACCCAATATATCTGATAGACATATTTGTGAGGCAGAAACTATTGAGAATGTGCTTACCCTATCTTGGCAGAGTTTGGCTGTCAACTCTGCCTGCATCCAAGCTTGCCCATTTTCAGGCAGAATTCTGTCTGTGGCAGAAATTAGGACATTTTGCCCAGTGGCTGGTTTGCCACATTTGGAGCCAACTCTATAAGGAGGTTCTTTGATGCTCATCTTCTTTGAAGCAGGCTGGGTGTTGCCAGGAGTTAATTGTCATGTTGTAAAGAATCTTAACATGAAAGGAAAGTGCATCTACACAGTTCTTTCCCACATACCAGAGATGGAACAATACAGACTGGCTATTCCTATTTGTAAATTCCTTAATACAGTGTTTAAAATTAAATGTAACTAGAATACTATCATGAGGCATTACATTTGCCACATGATAACCACTTATGAGTTTAATGACCCCTGTCTTATTGGAAGAGTAGATGCTAAGTGGCTGCAAACACATATATGCTTTGTATTCATAGGTGTTTGGGAACCAGAAATAGTCCTTTTTAAAGCTTAGAATATATGATATTGACAATGTCTTTGCTTCAATCTTTTTTATGAGTTTCTATATTGGATCCTTTTATTTACCTTACTTCTGTCAGCCATTGTGAAGTTTTCCAGGTACAGGTGGTCCCCCTGAGAAAATGCCATGTATTTCAGGCATAAAACGTCCATTTTATCTCACCCAGATCCCTTAACTCAGTGGTACTCAACCTTCCTAATGATGCAACCCTTTAATATCCTCATGCTATGATGACTCAAAACCATAACATTATTTTCATTGCTACTTCATAACTGTAATTTGTCTGTTACAAATCATAATGCTACCTTAGCTCTTCTGGCATCCCAAAGAATACTTTCAACTCAAATTACAAACAGCAAATAACCCAACACAGGAGGCAATATCTACTTTCAGAAACAACTCCCTTCATCCACGTTTTTATATAGACTCCAGTTGCAGAAGTTTAAGAACAGAGCACTCAATGCACTTGTTGTAGATACATGGCAGTGACCTTTAGTTCTCTGCCTAAAACACAAATGAGACTGGCATCCATATAAACTATTTACCACCAGATTGCAAACCATTCATGTATCCTGCAATTGCTTTTCAGAGTCAAGCTTTTCACTAAGCAGGAGATATGAGAAACTCATTAAAACAAATACTTGTTGGAAGATAATACATTGTTATATAGGTTCATACATGATAAAGCATAGTCTATTTTACTAATATATTTCATAATGAAGCCCAGTTTGTTTTGTGACTTTACTGGGATGATGAAAACAAATGTGTATTTATCCAGATAGGGCATAGACGACAGAAGTGATTCCTTCTGAGCATAGCTTGGTGATGCAATGAGCTTACTATAATTATTTATAGGAAATTGGATAAGGAGTGGTTACTTACATTACATGAGTCCATGATGGTTGCACAATAAAAAGAGCAAACTTTTTTGTGTGTGACAACTCACCAAAGGAGAACCTCTGAGTACCTTGCTCAACTTATTTGCACCTCTTCTGGAAAGTCTCCATTGTCCTGGAAAATTCTATTTAATTATATAACCAATGGTAGGGAGAGGGAGCTTAGAAATCACTTGATATGAATGGAGAATAGTAATTAAAAGGCATAAAGTGTTAAGTGAATTGTGGGTTGGGAGGGTAGGGTAGGAGAGTACATATTGGGAGATATAACAGTAAAGGCTTTTGAAAAAGTCTAATGTAAGTACCCCTTAAAATACATAAAATGTAGTTGGAATCCATACAGATGACATTTCAAGAGAGTTATCCTGTTGGTTTTGACCAGATATTTATATAAACTTTTTTTGTATTTTATTAATTTATTCTTGTTACATCTCAATGGTTATTCCATCCCTTGTATCCTCCCATTCTCCCCTCCCTCTCATTTTCCCCTTATTCCCCTCCCCTATGACTGTTCCTGAAGGGGATTACCTCCCCCTGTATATGCTCATAGAGTATCAAGTCTCTTCTCGGTGACCTGCTGTCCTTCCTCTGAGTGCAACCAGGTCTCCCCCTCCAGGGGACATGGTCAAATGAGTGTGGGATATGACTTTATATAACTTTTTAAAGACGTGTGATAGAGCTAATGCATATCTGTATGTTTGAATGACATTGTTTCATCATATGTACAAAATCCTTTTTCCATACAAATAATAGTTTTTGCTTTGTTTTGCCTTGGAGGTATAAAAGGATGTTTTTTGTGTTTTATGCATCAGAGAGTTTGGGATGAATTAAAAGTCCTAGACTCCAGCACACACACACACACACACACACACACACACACACACGCACACGCACACGCACACGCACACGCACACGCACACGCACATGCACACGCATATGCATATGTAAAAAGGATTTCAATGGAGCTACTCTAGAACTGTCTGAAGACAGAGGAAATGCCTTTTCTAATACCACAGGCCATCAAATACAAAGCAGCTTTATCCATAGAAGCCAGAAATTGGAAACAACTCATAAATCCCTCGACTGAAGAATGGATAAAGACAATAAGGTACATTTACACAACAGAATGCTACTCAGCTATTAAAAACAAGAAAATCATGAAATGTGCAGCCAAATGGATGGAAGTAGAAATGATCATCCTGAGTGAGGTAATCTAGACCCAGAATGACATGCATGTTATATACTCACTTATAAGCAGATTTAGTCACACAGTACAGG
The DNA here is from genome assembly GCA_907169655.1 of Acomys percivali. Lineage (NCBI taxonomy): Eukaryota > Metazoa > Chordata > Mammalia > Rodentia > Muridae > Acomys > Acomys percivali. Next base: position 115,636,585 of record OU015745.1, on the reverse strand, counting down.
ATGAGCATACTACAATTTTCATCGATCCAAAGAAGGTAAGTAACAAGGATAATCTAAGGGAGGATACTTAAATCTTACTCAGAAGTGAAAGTAAAATGGACAGCAGAAGCAGTTTTAGAGAGGGAACAAGGTAGGTGAGCTATCCTGGAGAGAAATGAGGGTGGAGATCAGATGTGGGCAGAGGGAATGGGAAGACACACGGCTTGTACAGAGAATAGTAAACCATGCGCAGGGCTTCTCTTAAACAAGATGGAGACCTATGATGAGTTAGGCGACCAAGAAGATATGGAGGAGATTCTAACAAAGAATACCAATAGCAGTGGTCATGGAGACCAAACAGGCCACCTTCTAGTTACACAGAATTCCTACTTGGAGGGAGGGAAACACAAACACACCCACAAAAAGTTTGACCCAAAATTTACCCTGCCTACAAGATGTTCAAGGATATAGATAGAGCAGAAATTGAGGGAATGTCCAACCAATGTCTGGGCCAACCTGAGGACCACTCCATGAGAGAGAGCCAAGCCCTGACATTATTACTGATACTTTGCTATGCTCCCAGACAAACCTAGCCTAGCTGTCCTCTGAGAGGCTACACCTCAAAACAGATCGGGAGACTCATAGCCAAACCTTCATAGAGCACAGTGAGTCTTATGGACGATTAGAAGGAAGAATAGCAGGACAGGGAGGGAGGAGGATCCACACAAGAAGACCAGACAAGGACCATGCATGAACTTGACTTAGGCCCCTTACACATATATAGCCAGGGGGTAGTTAGGCCATCATACGGGACCCCTAGAAAGAGGAGAGGTGGACCAATAGAACAGTTGCCTACTGTTTGATCACTTCCCACCAGAGGCTGACTCACTGGACCACAGGGGAAGAACGCATGCTCAGTCCTGATGTCACTTGACCTGGGGTGGTTGGGTGTGTGGGAGCTCTCTTTTTCCGAGGAATAGGGGAGGGAGAAGGGGGGATTCTAGGACCAGGAAGAGAAAAAGGAGTGAGAGGCAATTGAGCTGTATAGTGAATAAATAAACACATTAATTATTTTTTTAAAAGAAAGGGGAATGGACTCTCTTGCTTGCTTTTCAATCACTTCCCCCTTACTGGGCTACCTCGCCTGGCCTCAGAGGAAGAAGATGCACTCAGTCCTGATCACACTTGATGCACTCCTGGGCCTTACTGTGAGTGGAGTTCCCCTTATCTGAGGAGTAGGGGAGGGGAGATGGGGAAGAAGAATGAATGGTGGGACCAGGAGGAGAAAAGGGAGGGCCTATGATCAGAATGTAAAGAGAATACATTTAAAAAAAAAAGTTGAGTGTGAGGGATGTGTTACCTCTTTTAGAAGTTTTGATTAATGAGATCAAGGTATTGTCATTGTTCCCTGTTGGCTTACAAAACATTATGCTGTAACTGTATTGCAGAAGACATCATAGTTGGCTCATAGTACATAGGGAAACTAAGTTGGTATTGCCAGACTTTATACAACCTGTAACTGTTTTGCTTTCCTAAGGGAGGTTTCCTTCTCCTCCCAGAGGCAATTGTATCAGTAAAGATAAGATACCTGCATATTACCTTATTTATGCAACTAGCACATGTTAAAAAAATAAATAAGGCATCTTCATGATACAGTATGTATAATCAGGATATATTATGTGAGAAAATAATCCACTTCAATAAATATATTTTAAAAAGAAAATTTCACATGTAGACTTCTGGTCTGTGACACTGTGATAACTAAACACAGTTCTTACTTAAATTCCAGTAATTAATGACATAAAACCAAGACAGAAGGATTTTTAATAGTGCTGACCTTTCTAACATTATAGCTACTAGTGTTTTGTGACTGCTTTACTTAAGAATAAACAATTTTAAAAATCCATACATAGCATCTGCTTGGATCTCTGCTTGGTGGAGTCTTTCATAGGATCTCCATGTGAGACTTACCTTACTCTTGCTTCTCTTCACCTGATTCTGCTGTCTACTCTATTTGTCCTTCTGAATGAGAATTAAGCATTCTCCTAGGGCTCTCCTTGTTATTTAGTTTCTTTAGGTCTGTGTATTGTAGAGTGGGTATCCTGTACTGTATGACTAATATCCACTTATAAGTGAGTATATACCATGAGAGCCTTTCTTAGTCTGGGTCACCTGCAAATTGTTTATTATAGCTGAGTAGTATTCCATTATGTAAATGTACAAGAGTTTTTTTGTTTTTGTTTTTTTATCCAATCTTCGATTGAGGGACATCTAGGTTGTTTCCAGATTCTGAGTATTGTGAATAAGGCTGCTATGAACATACTTGACCAAATATCTTTGTTGTATGATGGTTCATCTTTCAGGTATATGTCCAGGAGTGATACAGCTGGGTCTTAAGATAGAACTATTCCCAATTTTCTGAGAAAGTGCCAGACAGATTTCCAAAGTGGTTTGTACAAGTTTCTACTCCCACCAGCCTCCCTTCCCGTCTCTCCACATCCTCTCCAGCAAGTGTTTTCAATTGAGTTTTTTATCTTAACCATTCTCATAGGTGTAAGATGGAATTTCAGAGTCGTTTTGATTTGCTTTCCCTGATGACTAGTGATGTTGAACATTTCTTTAAGTGTTTCTCAACTATTCAATATTCCTCTGTTGGAAATTATCTATTTAGTTCTATTACCCCATTTTTAAACTGCATTATTTGATTTGATGATGTTTAACTTCTCAAGTTCTTTATATAATTTGGTCATTAGCCTTAGGTCAGCTGTAGGGTTGGAGAAGATCTATTTATAGTTTGCCAGCAGAGATCCAAGCAGATGCTGAGATGCAGAGCCAAACTTTGGGATACAGTGCAGTCATTCTTATGGAACTTTTGGGAGATAGAAGGACCTGGAGGGGTTAGGAGCTCCACAAGACCAAAGGAACCAACAAATTTGGGTGTAGGAGAGGGTTGCTGCAGAGACTGATGCACCAACCAAGGACCATGCACAGTGTGGACCTAGACCCTCTGCTCAAATGTAGTAGATAGGCAGCACAGTCTCCTTGTGGGCCTCATAATATAGAGTGTAGGGACTACTTCTGATATGGATTCTTGTCCTCACATGTTCATCAGTTCTCCCGGGAGGAGCTGCCTTGCCAGGCAACAGAGTCAAGTTTGGGGTGCCTTTGTCTTATACTATGAAATAGTTTCAAGCAATACATTTAGCTAGCTTTACTAGACAATGCTGACCTCTTCCACATTGTCCGCTGCTTCATTTGAGTGTGACAAGATTCGGAGCTGAGAGGCAGTAGTGAGCAATGATCAAATGCAGGAACTCTTGAGGCTTAGCTGCTTATATTCAAATCCATTTTCCTACGCATATGAACTTGGACAACTTACTTAACATTTATTCACCTCAATTTCCTTATCTGCAAAATGACTATGGTGTGAATTGTTTTATCACTTCATCATACTGATATTTATAAACTCTCTTTTAGCGCACAAATATTTTATTTATCAAATACTATCACAGAAATACAGAAAATGATAACATTATTTAAGTTCATGTATGTTTTATTATAAATAATTGAATACTTCTATATTTTAATAGATTTTAAAAACATTTTATGAATGTAGACAGAAAATATGATACACAGTCATGATTCCTTAAATTTAAATTTTATTTTTCAGGTAAATTTCATTTTCCTACCTAACTCTACAATTCTAGGCATATATTTATTCTATAGGCAAAGGATAATTTTTGTTCTCTCTGGACAGATTACAATCAGTATAATGTTTAAATTACAATTTTAAGTTATTTTCTGTATAAGAACAAAATACGATTAATATTTTGTAGAGTAAGAGGAATGTCTTCACCCTGAATTAAAGGAGAGGACAGACTTCCAGTGCAACTCATGCTACTTGTTTACCATGCAATGGCAGTTTGTTCCTTTAACATTTTAAATCTGACCTCACCACCTAGAAAAGGGGTGTAACAAAATGCATACATTAGTGAAATTTTAATAGAAAGTTGTATAATATTGTATGTAAATCACATGGACGTTAACATTTGGTAAATGTCCAACAAATGCTGTTTTTATCATGTTACTTCAGTAGATGTACTATTATTTCTGTATAACCACTTGATAGTTTGGCTTTTCTTTCCATAACATAATGGTAACTGTATCCTTGAATCAGGTATGTGATACTGAGGAGATAACAAAATGGCTCCACAATGTAATAGCTACTGAAAAATAATGTACATAAAGCACAAAAAAGTATATAAGGCACTAATAATATCACATTTAGGCCATTTTTCACCAAAGAAAGTCAAAGTCTTTAAAGAAAAGATGTAAAAGTCATGGTAGAAAGTGAATATAGTAAGGCACATTGGAAATTTGAAAACATGACAACCAAACCCATCTGTCAGTTAACAGGAGCTTGGCAAACTCTGTGCAAGGCTTGACAAAGCACACTACATTGTAGCAGTTGCTGAAGTTTTTTGTAAGTAGAGTTATTAATTATTTTTAATTTTACAACATGTATGACCCTAATAGAGATGGATTTAACATTAATTATACCATAAATTGCATGAATCAATCAAGTGCTTATATTTAATGAAAAACTATAAGGAGAAAAATGTGTCTTTTATTAATGTCTCTTAGGTGACCTCCTGTAATTGTCACTCATAAAATATTCATAGGATAAGAAATAAGATCTAAAATAGACTGAAGTATAATCTTTATTTATGATAAAGATTACACAGGTAAACAACTTGGTTGGAGAGGTTGGCAATTTGACAAAATTTAAAGTTTAGCATTTAACTCATGAAGTTCTAGACAGATACTAGGGCAGATGAAAGCATGGAAAGAGAACAGAGCCACAAATTCAAGTTTGTGGTGTCTGAAACTTAAGAAAAAGAGGGAAAGGCTGCCCATGCCATATTAGGTCATTCTCTGTGAACTTACAGACAGAACCATTCACTCCATGGGCAGAGGTGGGAAAGCCGTTCATTATGTTCACTCTTCCTCGTGAGAAATAAACTCAACAACAGTGTTGCAAATATTCGATTAATTCAGCGAGATGGAGTGGATCATTTGCTTTTCTCATTTTGTTGAGGAAGAGAGAGATTTAGCAAAATATATGAAGTCACATGGTATATCTTTTTGTTTTGTTTTGTTTTGTTTTGTTGTTGTTGTTACTAAGACCAAAATAGTTTAAGAAAAGACTTGATGAAGAAAGGTTGTTTTTCAGCCTTACAGTCTGAGGGGACATGATGGGAAAGGCAGGAAATATGAAATGAAGTAGGGGGTCACAATGCTCTATGTAGACATGAAGTTGGGCACGGCTCTAGAACCTCAAGGGCTACTTCCCTCTCCACCCTCAAGTGATTCACTCTTCAAGATAGGAACTGTATATTCAAACACGCAAACACAGGGGAATCTTATTCTTTGGAGATGATTCTGACAGTTTTAGTTTGTTTCGCGTTGCTGTATTTTCTCATGCGAATCATAAGAGATGCACTGTGTAATAAGATTAGTTACAGAAAAACAAGAACAAGAATGTTCTTTGTGTTTCTATTTCTCAATCAGTCTTCTCTCATTCTGTAGAGAGAAATTTATATGTAATTTTCAAATATTGGGGTCTATGCATATATACCATATTACTGATATCATATTTCTTCATTGAAATTATTTAGACAAACACATGCATGCTTATATGCACATGAACAATGTACATACACACAAACACACACAGCATGCACATATCTTTCTTGCACTTTAACGACAAAAATCAGACTATGCATAACACCCTTTTCTTTGTCTGCTTCTTTTGTTTTGTTGGCAAAATGATCTTATTCTTTGCAGATGAATCTGACATATTCCTGTTTTTTTTTTATATTTTTATTTTGTTTTGTGTTCCTTTATGTTCCTGCACATAGAACTGGTGGCTATATTTCTGCCAATAGCACTGGGCTAGACTCTCCCAATTCTGACAAATGTATTGAGTTTAATCATTATTCTGATTGAAAAATCTGGACAGAGAAATACAACAAAAGTATTTAAAAAAATATTTAGTTTAGTCTGTGTTTAGAAACCAGAAAAATGCAGCCTGTACAAGTGTACATGTATAGATAGTGATAGTAAAAAGATACATTCTGTGTTGTACCTCACATATTCTATGTTTTTATAAAGGGAAAAGACTAAAGTATATAAAAAATGTTGTAACCCAGACAGCGTAGTATCAAAGGAGACTTTTGAATTATGTTAACAAGATATGAGAATAGATGCTCCCAGCCCAGAACACAAAAAATATTAAATAAAATATGAACTTAAGACATGAAGTTGCTTTAGAATAATAAGCTGGAGGGAGAGCAAGGGAAACAGGTGGAAGCTGAAAACAAGGCAATGCTCCTAAGGGATGAAGGAAACCTGCTTATCCCAGACAGTCCTCCCCATCCACCTGGCGTGTTGCCTGGTGTTAGCATGACAAGCACTTATATGGCAACCAGAACATCTCCTGAAACTAGAGGTAAAACGTTAGCTCCAAAACTGACCGGAAGGTAGGTAGTAATCTGCCTAAATACACCCATGTCTCACTCCTCACCCATCAAAACCAGGCAGGATTCCATAAACCTTTTAGTTAGTCAGCATAGGGAAAGAGCAGAAAGGAATGAGATGCTCAGTTTCCTAAGCTGGTCTAAAAAAAAATATGAACTCTTCTGTATTACCAACTATCCAGTAGGCTGCATAAATATTATGCTAGATGTGGAGTATATGAAATAGATGTACAGATTTTGTCCTGTGGCAGAATTTAAAAAAAAAACAGCGATAGACAATTATTATGTAAAATAGTAGATTAGATTATAAAAATATTCAATGCATACACTTATTGAAAAACTTGGCTTGAGTGTAAATAGTGGCTTTCTTTAATAGAAATGCTGTGAGTGTATTGTCCCACATTATACAGTTAATTAAAAAATATCTCAAGGAAATTTGGAAATAATACATTTATTCATATTGCTTGCATGGGTTAGAAACTTTTAACTAGAATAAAAGTCTACTTGATTTCATTAGTTTGGGGCATAGTAACTTACTGAGCGCTGTAACTCTTGAATAATAAAGTGCTTCATTCTGTTTTTGCATTTTGTGATGATGATTTATGCATGTCCTTGTGCTAGATAGTGCTAAGCATTGCTCCTTCATTAGTGGTTCCCACAGAATGTTATGTTTATATTCAAAAATTCTGCCCTGGGATGGATCATATTGTGTGAGAAATAATTACAGGGCAAAAGTGGAGAGCCCCTGCTTAAAATGTATTAGAAATTGTCTCCTTGATGTGCTTTCCTGCTTCCACAGTGTGGTTTTTGTCTAATTATCCCTGGGGATCTTCTAGTCTTTCTGCCTATTAAGCAGATAATATTTTTAACGTCAAAAAATATTTATTTTTCAACTCGATAGTTTTCTTGAGTCAGACTTTGTAAGTAGAATATTTCCTAATAAAATTATTTGCCTTTACATGGTTTCCCATGCCTTAATTCTTAATTTGTGAAAGTGGCTTTGGGCACAAACCCTAGCCTCGGGATACAGTTGGTAATTACAGAGTGACGTTTTAGGTTCCCACTAATATCAACACTTTTGCCTCACTAGACCATTCTTAAGAGACACTTTGCTATCTTAAATGTACTAATTGAAACGGCAAAATTATGAAAGGTTTTTATGACATTTGTTGATGACTGACTGGATTCTTGGTGTGGAAAACAGTACAGTGCAATTTACCTATCTGAAATTTGAATGAACATAATAGTATACTTGCTTAGCTTATGACAATACTTGTCAAAGTTCTTGTTCATGCTCCAATGAAATTTAAGATGTCAGTGGCTGGTTTTCTTACCTATTTATTCTTGTTAGCAATAAACATTTTGAAACTATTTCCAGTTTAATGTTTTTCCATTGAGAAGAGAACCTGGATGATGTCTTATTTAAAACTGAAGGCTGGAAAACTACAGGCGGGTCTGGGCCCTGGGGTCCTCCTCAAACTATGGCACCAGCCAAGGAAAATATAAGCAGTAAACTTCGAACCCCTACCCAGACTAGCCGATGGACAGGACATTCTCCGCCGTTAAGTGGAGGAGATCTGACTTTCACACAAACTCTGGTGCTCCATATTTGACCATGTCCCTTGGATAGGGATGCCTGGTGGCACTCAGAGGAAGGATAATAGGTCACCAAGAAGAGACTCGATACTCTATGAGCATATACAGGCAGAGAAGGTCCCCCTCAGTCACAGACATAGGGGAGAGGAGTAGGGGGGGGAAGCAGGAGGGAGAGAGAAATGGGAGGATACAAGGGATGGGCTAACAACTGAGATGTAATATGAATAAATTAATAAAAAATAAAAGTAAAAGAAAAGAAAAAAAGAAAAAAAAAAGAAAATTAAAGGCAAATATTTCTTGTTTAACTTATATTTTTGAAAAAGAAAAATTTGCACAATCAGTTGCTTGTGAACACATGTAATATTTGAAATGCTGGTGTTATACCATTGTGTTGTCTTGTTGTGTATAAATGATGGCTATGTGTGAAAGTTCAGGTTAGAAATGAATCAATTTGCCAAAGATAAATATTAAGACACAATCAGAAGTCACCACGTCACATGTACACACTTAACCCTTATAACATAGGACAAAGAGGGAGTTTGTATATTTCTTCTAACACACACATAACTTCTTAAGCCATAGGAAAATAGTGTTCAAAAATACATATAATAGTTGGTAAAGAGATGCCTCAGGTATCAAAAGAACTTACTGATCTCCTAGATTCAGCACCAAGAGCCATTTGCTGGCTAACAATCCTCTATAACTCTAGTTCCAAGGAATTCTGGATTTGAGACTTTAGTAAGAAGAACCTGATATATATTTTGAATGAGGTACTTGACCTACTAGGGAAGTTTTACTTAAGATTGACAGAATGGTCCATCAGAAAAGATTTCCATGGCAGTAAAAGTCAACACACAGGTCATAGCCCATGTTTCAAAAAGGTCCTGGAAGTTCAGAAACAAAGATGATTACTTGGACAACTATTGAGTAAAAGACTTTTACCAAATCAACTGCCTTGTTGCTGACAAGTTTCTAGAAATCCATTTGAAAGTGTTCTGTGGAGCTTAGAATTTAGATATGCAACCAGAAAAGATTTCACTTTTGGTACCAGGACCTGGCCTCTTAGGGCTCAGTGCCCAAATCCTTTTACCTCTAACCAAATGTCAGGTTTACACTCCTCAACCAATCTGAAGAGTAAGCAGACTGTATTCACAGACACAGTGTGTTTGGAGTCTCAAAGAATTAACAGCATGCCATCAGATCAAAGCTTGGAAAGATTTCAGAGGGCTGCACATCACAGTTCTCACATGGAGAGGGTGGAGCCTGACCTGACTGACTTAAGCAGCATAAGCTTCCAGTATGGGTAGATCAAACAACTCCAATTAGTATATACGTAGAATATCAGCCTAAGTTATGTCACAGAATAGGAGCCAGTTTTTACTACTGGATTTTGGAATGTACAGCTTTTATGAACATTGCAGCATGGCTCCTATGAACATGGCAGCTTTGTTCGTACCAGAAGCACTGGTGTGTGTTCCTCAGCCATGATTGACTGTGGGAACTTATTCTCAACTGAGTCTATCTTGTTAATGACATCTTCAGTATGTTAACACTAAATCTACAGAGTGCCTCTGACATAAAACCAGGGTTATGCACCTGTGTTTTATAGCTGCATAAGGAAATTGAAAAGTGATCACGTGGCATTTTTTGTTTCAAAAGATGAGGTCATTGCTGCATCTAAAATATTCAAAGTATAATGGATGATGCCTCTATATCAGACTCTGTTGTGTGAGTTTATTCTTACAATTCTGAACATTCATTGGGCTAAAGGCATTCAGGCTATTACATCAGAGGGGTGAAATGATCACTTTATCCATGTTGTAGAACCCATTCTGGGATCTGCTCTAAATAGAGACTGAATGGTTTTATATTGTGCTGTTTCCTTGGGGTGAAAATAAAATAACTGTTCCTCATAGGTTGATCTACTTTGTCAAACTAGAGACATTTTTCTATAAATACATTCAGTGAAAAAATATTATAAATGGTTGACCAAGATATTTCATGATAACATTGGCCAGTGGAGAGAAGGAATTTAATTTCTTTAGTACCTTTTAAGAGAGCCCAGTGAACTATCTTCTAATTCTCTCCTTCAGAATCTTCACATACATTTGTTAACTGTCAAATTGTGCTTTACTGACCACAGAAAATCAGAGATGAGAAACAAATAGTCGGGAACCTTTATGTGTTGAAGACCACATAACAGATATAAAATAACACTTTAGATAGGATTATATGTTTCTGACTTATTTTTTTTTTTAACTTGCTAAGTTTTTGTTTCAGACACCTGGTGCCTTTAAACATAACTCTGTAGTCTCAACACATTAAAGAAACGGAGGACAGAAGAGCAAAGAGGGCGCTGGAAACAAGAGGAGCCGAGGTTTTAATTTTCATTCAGATGGACTTTATTTTATCTGGAAGTTCATTTCCTTACCACATTTGCTCTTGAAACATAGAAATCAATTTCAGCTCTACGAATCTACTTGTGGGTCACCATTAACATCCTACCTGTGGACAATCTTTTCAGCTTTCCAGAGTAGTATCTTAATCATTTTGACCACTTTCCTTTCCTGGAAACTTTCTTCCTGTTTATACCATCCTAACATTTCATCTATTTCTTTTTTTCTAATATACACCATAAGTTTTATACATTAGCCTTTTTGGGGGGATCAATCCCGTATTTTGCTTAACTTTTAGTCTTAGTTTTGTCCTCCCTGTTTGTATCTCACTTGTATTTTCCTGTGGGATAGTTATGAATTCCATAGGTCCTATGTCCTATAGCTATGCAGATAGACAGATGGTAACAAGTCAGCATTTTCCCAGGAGTTTAAGAGGAGGGAACAGGAAGAAATAGCTGAATTAGTAGAGGGATTATCTATAGTAGTAAAACTTTTATTAATATTATAATGTTAAATACATATCACCATGTTCACTAAAAAGAGTGACTCTTCAAGTACACAAGTTGAAACAAAAATAAGTCTCAAGGATTTTCATGACAGAAGTTAGAATATAATTTTAAAAATAGTCTAACTACAGTATGAAATACTGTTAGTTTGAGTAAAGTGACTCAACTAGTAGGTTCTGCTTTAAGATCTATGGCCTCTTTGGCTCAGGGTAGTAGTTATCCTTAAATTCAGAGATATATGATGCTCTCACCCCTCATCAAAGAAATTTGCTTTGTAATAGAGTCCGTTACAGAAAGCTACAACTGGTTAAAGTTGTGGTTTTAACTGCAAGAAAAACTGGCTAGGGTTACACAGCTCCAATAAATACTAAAACAAAACTCCTGCAGTAAAGGCTCTGGGTACCACAGAAAATGAAGAAGAAAGAAAAAGAGCCAAAGCTTTAATTATGAGAATAAGATAATGATAGATACAAGGTACCAGATATTATGTTATGTGAGGTTTATTAAATGAGCATGGGGTGGGGAGAAGGAAAGGGGGAAGGGTACCCCAGAGAGACAGACAGAGACAGAGACAGGAAAAGTAAGAAGAAGAGAGAGTAAAGTAAGAGGAAGGAGAGAGAGAGGAGAGAGAGAAACCTTGTGGAGGGTCTGTTCTTTTATATGGCCTTGGCCAGGGCCACGCACCCATGGCAGGTAAGCAATGACATCGCAAGTAGGCGGGTTGAAGCAGAATCCTAACACAAAGAACCTGAAGACACCTATCATAAGACGCCATCTCCTATAAATGACAGATGATCTCCGCATTATAATTCAACAGTACAGTACAGAAACAAGACCGGAAAGTAACAAGACCAACAGACCTGCTGATGTGGAATCGAGCTATCTTACATGGACCAATCCATAAACTAGATGGCCAGCCTCATAATCATAACCATTCAAGAGACACTGAATAAACTTAGAAGCTCATATTTATACATTACATTTATGTGTTTATATGTCTACAATAATAACTAATTAAAAAGAGGGCATGAAATTAAGAGAGCAAAGGGTGCATGAATGAGAGAATTTTGGAGGAAATGAAGGAGGAAAGGGTGCTATTATATTTTAATTCAAAAAATAATAAAATACAAATAAGGATCTAACTACTTTATAAATATATATAATATTTATTCCACATGTATAATTGCTTATATATAAAGGAATCCACATGATCAAATGCAAAAGCAACTATGCATAGATAATATACCCTAGTGGAAAAAAATGTTTTTGCATGGTTATAAGAATTTGTTAACAATATAAAATAATTGTTCACTCGTACTTGAATTTGTCAAATTATTAAATGTGGGAACCAGGCTTATCACTGTTATTTAATTCTACAAAAAAAATGCTATTTCTACATAGTTTAGGAGGTTTACTTTCAGATTTGTACTTCTCAAATTTAAGTTAGAACTTTAAGAAATATTTGTATGCTCATGAACAAAGCAAAATTATTTTTAGTCGGGAAAAGAGAGTAAGTTGCTATCAAAAAATAGATGGGATCAGAAAATGGGGTATACACATACAATGGAATATTAATGAAACTTTAAATTTAGAAAATTTACAACATGCTGTGATATGGATGATTCTTGAAGACACATTAAATGGAATAAGCCAATATCAAAGAAGAAGTAGTCCCTAATTTTACCTAAAAAGAGACCAGTGGAGTAATCAAGCTCATAGACTGAATGCAGAAAGATAAGTGACACATTCTGCACAAGGCGGGGGGCCTTTTCAATTTGAAAGGATAAAGTTCTTGCCCTGGGTGATGGTGATGAAAATATAGTGTTGTTACTGTGTTTATGGCCACTGAAATTTACACATAAAATTAGAAAATCTAGACATTTTATACATGCACATGCAAACTCACACACATATACCCAGAGAAATACTATACATTTTACATATATAATGCAACAACTTAATTAAAATAAATAGACTAAACTACTTTTTTATGTAATAGCAATGAAAACACTTCTAAAAAGTGTTTTAATAGAAGCTTCGTCAGTGAATAAACAGTGTCTCTGCAAAATGAGAATACTGTTTTGTTAGTTTGGTTGCTAGTTATGTTTCTCATTTTCTTATTATATATAAATATGTAGAATAAAAAAGTAAGTAATTTACTGTAGATATATATTACATACTAGAGCCATACATATACACATGCATATATACTAATTATGATATGGTATATGTGTATACATACACTTGCATTTATATTAATTGTGCATAGTAATGCATATACATACATATGTGTTAATTATGACATGAAGGGATGAAGGGATACATGGCCTTGTTATATTTATATATCAAAAGAGTACTGTGCTTAAGCACCTAAAAAGGAAACTAAACTTTACACATCAAAAAACTATTACAGTCTTAGGAATTGCACACTTTCTAGGAAATTGTAATTTTGTAAATAAAGAAAAAAAGTATGAGCTAGCAGATAAGCAGCCTTCCTTTCATTAGTAATATAAGAGAAAGACACTACACTAAATAAACTCATTGCCCTCTTTAATATGGATCCCTGGCCCTCAACCTGCATTATTGCTAGAATCCATCTGTGTCACCCAGAATCACTTGTACGTCTCTGAGTCACACACTTAGACTACATACTGACCATTTCCTTAACATGGCATATTTCTTCCCTCCTAAGTAATTTAGATAGAGAACATTTTGACTGAAAACTCTATTACATTTTACCCTGCCTTTTATTCAATAAGCTATGACAGAAAGAAATTCAATAACACTAACAAAACAGAGTGTTTATCCCTTGTAAAGACATTTTTGTTTATTGCAATTGGAAATTTTTCATCTAAAAACTTATTTTTTATTTTTATTGCTATTATAGGACTATTTTAAGGTAATGAGTTATTTTCTAGAAGTCTGTGGCTCCGGGTAGGCACTGTGTTTACTATTGCCCCTAAGCTAATGCAAAAGCTTCCAAGCTCTAGGAGTATTGACTGAATTTTACCACAAAAAGATAGGAGGCAGCCCGTGCTTTCATTTGATGCTTGTTGAACAGTGGAGATTCTCATCTGATGTGATTACACAACTCAGAGCTAAGGGTATCCTAAAATAATCCAATGTCAGGAGAAAAGTTTGAAAGTAACAGCAAAAACACAAACAAACATTCCCTTGGTGAGTCACCCTTCAACAAGTAATTCTGACATCAGGTTGAGTCAGGATTTCTTTTGCAGAGTAGTTAGACAAGATGAGTAGTATTATAGAAAATGGGCCAGATGGCATATTTAAAACCCAGTGGAATAAGCCAGATGGAATGCTGCTATTTTGTCCATTTATCTATGAATAGAAAATAGGCAGGAGGATGATCCTGGAGTCTTTTGATTATAATGATTTTCCAAAGGTTTCCTGGTGTTTCTGTTCTTGGGGTCTATGGGCTTGATACAGATATATTTAGAATGAAATACTAAAAGTGACTTAGAAAATAGCTAAAGACAGGGAAAGGTGTTAAAAGCAGGTGACTCTCATTTTAATAGATGTTCAGTTCAAAAAAACCTGAAATGGCATATATGACTTTAAACATATATATATATATATATATATATATATATATATATATATATATATGGGAGAAGAAACCAATTTGTTAAAATAGGAGCTAATTAAGATTTTCAGTCATACCGTAGAGTGGGATTCTTTATGCAAGCTTCAATGAGTGTGGGTTATTATTTTCATTTGAGAAATGATACAAATATAAATCAAATTAAGGAGGAAGGTTTTCACATAACAGAACAATACGAAATTGGGAAAGAAGGATTTGATATGTAGCTGTGACTTCTTTGCTAGAATGATTGTACATTCGTGGGACTTTGTATTTACATTCTTTTTTTAATTTTTAATTTTTATTTTATTAATTTATTCTTGTTACATCTCAATGGTTATCTCATCCCTTGTATCCTCCCATTCTTCCCTCCCTCCCATTTTCCCCTTATTCCCCTCCCCTGTGACTGTGACTGAGGGGGACTTCCTCCCCCTTTATATGCTCATAGGGTATCAAGTCTCTTCTTGGTAGCCTGCTATCCTTCCTCTGAGTGCCACCAGGTCTCCCTCTCCAGGGGACGTGGTCAAATATGAGGCACCAGAGTACATGTGAGAGTCATACCCCATTCTCCACTCAACTGTGGAGAATGCCCTTTCCATTGAATAGATCTGGGTAGGGGTTTGAAATTTATGGCCTGTATTGTCCTTGGCTGGTGCCATAGTTTGAGCGGGACCCCTGGGCCCAAATCTGCATATCATAATGTTCTTCTTGTAGGTTTCTAGGACCCTCTCCTTAGTCATCAGGGAAACGCAAATCAAAACAACTCTGAGATTCCATCTTACACCCATCAGAATGGCTAAGATAAAAAATTCAAGTGACACCACATGCTGGCGAGGATGTGGAGAGAGAGGAACACTCCTTCATTGCTGGTGGGAATGCAAACTACTACAGCCACTTTTGTAATCTACTTGGTACTATCTCAGAAAACTGGGAATAGGACTTCCGCAAGACCCAGCTATACCACTCCTTGGTATATACACAGAAGATGCTCCAACACACAACAAAAAACTTTGCTCAACCATGTTCATAGCAGCCTTATTCATAATAGCCAGAACATGGAAACAGTGTAAGTCTCCCTCAGTAGAAGAATGTATAAAGAAACTGTAGTACATTTACTCTATGGAATACTACTCAGCTATTAAAAACAAGGAATTCCTGAAATTTGTGGACAAATGGATTGAACTAGAAATGATCATAATGAGTGAGTTAACCCAGAGGCAGAAAGAGTCAAATGGTATATACTCACTTATATCTGCATACTAGCCCAAGGGGCATGTCCCATGAAAATCTTCACTTACCAGGAAACTGGGACAGAGGGGAAGGACATCCTATTAGGACTCTAGACGAGAGAAGCATGGGAGAATAGCAATTGTATTTACATTCTAATCAAGAGAACAGATAGATGGAGCAATGAAAGAGTAGATTAGTAACTTTCAACTGAGAAAAATAGAGGCATATAGAATTATTTTGTGCTTTTTTTTAATTAAGAAACAAATAAATTGATATAACCAATGTCTAGCCAATCTGTCTGTTGTAGCAAATTTCCATAGCCTGCTGTCTCGAACAACATCAATTCTTCAGTGTTCTGGACGTCAAGTGTTAGCAGTCACAATACCAGTCCATTTCGTCTAGTTCTTGGTCAGGTCCTCTTCCTGGTGTTCTTAAGTACATAGGCTGATCTAGTATATACAGGAAAAGAGACTTCTGTATCATCTTCTCTTCGTAAGGACACTGTCTTAGTGAGGATTTCTATATCAGTGAAGAGAGACCATGACTATGGCAATAAAACAAAGCAAAACAGAACAGAAAACAAAGTAACAAAAACATTGCAACTGGTTTAAAGTTTCAGAAGTCTACTCCAGTAGCATCATGGTGAGAATCATGGTGGCATGCAGGCAGACATGGTGATGGAGCGGGAGCTGAGAGTTCTCCATTTTGATCTACAGGCAGCACGAAGGAAACTGAGCTACTAAGCTTAGCTTGAGCTTCTGAAGCCACAAAGCTCACCCACTAGTGATGTTATTCCTCCAGCAAGGGCACGCCTACTCCAACAAGACCACACTTCCTAATAGTGCCACTCTAGATGAGCCTATGTTACCATTTCACTCAAACCACCACAGACACTAATCTCCTGACAGGAGCTCCACACTCATGACCTCATCAGATCTATTACCTCCTCTAGTAGCCCCAGTTCTATGTATGGCAGCTTTGGGGATTACATCCTCAAAACATTTGGAACACAGCAGTGCTGGAACTCCCATACATTTAACTAAAGCAGAAGTTCCCTCAACTCATACAATATATCATGCACTGGTAGACCCTGTTACATTTTCTTCCATTATAGATATCTTTAAATGCTGATTATGAGCCAGTAAATTGATTTTATGTCTTGCTAATAGTTTACAAACACAAAAGCAGTGCTCTAGAATTTGATAAATTCAAACAACTGTGTAGAAACACTCACCATAATCCTCAATAACTCTTCCCCCTCTTTTCGACATGTCTGATTACTGAGCAGCCAGTAGCTGCCAAGATAAACCATTCTCCCTCAGTGAAGTTCATAAGAGTTTGATGTCAAATATGCAATAATAATTTGTTCTGCCATTTCTTGTTCTCCTAAAACAAACTTTGCTTTAAATAATAGCACATAACAGAAAACAGAAAAATTATTGCTTGCATACATCTGGATTTCAGAAAATTGCTCGCATCAAGAAATAAAATTTTCTTGAAGTAAAACAGCTGTGTGCAATGCCCTGTAGGACCCAGCAGAAGAAACTGGGTCTTCCTATTTCCTTCCAGGTATTGTTTTGCCAGAGACCTACATTAAGAGAAGACAAAATCATAGCAACTCCATAGAAAGAACTGCTTTGAAACTTAAGGATTGCCGAATCTTGAGCTCAGGTGTCCAAGATGACAATGCTGTGTTACTAAAGCAACTTCCAACATCTTCTATAGGGTTAAGAGAAACACCTATGAAAGTCCAAATAACAGAAGGCCACATGGTGCAGTACATTTTCCTTGGTTTTCACAGGCTTGTTCTGGCATTGTGGGATTTGTAGAATATAGTATTTAGAAAGTATATTCAGAATGTTCTTGGAAAATGTATGTGTGTGTGTGTGTGTGTGTGTGTGTGTGCGCGCGCGCGCATGCGTGCGTGTACAAAATTAAAACAATCTATCATGCAATCTTTGACTAAACATAGTTGAGGTAACCAGAATCAGAAATAAATAATGGCATAGGTACTGAAAAATTAAAGCATTTTAAAAACAGTTAATTGTCCATTAAAAAGACTAACTGTGGTCATTTGTGACCTCTGCTTACTATTTATGCCCAATTACCTTGTACTGGGGAATGAACAGGACATATTATTAAGGTTGTGATAACTGTTCTTCCTCATACATTTTAAAGTTATCACTGTAAACTTTACTTATGTTTATATAGTTGCATAGTTCATTGGCCATTTAAAATCTGTTCACAATTTTTATGGCAGTTGTAAATTACTCCACACATTGAGATTAAGGTGCTACTTGACACCAAATGCAAGTTTAGGTGCCCCAAATTCTAGACATGACTCATCTAAATAGAGGTGTGTGACCTTTGAGGAATTCATTTAAAACTCTCAGTTCTCATTGTTTCCAAATTCAAAACTGAATTAGATAGGATACACAATCCTAAGAAGAGACAAAGAAATAATGGAAAAGTTGTACGAAAATTTCCTTTGTCAACACATTTCAAAGTATGAGGTGGGTTAGTTAGATAACAGAATGAATCTGACGACTAAATAAGTGTACACTAAATAATTGAAGTGATTTTTCCCCACTTACTTCCTACAAAATCAAATTCAAGGTTTATGCAATCAAAATAAACAGAATTTGTGAGATGTTTCTACAGGTAATGGTTCATGTTTAATGTAGTATTGCATGGTGACCATTGTTTTTCTTAGGATTAGCCTTAGGTTTTTCTTGTAGGAAATAAATTGTTCATTCAGAGTGTCAAATCTGGTATCCATTTTCAAACACTATATTATTTTGCTTTACCTCAAGTCTATAGACTATTTCACTGAATAAAGTATTGAAAGTACAAAGTATAAAATAATTGTAATAAATTTTACTAACATTTAAACATTAAGTAGGTAGGGAAATGTATGAACACCTTAAGGCTAAAGAATGTGTAGAATGTAAGGTTCCTTGGAAACTTTATCTTGAATCAATATAAATCAAAGTAAAGAACACTACGTCTTTCACCTGATTTTGACGTAAATGTAGGAAACAGGGTCATATCTTGTTCTATTTCATTAAATGAGAAGAAAATGTTACAGTAGCAACATTCTTTTTAAATGTCACTAATATAAACTACTCAATTTACATAGGGTCAGTACTGAATTGTCATCTCGGTTTTAGTGCCTCAGAGCTCAGAAAATGCTTGGCAATGATCTCAAACCACGTTAATTGTGTACTTATTTGGTGATACTCTTAAAAGTATTTTATAGTACCAGATCAAGACCATTTTACTTTTCTAGATATTTTCCTGGAAATCCATTATATTTTTATTAGGTTAGATTTGCCATATTTTTAAAATTACACTAACAACTTGTATTCAGTTGTTGGTAAACATTTCAGACAACAGTTCTCATTCCATTATTTTTATAACCTAATTTCCCTCTTATGCTTGACCATTATTATTTGTGTCCCTTTGATCATTCTTTTCATTGTGGTGTTTTATATTAGTTTTAGTTTCAGAGAAGTTGAAGCTCATTTAGTTCTATTTCACTGGTTTCCATGACAATGTCATCCTCTTCCCTTCTGCCCTTTAAAATGTGACTAAAAGCTGATAGACATCATTTTGTATACCATGTATACTTTGTAGTATATAATCATAAGTCGTGCACTCATACATTAAACCAATAGCAGATTGAAAGCATTTTTAGAAACTTTCTGTACAGTTATAAACTTTTACTTGGAGTCATTCACTAAATAACAGACTCTGCCCCATTTACATAATAATCATGTGACATTAGATATGACAACAATATTTAGATGGTTAAGTTATAGAAGAACATACATATTGATAATACAAATTTGGAAGAGAATCAAGTAGCTACAGATATATATTGTACCCAACACTAAGACAGGATATTTCTGGAGTCAATCCCTTGAACATAATAAAGGATATTAAAAGCATAAATAATAAGAAGAAAGTTTCTGGAAAGAATAGGGACAATTACCCAAATTAATCTGATTGGTACAGTCTGAAATTTAGGCTAAGATCTAATAGACCATGTCAAATATTAATTTTTATATGAAGATATTTGAATGTGTATTAAGGGATATATGTAATACCTCCCTGCATGTGCCTGATCTTGCCTGTGAGTCTGGCTGTGAGCACCTACGAAGGCAATAGTAGAAAGAGTCAAGGGAGAAATTTAAATACAGAACCCAAGTTCTTCAATCAGGAGGAAGCAATCAGAGAGAACAGAAAGAAATACTGCTTTATGCTTGTCACACAGATGATATTTTGAAAGGACAGCTTGTTTTGGCGATACTTACGAAGTATCTTAGGGTTAGTATGCTATGATGAAAGTCTGTGGTCAAAATCAACATGGGAGGAAAGGGCTTATGAAATGGAAGTTTCTGGAGTTTTTTTTGCAGACTCAGTTCTGTCATGTGATCTTTTTCTGGGAGCCATCCTGTGAGAGGGATCATGTTGTTTTTCTGGAAGACGACCTGTGAGAGCTCATGTGATGTTTTACTGGAAGCAGACACATGAGATGGTGTGTGATGGTTTGAAGGAGTTTACATACAGCCACGGACAGTGGAACAAAGCTTTTGCATTGCTACACAGTGCCATGCTCTGCTGGTCTTCACTGGTCCTCATTAGTTTTAGCTGGTCTTCACATTGCAGAGAGAAACGTTCCAGAGAACTTCTTGTGGTAGTCTGGCTGATTCTGGCCGTTTCCACTGACTTGGGCTTTTTAGATAGAGCCTTGCTGTTTCTGCTGGCTCATGCCACCAGCAGGGATTCATGTTGCTGTTTGGTGTTGGCTATTGGACTGCACTACTGATATCCTTACAACACAGATTGGAATTGTCCCAAGGAACTATGTCTAAACAGGTCCACAAAGCCTTTTCCCTATTAGCATTCTTCTTCTCTTTTCTCTGGTGGGTGAGTTAGAAATGAGGTAGAAGTGTAGATAGCATTTAAAATAAAACAAAATTTAAAATACATTAAAATCTATCTCTTTGTAACAAAATATTTTACACTGAAGTTTTTTATATTGAAATAATACCATCCTACAACTATTTAGCTATCACGTGTCATCATTAATTTACTAAGCTATATTAATAATATATATATATCTTATTAGCTCTTATTTTATTGAACTAAAAAATTTAGATTATTTACAAAATTTATCTATTCTTATGCAGTTAAATCACGTCTTTATAAATATTTGTTATATAATTTGTGAAATTTTAATTTAAAATTTTATATTTAATATTACTCTGTTAAATGGCTATATTTTGGGAGGTATAAATAAGACTAAGAACTTTTAAAAGACCACATGAAAACCTACTCTTTAAAACTGTAGGCATGCACACACATACACACACACACACACACACACACACACACACACACACGGACACACACACACGGACATACACAGATACATATGTGAGTGTGTGTGTTTGAGTGCCTGTATGCATGTGTGTTTAATTATACTTATCATGTATGGATGGGGTGCTGGATACTCATACAAGAGCCATAGAGAAACAAACAAAACACTCATTGTAGTTGCTGGTCAGGGGAATTACAGAGACACCAAAACAATACAGGCTATTGGCAGCGCTCTCAGATGCCTACTTAAGCATGATGGTAAAACATTGCCGAAGAAGTTATAGACATTAATCACAAGACGTGTAGAAATCAAATGCACTGGCTTAGAAATATCCTCCCTCATGGTTAGCTTTCAGAATGCCCCATGGCAGCTGAAGGAGGAAAATTGTTAAAAGTCCCCTCAATGTAAACCCCAAAACTGTAATAATGGCTGGTCTACTGGTGAAATAGCAGTGTAAATGTTATGGGAGCAATCAATAACTTTAACTTGAAATGTTTGAGAATACTACATAGAAGTGAACTCGTACCTAGAATTACAAAGGTGGTCAGAAACTCAAGGCAGGCGGTCATAGGTATGACTACTAATATTTCCCTAAAGAGATAATATCAAGCTTCCCTCTAAATACTTTTCCATTTGTGCATCATCAGTGTAGCAGGTAGTGTGCCAGTCTCATAAGTATGTATTCTTATAATCACACTTACCCCTCATAAGAAGTTTCCTTATGTAACATGTGGTGCCTAATAGAGGGACTCATAATTGGTCAAAGTAGAGAGATGATGAGTAAGGAGCCTTAAGCACTAATGACAAATCTATATCATACCCTTTCACTATGAAAGTTTGGGTAACAAACAAACAAACAAAAAAATCGTAAGAGGGCGAGTTTTGGGGTGATTGCTAAATAAAAGCATCTGTACATGACAGAGTCACTGCACTGAGATCACAGAAGCAGTGATTGTGGGTATAGGAGTGCTACCAGATCAACACAATCCACACTCCAGTGTGAAGAACAAGGCATCTCAGATCTCACACAAAGATGAGGAGCTGGTATTGGCATTTGGTTGCCAAATCTGGGAGAAGAGATAATTTAAATTCAGAACATGACTGCCTCTGAGAAGAGACCACATACAAAGGCCTTCTAAGTCTGTGTGATCCCTCTGGAATACAGATATCCCTTTAATCACAGGAAGGAGAGAGGGAGAGAGAGACGTGGGATGGCGCCGGGGGTGGGGGGCGGGGAGCAGATCTCTGAGTTCAAGGCCAGCATGGAACAGAGCAAGTATCAGGTAAAGAAAAGCTTTGGTCCAGGTGTGGAGGCACATTCCTTTAATCTTAGTAGTCAGGAGACAGAGGCATACAGATCTCTAAGTTCTGTTCAGTCAGTTTAGTTGAGTCAGTGACTTGAGAGGCAGTGCAGTAGAGCTGAGTTTATGGTAGCTCAGTTTGTAGAATTCAGAGGCAGTTTTTACCAGAATAGTTTTCCAGAGAGAGATTGAAGAGAACATGCTAAACACAGGTGAAGACAGAACTAACCAGAGAATGAGAAGCAGCAAGAAGACTAAAACATATTGCCAAAATTAGTATGAGGCCAAGCAGAGCAATTCAATCAGAAGCCTGCTTGAATCAGGCAGCTTGGATTGAGCTAGAAATGATCATAATGAGTGAGTTAACCCAGAAGCAGAAAGACTCAAATGGTATATACTCACTTATATCTGCATACTAGCCCAAGGAGCATGCCTTCACTTACCAGAAAACTGGGACAGAGGGGAGGACATCCTATTGGGACTCTAGATGAAAGAAGCATGGGAGAATAGCAAAGGAGAAGGATCCAGAGGGTCCTAGAAACCTACAAGTAGAACATTATGATAGGCCGACTTGGGCCCAGGGGTCCCGCTCAAACTAAGGCACTAGCCAAGGACAATACAGGTGGTAAACTTTAAACCCCTACCCAGATCTAGCCAATGGTCAGAACAGTCTCCACACTTGCGTGGAGAGTGGGATTTGACTTTCTCACGTACTCTGGTGCCTCACATTTGACCATGTCCCCTGGAGGGGGAGACCTGGTGGCACTCAGAGGAAGGACAGCAGATTACGGAGAAGAGACTTGATACCCTATGAGCATATACAGGGGGAAGAAATCCCCCTCAGGAACAGTTGTGGGGGAGGGGAATAAGGGGAAAATGGGAGGGAGGGAAGAATGGGAGGATACAAGGGTTGGGATAACCATTGAGATGTAACAAGAATAAATTATTAATAAAAAATGATTTACAGAAACTTTAACCCTTGAATGTGTTGATCCTAGTTACTTTTTTAGCATACTGTTCAATATTCAGTTACTCAGAACAGTTTCAGTTTCATGAGAAGTCTTAAAGTGTGATTCTGAAGATGAATATATCAATAGGTTCCAAAGTTCAAAAATTCTGAAAACTGTCACAATCTCTTTGTTAGAACCCTGGAGTGATTCCATTAACCTATATATTCTTGACCAAGCCTGTCACTAAACTAAGTAATAAATGTAAGCCTGGACAAAAATACTTCAATAATTTTGTCTATCCTGGTGAATCATGCAGGCTGTCTTCACTGAAAATACTTAAAACACACTATAGTCAAAAAAATCATGACTCCTCTGAGAATAATATAAATACTCAGATATACATTATGAAGTTTCATTTTCATCATGTTGAAAATACTACTCAAACATTGTATTTTCTATCTTGGTAGATGTATTTTACTCAGTTGACTACCAGACAAGCCAATTTATCCCAGTGTTCCATGCCTACAAAGTTCTGATCATGATATCCGACATTTTAGTCTTATAAAAATAAATTACCAAGCATATATCTTCTTCAGGAAGCATTTCATTTTCTAGCAAGGCAGGGCATAAGTAACTACATGAAAAATATAGCCTCCTTATCCATTTAAGTCTAATTAAATATAAATACTTTCATGGAATAAAGAGATTGGGAAATTCAAGATTCAAAATGATTAGACCATGGAATTGAATTAAGAAGCCAATAATGCTATTGGGATAGGGGTTAATGTTTTCTGTCAGAGGTCATCATGGGTTAAAATATTTCTTATATAGATTATTTCTTATACAGATCACTACTTCCTGAAGAGTTCACAGAAACAGTTTTATGTTGGGAGTTATCTTGCAAGAGTATGAACGATATCAAAAATACATGAGGAGCTTTATGCTGAGTGACATGACACATCAGAACCTATTAGTGGCTTTCAGAGTGATTTAGGATTAGGAAGGATATTGTAAAACACGAAGTTTTGAAAGTAGTCATTAGTCAAACATAGCTTTAGTATGATGGAAATCAGACAGCAGAATGCACTGGACATTTTAACTACATTTATAAATGGGAACCAAAATATTGATAGAGAATAAATCACTGCGGAAGAGTATTTCATAACACTCTAAGTAGTTTCCTCTGAAGACATGTTGCAGGAAATTGTATTTGCCACATATTTCAATTTGCTTTATCTAATAATAGGAATCATTCTCATATACATGTTTGGCTCCTTTTGTGAGACTGCCGTATTCAGTCTGAGAAACTCAACAACTCATTATAAGAGCACCGTACTCGTAAAATGAGATCCTCATACATGTGGGAGACATAAAATACTTCAGTCAAACACTAGGATTATTAAGATTAATGAAATAGGAACAAAATTATTTCTAAGAATCTTGGACCTCAGTTGTCAATATACACTCAAGTTGTTCCTTATGTAAATATTTACTTGAGAATTATAATTTTAGTTGTATAATAAGACAAAAACTAAGGTGAAAGTCAAATGAGATATAATTACATGACAAGGCACTACCATAGGACTACTATTTTATTAAATTACCACTGAGATAAAACATATTGTCACTACTTCCCACCTGGGCTTGCAATGCAAACATCTAAGGTTACAAAATCATCATACTACAAATGTTATATGCTCTGTTTTACTACTTATTTCTAAGAATAAGTAGCAAGACATGTCTTGATTTTTGCCAGACAGATCACTTCTGAGACTATACATGGCTTTTTAAGAACCTGTATACTTAATCAACACTGTATCAATAAGAAGCCCATGGTCCTTTTAAATTTAAAACTAAGTCTTGATTAGGCAGCGAATATACTATACAGAAGATTAACATGGCCCTTGCAATAAGGCAGCAATGAAATTAAGGAAGTATTCAATATCTTAGCTATATCTACCTACAAAATTAGGTTCTTTAGAAGGCACTAGAAGAAAAAACTCAACTGGAAGAGGTTAACCATGCCCAAGAAAATACAGAGAATAAATAACTCCTAATCAGAAGATCAAAAGAGGGAAACACACACACGCACGCACACACACACACAAACACACACACACACCACTACACTATAATAATAAAATCAACACTGTTCACTGCTAACTCTCAACATCACTTGTTTTAATTCCCCAATAAGAGCACAGAAGGGATTTGGACCCATCCTTCTGCAGTAGCCAAGAAACACACTTTAACATTAAGGATAAGCATCATCATATCAGAGTAAAAGGATGGAAAAGGGTATTCCACGCAAACGGAAATAAGAAGCAAGACAGTGTAGGCAATTTAATATCTCACAAAATAGAGTTCAGACCAAAATTAATTAGAAAAGATAGGGAAGTGCAAGATATACTTATCAATAGACAGTTCCACAAAGTGATATTGCAGTTCTTAACATCTATGGACCAAGACAGGAACAACCAAGTTCATACAATAAACACTACTACATCTTCAATCACATATTGACCTTCACACACTAAGAGTGGGAAATCAGTACTCCACTCTCACCAGAGGACACATAATGCAGACCAAAACTAAACAAAGAAATGCTGGAGCAAACTGGTGCCGTAAACCAAATGGATCTAACAGATATTTACAAGTGTACACATGACCCTCTCTCTCTGTCTCTCTGTCTCTCTCTGTGTATGTGTCTCTCTCTTTGCCTCTCTCTGTCTCTCTCTTTCTCTCTCTCTCTCTCTCTCTCTCTCTCTCTCTCTCT
>OU015745.1:115598779-115610315 GCA_907169655.1 Acomys percivali | reverse complement strand
TCTCTCTCTCTCTCTCTCTCTCTCTCTCTCTCTCTCTCTCTCTCTCTCTGTCACACACACACACATACACACACACACACACAGTAGACAAAACTTGGAGAGATTTGATACTAGAGACTTAAGAGGAAACTTGAATGTTCTAGAACAAAAAGAAATCATACTCAAAAGGAATAGAGGGCAAGAATAATCAAACTCAGGGTTTACATCAGTAAATAGAAACAAAAACAGAATAAATAAACAACTAAACAGAGTTGATTCTTTCTGAAAAAATCAACAGGATTGAAAACACTTAATATTTAATTAACTAAAAGAGAAAGAGGGATGGATGAAATCAACAACATTATAAACAATAAGAGGTGTGTATATAACAACAGACAGGGAAGGAATCCAGAGAATCATAAGACAATACTTAAAAAATCTATACTACACCAAATTGGAAGATCTAAAAGAAACAGATAATTTCTCAATACATACCACCTACAAAAATAAACTAATATTAGATATGCTATTTAAAGACGTATAAACCCCAATGATACAAGCATCAATTAAAAGTCTACAAACAAACAAGCCCAGGGTAAGATAGGTTTAGTGCAGAATTCTACCAGATTTTCAGTGAAGGATTAATGCCAATAGGTCTTGAATCATTCCACAAGAGAGAAACAGAAAGAATATTCCCCAATTCTTTATGTGAAGCTACTTTACCTTGATATCTAAAGTACAAAAAGGGCCTACAAAGAAAAAAATTACATACCAATTCCCCTGATGAACATAGATGCAAAATTCTATATAAAATATTTGCTAACAGAATCTAAGAACACATCAAAGTGGTCATTCACAATGATGAAGTAGACTTTATCCCACCGACAGAGGAACTGTTCAACATACATAAACCAGCATGAAAATAAACTGAAAGACAAAAAACATACAGCCATATTATTAGATGTAAAAAGATCCTTGACAAAATCAACACCTCTTCATGACAAAAGTCCTAGACAAATTAGGAATACAGGGGACATATTTAAACACAAGAAAGACAGTTTACATCAAGCCCATAACCAATGTGAATTAAATAGCGAGGAACTCAAAGGAATTCCATTAAAATCAGGAACAAGACAGGGATGTCCACTTTCTCTATATTTATTCAAAATACTATTTGCAGTCTTAGCTAGAGCAGTAATAGAACTGAAGGAGATGAAGGGAACACAAATCTAAGGATAGAAATCCAAGTATCTTTATTTGCAGATGATAAGATAGTACACATGAATGACCCTATAAATTTCATCTGGAAACTTCTATAGCTAATAAACACTTTCATGAATGTATCTGCATACAAAATCTTCTCTCAAAATCAGTAGCCCTCCTATGTACAAATGACAAAGGGACTGAGAAAGAAATCGGGGAAACAATACTTTTCATAATGGCCTGAATTTATATTAAAAAAATATTTGGTAGTTACCTAAGCAAGCAGGTAAAAGACTTAGATGATATAAATTTCTAAGACATTGGAAAAAGAAATTTAAGAAGATATCAAAAGAAGAATGATCTCCCATGCTCAGGAATGTGTAGTATCAATATAGTAAAAGTTGTAATCCTACCAAAAGCAATCACTAGATTCAACAGAATTCCAACCAAAATCCCTATATATTTCTTCATGTGTCTTGAAAGAACAATTTTCAGTTTCATTGGAAACACACATATACACACACAAAAGAACAAACAAAATCCCCCAAAATTTATGATAGCTAAAACAATCTTGAACAATCAAGGAAACCTAGCTGTCCTGGTCCATACTTTGTAGACCAGACTCTCCTCGAACTCACAGAGACCTTGCCTCTGCCTCTCATGTACTAGAATCAAAGAAATAAGTCACCAGGCCTGGGAGTTTGGGTGGCTGGATCAGGGAGGAGTGGATGGTGGGGAAACTGTGCTTAGGATGTATTGTATGAAGGAAGAATAAATACAATTTTAAGAAAAGAAAAGAAATTCCAGTTAATAAGTGAAACCCCAAGTAACATAAAGAAGATATATATACAAAATGAAAACATCAATGAAAATTCCAATCAGATAAGAATTGTCTTCTGGGAATGAAAATACAAGGCACATGATAACCACTACCCATGGTCTTGCCAAGGGAGTTACACTTGAATCTGGTTGTTTGAATCAAACCAGCACTATGTGGAGATACAGAGGAAAAAACATTCTGCCTTACATAACAAACATTTCGTCAGCAGTAGACAGACTGAAGAATTGTATTGGCTTAGTGACATTTAAAACCTAGGAAAATTAGGAACAAGAACTGACTTTATAGATTTAAAACCCATGCCACTTGGAGTGCCTATTCTCTCTTGTTAACTTGACTATATCTGGAATGAACTACAATCCAGAAATGGAGAGCACATCTGTGATCTGGATCTTGGGGCAGGAAGACAACATGCCTTTAATCCAGACATTGAGGCTGAAAGACACAGATTTTTGATCCAGATCTTGATGTGGGATGACACACAATTTTGATCCAGTTCAGCACTCACCTTTAATACAGATCTTGAGGCACACCTTTAATCTAGGTCATACTTTCTTCTGGGGGCCTATATAAGGACAGTGGAAGAAGGAAGGTATTGTTCAGTCTTTTCCTGACTGCATTCACTTTGTCAGCACATCCTTTGGAGCATACTTCTTTAGGTTCCCAGTTTACACAGAAGACCAGCTGAAACACTCAACCTTGTGGGACTGAGAAACTACTAGATTCTTGGACTTTCCATTCAGTTTGGTCATTATTGCATTATTGGATTAGTTGGACTACAGCCTGTCAATAAATTCCCTGTGTGTGTGTGTGTGTGTGTGTGTGTGTGTGTGTGTGTTTGTGTGTGTTAGGAACAACCTAACAGAGAAGACAGGACATATATATATATATATATATATATATATACACACACATATATGTGTACATATATGTGTGTATATATGTGTATATATATATATATGAGAGAGAAATAAATTTCATAAGTTCTGTGACTTTAGGGAAGCCTGACAAATATGCCTCATTTTAAAAAACACATTCAAAGACCAATAATATCTAAGTATGCATGCATGAGTGATAAAATAAAAAAAAAATGAAAGTGTATATCTGACAATAAAAGTGAGGAGATTGCTTGTTTTGGAGTTATATAGTCTGTGACTGGGATGATGAACACAAGGGATTCAGAGAAGGCAATGTGCAGGCCTCTATTTTTGATACTGCAGGATAGTTAATGGAATGGTAGGGCAATGTGCTTATATAAGCATACATACATAGATACATATATATGTTTATGCATAAGCATTACAGGAACAAAATTATAAAAAATTGAGGCATCTATTATTAGACATTCATGGTAATTCTATTCAAAGTATCACCAGTATTTCTTGTAACATAATATGGCACCACTTCTCAATAAACATGCAACCTTTGACAGTGACTACTTCAAAAGCTTAGTGATATTTAAATATGTATAGTCAGAAGTTTATTTAGAAATTTGCAATACCATTTAAGCACATATGTTATATATATTTTTCATGACCAATTATATAGTTGAGAAACTAAAGTTATGTCAGTATGAAGAGTTATAAATTTTATAGAAGATTTAACTTAAGAAAAGCTTAAGAAAATATTTTATTTATAAAAGAAGTGAGTGCCAGAGTATATTTCCAAGGTATATATTTTTCTATATCTGAAATGAGGCTGTATAACTAAAGAATGTTTCCAAGAATAAGATTAGAAAATCTATGAGGTCTAGACACTTTAAGCAACTGTGGTTAAGAGAGTGGAACCACCTAACAGGGAAAACATTTGATTGACAGTCTTGAGGATGACTCAACTTGTGAAGAGAAGAATAACAATAGTGCTTCAAGCAAACTTTCTATTTCTACTTGGATTATTTGAGAAACTCAGGAAAAATTCAAGCCCTTGCTTCGACTGTGCACATCACTTCTGCAGGAGCAGAAGGCTATGCTGGGAAAATGAAGCACACTGATTTAATAACAGACAAGAATGCAAGATATGTAGAAAGCACTGGTGACAGGCACTGCTTCGCAAATGCCTTGACTTTGATTCTCTATAATGGAAGCACAAAAATGTGAGATAATCAATGTTAACATTGTAGGAAAAATTCTTTGTCATATGAATATTTCTATAAAATTTACATATAAAAGTCATCAGAATGCTTTGGTAACAAATAGTATTTAACTGCAAAGATCACTCTTTTTCAGAAATTTTGTGTTACTTAATGTATAACATACAGTATAAATGCAATCATCTTCAGAGTATTGAAATATAAAGGAAAGAACTGTGATCTTCTAAGATATGTTTAGATAATATGAAAGAAAAATTGAATTAAAAAGAGTACAAGCATGAGAGAGGGAAGGAGGCATAATAGCAAGGATTTCTTTAATAGAATTGCAATTGGTTTTCCCAGAACCATGATATGGAGGAAGGTAATGAACTGGAAAGATTCTGGGCTAAACTCATCCTGGAGGTTATTGCCACAGACCCAAGTAGTCCAATTCATCAAGGAGAAATGCAAAGATATGCAAGAAGATTACACTCTTGACTCTAGCCCTAATGTGTTTGGACCTAAATGGCAAACAAATTGTTGCTTATTTGCGGCAGTCGCTCTTTTTGCTTCAGAACTTAGGCTCTTAAACTCTATGGCCTCTGCTTCACACTGCTTTCCTCTCCTATAACTCTGATTCCTTTTTAACTGAAAATAGATTTTTTTTCTCATGCAATATACCCCAATCACAGCTTCCCCTCCCTCCTCCACTCCTCACATTTCCTCTTTGCCTCCCTTCCCATCCCGATCCACTCTCTTTCTGTCTCTCATTAGAAAAGAACAGGCTCCTAAGAGATAACAACCAAACATGACAAAATATAATATAAGATGAAGCAAAAAATTTTCATATTGGAATTGGACATGGACACCAAACAGGAGGAAAAAAAGTCTCAAGAGCAGCTACAGGAGACATAGACCCACTTATTCTCATAGTCAATGGTCCCATACAAATACTAAGCCAGTAGCTATACTATATAATGTATGCAATGGACCTGGCATAGACACATGTAGGCCATGTGCTTTGCTGATTCAAACTCTGTGAACATATGCAACATGTCTAGTTGATTCAGAGGGCCCTGTTCTCCTATTGTCCTCCATCCCTTAAGCTCTTAGAATTATTAAGCCTCCTGTTCCATGGTGTTGGGAGGAATTTGATGGAGACCTCCCATATAGACTCTGGCCATATAATGTCTTGTTATAGGTCTCTGCATCTGTTCCCATTGGCTGCCAGAGAAAGCCTCTGATGATGTCTGGATATGACACTGATCTATGAGTATAGCAAAATGTCATTAGGAATCTTTTCTTTTAATTTGCCCTTTAAAAAACATTATGTCATCTACATACATGTGTGTATTTCTCTGTCCACAAGAGTAAATGCTGATCTATTTAAATATTATTTATTCATTGTAGATGAAATACATGAGCTATCTTGGGAATTTCGTTTAAGAGTATTACTATTTCTGATTTTTATGCCAAAGTAGCTTTTGGGGTGGGGGAGCTTTGAGACAGTGAGTCCGGCTGCCCTGGAACTCACTATGTAGACCAAAGGGATCCTCCTGTCTCTGTCTCTCAAGTGCTGGGATTAAAGACACTTTTAAAGGGGAGGTGCATAGGGCAGAAAAGGGAGGGAGTGTGGGAATGGGAAGAAACAAACGCAGGGATAACAATCTGGATGTAGTCTGAATAAATTATGGATATTGATTTACATTCAGAATTTTAGACTCACCAAGATAGGAAAGCTGTTTTCCTCAAGGCTGCCAAATATAAATAGCCAAAAACACTATGAATGTAACATTTATATAATTCCTGATTGTTTCGTGATTCATCTTATTGTAGGTAGTTTATTGTATATATGTGTAATAATATAAATGTGCATGTCAAATATTTAATAAAAATTTAAAAAACATAACTGAAAGTTTGCTTTCATTGAAATTGGATACATTATCTATACAAGTTGTATATGATTTAATGCTTATGGTAGTCCATTAAAAGACATCTAAATGGTATTTGGATGGGGTGGCGTTGAAAGTTTAAAAGAGAACATTGCTTCATGTCAGTAATGATAAAAAGCTAGGTTAAATTCACAGTTGTTGATTAAGCTCCTCAGAAAGGTGGAATTCATAAGTCTGATAGATAATTTTTACAGAGAATGAGAACTAGGTTACTTTTAACCTTGACAGAATAACAATAGGAGAAAATTTGCATTAGATATATGACAAAAATCAGCTGAGCATACAACACAGTTTTAAAGATCAAGTGTGAGTTGATAAGAAAATTTATCATCTTCAGGTCTCTGATTCTAGGGGAATCTAGACTTTCTTGCCAATTCTTTTCTACAGACTCATACTTAGTAATCATGAGCATAATTATTATAAGAGTGGGAGCTGGAGAGACCACTGCTAAGGCCCAACATTAGACACACCTGAAATGCTATAAGAGAAATGAAAATTGCAGCTATGTTTGGTATTCTTGATATAAGAATGCCTCCTCTAAAAGTAAGCACAATGTTTTCAGTATTAGAAAGAGGTGATTCCTAATAAACTATGTTGTGAAAATATGAGAAGAAATTCCCAGCCTAAAATGAATTGGTAACAGATGAGATCCAGCACCACTATATTATTGTGAGGAAAGATGGAGCACCAGCATGGAAGCTAATGGTATACAGAAAATTGTAACATGACATAAAATTGTCACAGTAAGGTACATAGAATATTTCTTGAAAAATAACAATTTTCTAAATCTGAATCAAGGAACAAGACATTTTAAATAGTCTTTTAACTGCACTCAATTTTATTGTACATAAAAAATCACACAGAGAAAGTTTCAGACACAAATGACTTCATTGGTGAGTTCTGTAAAGCATTTAATGTAATGCAAAAGACATGCAAGACTTCTGAAAAAGTAGCAAGGAAAGAAGTGCCTCCCAACCTGATTTCATACAGCTAGTATAAAACTAATATAAAGCTTAGATTAAAAATATTATCATATAACAATAAGTCAGGCTATATTGCTGGTGAATATAAAGTAAGTATTATGAAAACCAATCCAGCAATAGTCTAATACCAGATTACAAATTAACACATCCCATTGATGCAATATGCTCTCTATATAATTTTTTTAAAGATCATGACAGTAGAGATAGAAAGCATCTTTCAACAAAACTTAAAACTGATTCAGGATACAAACTAAATTAGGAATCTATAAAACCCTAAAGTTCTCATTGTCTCTGGTGATATGTTAATAAGCAAGACCAGCATGTGAATCCTAGAGACTAGGAAGGCATCCTTTCAATACTTTGTTCGAGGTCTACACCAGCACACCTACTTAGAATCAGGGTGGCATTTATAAGCTATACATGACAATGTTGACCTTCACCAAAAAATTTCAACAAGCAAGAAATCTTAAACTGAAGTTATGTCACATGGGTGAATCACAATGCACAGGGATGAAAACAGACAAAGACATTCTCATTTGTATGGAATCCATGAGAGTGGCAGCCAAACCAAACTTTAGCATTTCTTTTTACGACATAATCAGTAAGCATTTACAAAGGACATTGAAATTATATTGGAATGAAAATCATATAAAAGTTGTAGATTAAAAAACTTCATGATCCCAATTAGTTCAATTTGAAGAAATGGTACAAGAAGATAATTCAAAATATCCCTGA
This sequence comes from Acomys percivali, assembly GCA_907169655.1. Lineage (NCBI taxonomy): Eukaryota > Metazoa > Chordata > Mammalia > Rodentia > Muridae > Acomys > Acomys percivali. Next base: position 115,602,557 of record OU015745.1, on the reverse strand, counting down.
TATGGTACACATATCAGGGATATGTAACAGGATTTTTATGATTCCAATGGTTCCATTAAAAAAAAATCTCAAAGAAAATAGGTAGGTATATAGAAAAACATGTCTAAGAATTACCTTTATTTACTAGACAATAGCATAATAATTCCTAATGATGCTTTAATGGGATACAAATAGAGAAAGGGCATTTAATAGCACTCTTTCTTATTCAAAGGCAGAAAAAAGTAACATATACAAGAAATTGCCAACAAGATCAAATTTCAGTGCCTTTAGATAAAGTTTTCAATATAATTTCAGATAAAAAAGATCTTGTGAATTAATTATAAAAGTACACACTGCTTAGAATTATAGATGCACTTTTGTAATCTAATTAAGGACATTCATTTTTTGTTCTCTGAGCATTAGCTATGGGCACAAAACTGTATGCCCAACACCATATTTCATAATGGAAATTGAAAATGCAACAGTATATACACCATGGGTTGTCTCTAACCTCTACTAAGAACTAAAGAGACAAATGAAAATTAATTACAGTACACCTTATACTGACTTACAGATGTATAAACAGATGTTGCAGGGTATACAGCACAGAGTTATGTCTTGACTTTAAAAGACACTTGAAGACATGACCTTTCCCAGTAGCTTGCTTTCATGCGCGATATGATTAGAAAAAGAGGTTTGCTATACGCACTGTGAGAAGAACATTCAGGTGTACAAAAAGACATCACTGGTTTTGCAATGATATATAGGAAGAACACCAAGCACTGAGATTGCAAGTATTACATTCTCAAATACTGGTAAAAGAATGGTGTGAGAGATTTGAAGCTGAAAAAGAGCAAAAGGCATTAAAGGAGTGGTTCTCAACTTTGCTAAAGCTGTGACCCTTTGATGCAGCTCCTCATGTTGTGGTGACCCCTAACCGTAAAATTATTTTCATTGCTACTTCAGAACTGTAATCTTGTTACTGTTACGACTCCAAATTCTATGGTTTTTTTTTTTTTTTTTGATGTTCTTAGATGACCCCTATGAAATAATGGTTGGACCCCTCCCCAAAGGATCACAACCCACAGGTTGAGAACCCGTACCATAAGGTCAACCTTCCCCCTTTCCCCTCTTTTGATTAGATAAGGAAGAATATGACATAACAAGTTCATAATTTTTCTTTGTAAGAATTATAATATTATACTCCTGCAAAAACAGTAGGATTAATTTGTGAATTTGAGTGGGGGAGCTGATGCGATGATTTCAATAACAGGGAAAAAGAAAGGAGGTCTAAAGTCCAAGTACTAGATAGTTTAATTTGCTATCTTGCATATTTTTCAAATAATATAGATGTATTAAATTTATGAAGCCATTTTATTTTCATTTTTGAAAATGAACTAATACTTGCCAAGAGAGTACATTCTAAAGGACCGTCATATTTCGGGGGGGGGAGAATCTGGCTTGTATTGGAATTGTCTAGGACAAAACATTATTTTCTAATTTTAAGTAGTTCCTCATTCTGTTTATTTTACAAGCAAGGGTAGTCTCAAGTTTTCCTGGACTGTGGACTGCTATTTTCCAATGGACGACTTTTAAGACAAAAAAAAAAAAAAAATCTGATTATCAGTTTTGAGGATATGATTCCTACGGATATGTACAGCCCTCAAGGTGTAGTGTGAAGGATGTGGGAGCAAGAGGCACGTTCCCCCGCCAGGATTTGATGACAGGCTGCTGGAACCTCCTACCAGAGAGAATTGATCGTTTTGTGCAGGCTGGGCTCAACCCTTAGCTTCTGCATACATATCAGCTAGTGAGTAGTGGAGAGGTGCTTCCTTCCTGTCTTCCTGTCTTTCTACTAAATGCAGTTTGAAACATGGAAGATGCTGACTTGCAATCCAGTGAGCTGCAGCACTGACAATGCCTCAGCAGGGAGCATCCTAGCATCCTCACAGTCTCAATGCTAGCAATGACAACGCTACTTTGAAAGCAAAATTAAACCCATATGTTCTTAAAAGTCAGTCTTGGTGATCGATAGAGACAAAATGATGGTCCATATGAAATCTCACTTTGGGTATCAGTCCTCTAACAATGTTCCGATATAGCCAAGACTCCTAGCCTTGCCTCAGAGAAGGGCAGTTTCTATAGCTACAGATGCAAGAGGACTAGGAGGTCAAGGCATTTGCAGTTCAATCCTGATGACCCTTGCAGAAAGGAGGAAGCTGGTTCCCAGGAGTTGTTATCTGGCCTCTGCACTTACCATGGCACAAACAATCCCAATACATTAGACACAAGCACAAAATAATAATAAACAAAATAATGTCTCATTATGTGCTAGAGTGTTTTTGGTTTGCTTTTTGCATATATGCACAAGTTTCCTAGTACCCACAGAAGTGAGAAGAGGGTCAAACATCCTCTGGAACAGGAGTTATAGATGATTTTTAGCTGCAATGGATTCTAGGAATAAATCCCTCCTAAAACAACAAATTTCTTATCGATGAAACCAACTCCCCAGACCATAACAAAAAATAGTTTCTTGTCCCTTTAGCAGCATGACATTTATTCCTTGAAACTATGCTAATGAAGAAAAGACATCACTGGTTTTGCAATGAATTACTAGTTATGTGTATTAATCCACCAAGATATATGCATATATACAACCTGTCTTGGTTTCTTTTCCCATTAGTGAGATGAAATACCATGGCAAAAGCAATGTAAGGAAGAAAGAAGTTATCTGGTTCACAATTCCAAACTACATCCCACCACTGTATGGGAGGTTATTGTGGTGAATATGTGGAGCAGCTAGTCACACTGCATCTACAGCCAGGAGCAGAGTTATGAGTTGATCAATGCTTTCTAGTGCTCACCTTACCTTACTCACTTATATCTTCAAGGTCCAGTGCTCATGAAATGGCCCCACCCAATAATACTATGGAGTTTCTAGCAACTATTAACCGTAATCTGCAAAATCCCTCACAAGGGTCCCTGTGGGTTTTTCTCCAAGGTGTTGAGTTGATGATTATTGTTAACCATAAAACAACTATCGGTTGTGTTAGGACACGGAATATTGACTTCTCTCCATTTTTCCTGCCTTTACTTCTGTGCTATATGAGGTGGTGTGTCTTAGGAGGGATGAGGACTGCTTGAGGTAACCATCATAGTTCCCATCCAACACAGAACCATAAGCGTTCCTTCCTTTGGTCCACACTACACTTTTTGCTCTTTCTATTTTATAATAGAATACACGTAAGATTGTGTGGGACATTTAAGGTGTAGTATGGTCAAATCTAGAGAGAACACCAAAAATTTGCTGAATGCTTGTCAGTACACAAACAAATGTAGGTTTGGGGATAATAAAGTAGTACTGTCTTCAACTAACCCAATCTCTTCTTTTGTCCATCAAGTTCACCTAGAAACAATTATCACATTCTCATTTTTGTTAGATCAAACTTCATGTTCCGTTTTTTCGTCCACGAGGATATGAGGTTTCCTTACACAATCAACAAATATACTCTTCATTTTACATCACAGTTTCAAAATCAACGTATGATGCTTAATATTCTAATTTCAAAGTGTAGTAGCATATGACGGGAAAGTAACAGGAAAAGGGATTATGGGTAGAAATATTATATGCTTTTGAGCTCTTCATCCAGCCTCCATGTCAGGCCGCTCAGAAACATCTGGAACTCTAGTTTCAGGGGACCTGACATCTTCTACTCTCCACAGACAACTGCACTCACAACCACATTAGTCTAACACACACACACACACACACACACACACACACACACACACACACACA
>OU015745.1:115566288-115598769 GCA_907169655.1 Acomys percivali | reverse complement strand
ACACACACACACACACACACACACACACACACACACACACACACACATACACCTCTCACCTAAACCCTACAAATAAACATTTACAAAATAATAACAATTATTTAGTAAATGGCTGCTTAGAATTTTATTTTATTTTTTCCAAGTTTTTTATTTTTTTAAATTTTATTTTTATTGATTTATTTATATTACATCTCAATGGTTATCCCATCCCTTGTATCCTCCCATTCCTCCCTCCCTCCCATTTTCTCCTTACTCCCCTCCCCTATGACTGTGACTGAGATGGACTTCTTCCCCCTTTATATGCTCATAGGGTATCAAGTCTCTTCTTGGCAGCCTGCTATCCTTCCTCTGAGTGCCACCAGGTCTCCCCCTCCAGGGCACGTGGTCAAATATGAGGCACCAGAGTACGGGTGAAAGTCATACCCCAATTTCCACTCAACTGTGGAGAGTGCCTGGTCCATTGGCTAGATCTGGGTAGGGGGTTGAAGTTAAAAATGAGCTCATCATTTAAAACTGAGTAAGCCCCCTTACATCACTCATTCATGCTAAAATGTATAGACTTCCTTGGGGCTGATAGGCAATGTGATACCTGGAAATCTTTCCTGCACCCAGATGACTTGATTTCTAGGGCACAGATATTTACTGTTGCTAACAGAGACGCTAAAATACTGTAGGTCCCATAATGTGAAAAAATAGCTGCAGAGACCTGACATGCCACTGTGTTTCCAAAAAAAAAAAAAAAAAAAAAAGTGGTGCTTATTTAGAGTCCCTGGGGGTTTTATGAAGTTGCAGATTGACTCAGTAGACTTACAATGGGTCCTGTTACTCCACAGTCACAACAGTCTCCCAGGAGAAGCCAGTGAGTCTGGTTAGTGGAACTCACATGATTGGAAGGGGAAAATCTCCCCTCCTGGGCCCACTAATATAACTAGTTCATAACTGCATAAGCTGCATTAAAGAGGAACTTTCCAGGGTTTGTCTGCAAGGGCACTGTCTCCACAGTGTTTTCCCAAGCACGGGGCTGGGCTGCAGTTAAGTACAGATTTACCAATTATATTGCCAATTTAGAAACAGGATTTGTGAAACTACAACTATGGTAGTGAGATCTGTGTCAATAAATAGAATAGTAAGAGCTGTGAAAAAGTGAGCAGTCATATAGGACCTTTAATAAAATAAGGAAGTATTATTTCCCAAAACAAGAATTTCCACTCTTTTCAGTTAACAATAAGAATGTGGGTATATTTTTAGATATTAAAACTGTAGGCAGTGACTTTTCATTAGATTAGTTTGTATGCATACGGAGGAGACCCTGATACACATGCCTTCTAACACTGTGTAGTTACATTTCTCCTTTTATTCTTTTACTGAGTAAGATAAATAGTTGTGGGAATAACAAAGAAAAGAGAATAGTGACATTATTAATATGATTGAAACATAATAAATTTGAAGCATGATTAAAACTGTTTATGTCCTGTAAATAAAAGATTATCATTTTTTTATTGTCTTCTAGGATATTAATCAATTTTTGGTTATAAATTATTATTTTGAATTTTTAAACAAAATAATTAGACCTTTTAGGTTACACATTCAGTTTTTTGTAAATGTAAAAATATTGGTATAATGTTTATTAAATTCCATGATAGTTTTTAGTTATTTTCAAATTTTGATTACTGAAAGTGGATAAGGTCTCCCTCTACTGGTTAAACTACGTTGGTGATAGTAATGTAAAGGATTTGGATGACTCAAATTTAAAAGCATTGAAAATGTAATTTTTAAAAATTTGTTTGGATTTGAGAGCAAAAAGAATTTGTAATGTAATGCTAACTTGATTCTGTGATTTATGTGAAATTAATTACTTTCCTCTGTGTATATGTCAGCAATTAACTAAAGCAACAAACTGTTAAAATGGTAAAGACAGTGATAATTTAAATCATTTATTTAGTCACAAAATTCTTTATCCTTCTGCAATTATGAGTTCTTCATAAGCCAAATTGTGTATAGACTGTAGTTTTTCCTTTCCTGAAATTACATTGTTGTCTATGTCAGTTTTGACTGTGTAAGACTTTTATTGGGCCCTTGCATTTTATCTTTCATACATTTTTCTGAAGGAGAATATATTCTTAACTTAAATATCCAAATCTTCAATTATGTCAATTGATTTTAAAAACTACATCATAGAATTATTTTTATTTCATAGCCAAGTTTTCCACAAATTAATTTTAAAGCAGAGAAAACGCCGCGTCTCGCTACAGTGCTGATATTTTCCATGACATGTGAAGCACACTAAGGGGTTTAAGAACGCGCTGCAACTTATTTACCTGTTTTACCTTTATACTTTTCCCTCCTGAAAGGTCTAACACTACAGTAACTTGTTTTTATGACCTAAAAAATGAGCAACTTGGGAAGACCTAAGCTTTTGTTCCATTTACAAGAATAGTCACCAAGTTCTTCTGTGTCAGAAGGGAAATGCCAATTAACTTATTGTCCTGCTCAGTTCTTACAGTTATTACTCGGTAGCTGCTTTCTGCATGTCAAATCGGGGCTCACTCATCTAGAACCATCTCAGCAATGCCTTCAAAGGTCCATATGACCTAGTTTTTGCTGCTCTGGTATCCTTCAACATCTTCCATGAATGACGTTCCTATTATTCAAATTCAAATTTGGAATTCCATGCAATTTGTGGAACTAATAGCCTACTATATTAATATTTGAGCTATATTAATATTTAGTTCTTTTATTCTGGTTATTTTCAATTCACAAACAACAGAAAGCCCCAAAGAGTAGTGTATAACTACAATTAAATAAACAATTTATAATCAAATTACAAGATTCTACAAATAAGCCCTTCCAATGTTTTAGATTCAATGTTCTCCTTTCTTCCTCCAGCCATTGAAAAACATTACTGGTGTCGAGCATGGTGGCTCATGCCTTCATCTCCGCACTCGGGAGGCAGAGGCAAATGGATTGCTGTGAGTTCGATGCCAGCCTGGTCTACAAAATGAGTCCAGGATAGTCAAGGCTACACAAAGAAACCCTATATCAAAAAGAAACAAAAACAAAAACAAAAGAGAGAGAGAAGGAAAAAAAGAAAAACATTACTGCTGAAAATGTCATGATCTTAATTTGCAAATCAAACAATGTAAATAACTCAAATGACCATAATACGTTAACTATAAACTATATTTGGAAAAAGTCATATAAGTATGAAATTGTAAATTCAAATTTCTCCACTCATACTAAAGATTTGATGTTTGCAATACCCTTTAATACTTTAGTAAGATGCAAAATCTTTATTTCAATCTACGTGTTATAAACCTATCTAAAACTGCAATGGCCTTTCAGTTTCTCTAAAAATAAAACTACTACCACAAATGTGTCTCAAAGCAAAAAGAGAGTATTATGAAAATAAAGTATTATGTATGTCTGTGGAATTATAATATTGGGAATGTATGGCTGAAAAGATGAAAAAGGTTAACCAATGCTAAACAATTCATGAAAGAGGTGAATAATCTTCATTTTCACTAAGCCACTTCTGATGAAAGGCCTGGTTCAGTACGCCTTTAATTTTTAGTGAAATGTTAGCCAAAATGGCACATGTTTTAGAGATACCTCAGAAACTGATTTCCTGTCCCCTCAATATTTACCCGGAAATGTGTTTTTAACTCCAGCGTATATTAATTTAACACAAAAATGTATCTTTAGATTATACTTACAGACAACTTCAGTGACATAACTTTAAATTAAGTCTTATGAAATCATCATGTGTTAGTGAATCAGTTCTGTATTATTTCAAAAAAATGAACCCTCTTGATTGCATTTGAAAAGCTCTCATAACAGTTTTGTAATAAATTAATGTAGATATGAGAAGTATAAACTTGGAAAGAATTTGTAGGTTTTGTGAAAAAATACCTTTATAACTCTATACACTAGTGCACTAGTGCTATGTATCTCTGAGATGAGATGAATTTATTCATGTTAATGCTTCCAGTTTTACATATCATATGCTTAAAATATTTATTATTCTAGTTTTCTTTTTTACGATGTTTGTTAGTTTGTTAATGATAATGGGGGTTAAGACTGAGCAGTTTTATAATGTTCATAAAAATTAGAAAATATGTAAAATCATTTAAAATGTATACTTTTAGTTAATATACTTTATATAATACATATATCAATATATCTAGAGCATTTTATTATAAATTAATGAAATTCTAGTAATAGTCCTAATTAGAAAAATTTCTTGTTCCTGGTCATCACATTCAACAAAATAAATCTGAAATGTAGGCTCTTGAGGCAAGGTATCAGAAATTATTAATTATAAAGAAATTTCAGGATTGTTATAGATATTCAAAGAATTGTCTTAATTAAAAATGAACACTCATACAGAGAATCTCACCACTAGAAGCAGTTAGTTTCACAACTCTGTTTTCCTTCATAAGGATATCTTACAGCTGGGCATGGTGGCTCAGGTTTTAATCCCAGTATTACAGAGGCATAGTCAGTCAGATCTTGGAGTTTGAAACACAAATTTATAATGTAATGAATGTAAAACTGAAATTTATTAAAATATCTCAATTATTTTCAAGATGAAACTTTCATAGTTTAAAATTCCTTTAAAATTTTTATTCTGTTTCCTTTACATGTATTAGGAAAACTGACATATCAAGAAATCATAACATGTGAAGAAATATGATAATTTTGATGAGTGTCTTTATGCTGCTGGTTACTTCTCATAACTGATTATCTATGAAATTCAGAAATTATAAAACAAGATATGTTGTAAGTGATGAAACTTAGGCCACAAAGTTTCTACTCTATGTTCCTCTATATATCAACATTAGCATAATTATGCATTAAGGAAAAACTCATGGCAACACTGAGAAATATAAAGAATTTTCACATAATAAACTAAAATCCTATGAAGAGGAAAAGTGAAAATCATGAGCTTAAGATAAGAAGATGCAATGCCCTTATGCATTGGTTATCTTTGAATGATTGATCCCACTCACATTAATAATAATCAGCTTTCTGGATATGATTTTCCTTGCATGAGCAGAGCCCTGGGTGTTCATCAAAGCCATAGCAGTTTTAAATTGAGGAAACTATTTCGTACAGTGGCCTCTTCAATTTTTAGCTGATTTCCTCCTGAAACCTGACTTTTACTCCCAGTCTGATCACCAAAAATTAATCCCATTGGAAACTGGTCAGCACTTTGCATTTTCTGTGGCACCCCCTGAGAATGTTAACTGTGAAAATATGTGTTACCTGTTCAAATTTGAGTAACTACTCATTTCACATGGTGAAATGAACAATGACTTTATAGAATTCCAATTTTTGGAATCTTTAAGGTGATTCTTGTTATATAAGGAACTAAGATAGTACATTTTATCATGGAAGTCAGGGAAACAAAATAGTCTCACATCTCTAGCACTGCTATAAGCTATGGTTGAAGGGGGAATTTTTAAATTCAAGTGAGTACATAATTTTATAAGACATCCACATCTAAGACATGGACATTTTCTAAATACTTATATTAGTCATATTTTCCTGTTGAGACAAGATAACTTTCAGAAGCAACTTAAGGAGAAGGTGTACATCAACCTGTTTAGTAACGGTACAGAAAATACGGGAGCCTGTAATTGTGGGCTTTCTTTTTTTCTATTTATTTTTTACATATACATTTATATTATTCCACATATATACAATAAACTACCTATAACAAGAATAACCATGCCACAATCAGGAATTATATAAATGTTACATTCTTAGTGTTTTGGCTATTTGCATTTCACAGGCTTGAAGAAAACATCTTTCCTATCTTGGTGCCTCTTAAGTTTCTGAATGTAAATCAATCTCCATCATATCTCATCATTGTTAACTTAAAACATCCACCTAGACCTAAAAACATCTTAAACCCTAAGCAACTAAGCTTCAGCTTCATCAGAGACTTGAGAAGGAATAAACTTGATTACCTGAGCATGTTAGGAGTGTAGGTTATTGCTTTCCAAATGAGATGATGACAGAGACAGTTTGCTACCTGAATAGTCACCCAAAACTCTCTGCTATGTTGGAGCATCTTCCTCAGCTTTCTGGCCCAATATATCCAGCAAACATATTTGTAAGGCAGGAACTGTTGAGGACTTGCTTACCCTGTCTTGGCAGAATTGGATATGGACTCTCCTTGCATCCAAGCTGTGGCCTTTCTTATGGTGCCAGCAAAGAAAAGAGCTAGCCCAGAGGGATATGGACTATAGTGCTCAAAGGCCTGGCTCTAAAAGCATAAATCATCCAGAGATGTCCCACGTCCTAATATTCCCCAGCCTACAGAACAGGGCCTCTAGCTGGGACCAGCTTTTCAGACACATGCCAGTGACGGGCATTTTACACTCTAACCGACAGTACTTAAGTTGCATCTATACTTGGTTGGTCAATTTTACATGCTTTAAGTATTGTTTTGAAGCATTATCAATTTTGCTTCATAAAACCATCGCTAGTTACCTTTACAATTTTTCATAAGTTTTACATATTCAGTTGAGTTCACAGTCTCCTATGTATTCAATGATATCTGTCTCATTTATAAGTATGGAAGAAAAGATGCATGCACATTCGCAAAGACAGAAAGAAAGACATTTCAAAAGAATGAAATTCAGCCAAGCTAAAGAGAGTTATGCTATGCATTTAATTATCTTATAGATAAGGAGGATCATCTTTTGCTAAGAAGTTATTTTAAAATGAGAACTCATCAGGCATTAGTGAAAATAATTTATGAGGATAATCCTTCTTTAATGATGAGCAGCATTAATATTTGTCTTGAACTGCTATTTTAGCTAACCATGACAAAACAAGTATTTTTTTATTTATCAATTTTTGACATTGCTTTTTATGATACATGATTATGTAAAGGAGTATTGCCATATTTCGAGAGACATTTATTATGGTTCAAGAATAAACTTTAAACATCATATCATCCTAGAGACTGGTTTAGGAATAACTGAATAACAGAGCAGTACAGACAAAATATACATTTTGGATGCACCATTTGGATGGCCTTTGAAATAAAATTTGTCTTAAAAGGGTACAACGATGTATTACAGACAGCCAATTTTTCCAGACTTTTATGTGTATATTTAATGTAGATGTTCAGCAGGTATTTTTAATATATTAAGTGTTTGTTTCTCTAGAAACATTCACCAATAATATTTAAACTAATTTAATACGCTAGAAATATTGTGTTTATTTTAGCAATAGGAGCTGTTGATACAAAGTTAGGTTGTAAAATAGTCCACACAATGTGCTTTCAGTAGTCTCCAACCTTCCAGAGCAACTTCAGTAACTAGAGAGGCTTCAGTAACTATTGGTGGTAACACATTGGAAAGCCTATTGCAGATCCTTAAAAATTCACCCTTACTCTTCTGTTGCTCTAGAACCACTCTGGTACCATATTATGTACTAATTAGAGTTCTCTAGATACCAGGGTATGGTCCTGCTAGTCCAACAATGGCCATCTAGCATGGTGTCTACAAGGCTGGATGACTCGGCTAATCTTCAGTATATTCCAGAATCCCAAAGAAGTAAGCTTTAACGCAAGTGAAGAAATTGACTTGTCAGAAGATTGAAGGCAAGTAGGCAGAGAGAGAGAGAGAGAGAGAGAGAGAGAGAGAGAGAGAGAGAGAGAGGGTCCTTCTTCTGTATCCTTTACATAGGCTGACACCAGAAAATGTGGATCAAATTAAAGTTGGTGCTCATCATCTTCTTGGGGTACAGTGGGTGTTGCGAGGAGTTAACATGTCTTGTTGTCAAAGAATCTTTAAAATATTAAAAGGACCTTTAAATGTCATATTCTGTAGGTCTCTGAAGCTTTGAAGACCTTATCTACCTATTTTACCTTATCTATTTATAGGACCATATCTATCTGTTATACCTAGGATGTATATTCTTGTGATAAATATCACAAGTTGACATGACCACAATTTGACCAACTAACAATTGGTTTGTATTACTTAATTATCATAAACAGCCTGCATTGACAGAGATGAGATATGATAGATTTTCCTTCAGAATTTTAGAATCTTCAAGACAGGAAAGAAGTTTTCTTCAAGGCTGCCAAATACAATTAGCCAAAACACCATAAGTGTAACATACATATAATCCCTGATTGTTTTGTGGATCTTCTTGGTATATGTATTTTTACTTATGTGAAATAATATAGATGTATATGCCAAAAAATAAAATTTAAAAAATAGCAGAAAAGAATTAAAGTTGGATCTTCCCACCTCAACATATCCAGATTATAAGTGAGTCTTCCCACTTCAAATGACTTAATTAAAAAAATACTCACAAGTGTATCCCGCTGCTGGGCTTTAGTTAATTCCATATACAGTCAATTTGATGACCAAGAATAGCCATCCCAGACAGGTATCTCTGGCAAACCTTGCCTTTACCTGTGCATGCATATTATAAAAGAAGGCTTTCAAATACACTGTCCTTTTGAAACAGAAAACAGAAACATAGCAGTACAGTATAAATAATTCCAATACAATCTAGGTAGCAAGACGAGAAAATATTCTAAAAGCCTCCACATGACTTAGAATCACAGATTAAGTTCTATGAAATCAGATGTCATTTCACGTTGTCTTTAATTCATTTCTGTGATTAATAATTACAATGTTCTACACATATTATGAAGACATAAGGAATTATTATAAGGACTTATGTTAGTTCCTGGAATGTATTTAACAAATAGAAACTTTATAATTATTTGCTCTATTTCTGCCCCTGTTCTGCTCTCTAACCTGTATAATGAGAAATGTACCCAGGGATTATTTAAACTAACATCAACCAAAGAAATGGGTTTTTCAGTAGTTGTGTCCTACAGCATACTTTGACAGATTCTTTATCTTCCTTTACTAAGGAAATTCATAATCAGTATTATGATATTATTTATTATTATTAACATGTTTCTGGGTAGTGGAGGTCTATTTTTCACAGAATTGTATAACGAAGGCCTTGACACGCCTTATATAATAAGTTTTAAGTGTCCTTTATTCATTTGACCATTACAGTTATCTTAGAACTCATGTGCTGCTCAAAGAGTGCAGATTTCACAGACTTTGATATTAACAATAAACTATATGTTGTTTGAAACAACCCATGGGAATATTGCAGTACTTTCTGTTTTAAAATCTGTTACACTTGTATTGACTTTTTATTTTAATCCAGACTGTTATCCTGTGGAATTGTGGTATATCTGGGTTTGTCATGGAACATTAGTTTATAGGGAATGGATATTTTATTTTTATGAAGACTGTAGAATAACAAGTCAGATTCAAGAATGAAAATTAGGAGCCATAAAATTAATATGTGTCTTAGAAACTACATCATACGAGGCAACAATTTGTTGAAGCATAAAATGAACTTCACCCACTCATATATCAGTCAAAAATTATCAAAATCTTGTGCATCAGAATAAAGGATACTTTGCTTTTTATTATTATTATTCTTTATTGAGCATTAGGCTTTTTTTCCACACACAGTTGGAGGGAGAACTCATACTAGATGTGTTCTTTTTTCAGTATCAGAGAAACTATGCAGCCTTGATATCATTTAATAAAAATGCAAATACTAAATCAAATTACATTTACCTTTACTCATTTGATCACTAATGTGTTACTTCCCCTAAGTGAGTTAAGCTCTGTTATTTTTATTGTTATGCATATAATGCCACCCTCTGCTCCTTGCCATTCTGTCATAAATGATTTTATGACGTGGTATCCATTTACTAGATATTAAAAACTTAATTTTCATTAAATGTAAATACTAAACTTCTGCATTAAAAAAAGTTATAAAGGCAAATTTTTAACAGTGTAGCTAAGAGTTACATGTCACCTTTCATCTATTTCCTATTGAGCTAGGAGTGTATATACTAATTTGTTTATGATCTCAAACATTATATCTGACTTATTTTCACAGTAACTATTAGGCAGTTTTACTTGTAGTAAATAAAAGAGAGTTGGGATATGATTACCGCTGCAAGCAATGGAACCAGAGCTGTGTTGATGAACTGAGGCAGGTGCTCAGAGATGGCTGGAAACACAGCATGAGCCTACTGTGTGCTAGTAATTAACTATTTAATAAGTATCTTTAAGTAGGTAAAATATTTTAAAACTGTTACCAGGAAACTGGGACAGAGGGGAGGACATCCTATTGGGACTTTAGATGAGAGAACCATGTGAGAATAGCAATGTAGAAGGATCCAGTGGGTCCTAGAAACCTACAAGTAGAACATTATGAGAGGCAGATTTGGGCCAAAGGGTCCCGCTCAAACTAAGGCACTAGCCAAGGACAATACAGGCGGTAAAATTTAAACCCCTACCCAGATCTAGCCCATGGACAGGACAGTCTCCACACTTGAGTGGAGAGTGGGGTATGACTTTCTCATGTACTCTGGTGCCTCACATCTGACTATGTCCCCTGGCGGGGGAGACCTAGTGGCACTCAGAGGAAGGACAGCAGGTCACCGAGAAGAGACTTGATACCCTATGAGTATATACAGGGGGAGGTAATCCCTCTGAGGAACAGTCATAGGGGAGGGGAATAAGGGGAAAATGGGAGGGAGGAGAGAATGGGAGGATACAAGGGATGGGATACCCATAGAGATGTAACAAGAATAAATTAATAAAAAATAAAATAATAAAAATAATAAAAACATATTTAGATTCCATATTCTGTATGTTTTTGAGTACCTTGTCTAACTATTTTACCTTACCTTTCTATACAATCATATCTATCTTTTGTGCATAAGATGTATATTCTTGAGATTAAAAATAGACTAAATAGGCAAAACACTAATAATATAATATTTATATAATTCCTGATTGTGTCATGGTTCTTCTAGCTTTAGGTAGTTTATTGTGTATATATATATATATATATATATATATATATATATATATGTAATAATATAAATGTTTATGTAAAGAATAAAAAATGTTTAACTAAAAAAAAATAAAAAAATAAAATTATAAAAATTTTATGTTATTTTCAACTTTTCCTGTTCAAAGAAAATATGCCTATTCAATTACTCTGCTTGCCTCCTCTTCATCTCTCCTACCCAGTTACCTCCCTCAATTTACCTCCAAAGCTTATTTAATTTCCCTTTCTGAGTGAGATTCAGTCATCCTCCTTATAATAGAGCTTCTTTTGGTCTATGGATTGTATGTAGTATGGTTATCCTCTACCTCATGGCTAATATTCACTTATAAGTGAGCACATACCAAGCATGTCTTTTTGGCTTTGGGTTACCTCACTCAGGATGATATTTTCTAGTTCCATCTATTTTCCAGCAAATTTCAAGATGTCCTTATTTTCAATAGCTGAGTAGTATTCCACTGTGTAAATGTACCACAGTTTCTCTATCCATTCTTTGGTTGAGGGATATCTAGGTTGTTTTTTAGATTTGTGGTATTACTAATAAGGCTGCTGTATACATAGTTCAGTAAATGTCCTTGTATGGTGGAGCATCTTTTGGGTATATGCCCAGGAGTGGTATAGTTGGGTCTTGAGGTAGAGTTATTCCCAATTTTCTAAGAAAGTGCCAGATTGATTTCTGAAGTGGTTGTGCAAGTTTGCACTCCCACCAGCAATGAAGGAGTGAGCCACTTTCTCCACATCCTCAACAGCATGTGCTGTCACTTGAGTTTTTTATTTTAGCCATAATGATATGTATAAGATGGAATCTTAGAGTCAAGTTTTGATTTGCATTTCCCTGATGATGAAGGAAGAGGAACATTTCTTTAAGGGTTTCTCTTCCATTAGAGATTCCTCTGTCGAGAATTTCTAGCTCTGTACTCCATTTTTTATTGGGTTATGTGGTTTGCTGATGTTTAGTTTATTGAGTTCTTTATGTAATTGGGATATCAGGCTTTATCATATGCTGTGCTGGTGAAAATATTTTTCCAATCTTTAGGTTGCCACTTTGTTCTATTAATAGTGTCCTTTGCTTTACAGAAGCTCTTCAGTATCATGAGGTGCCATTTATTAATTGTTGGTCTTAGAGTCTGATCTGTTGGTGTTCTGTTCAGGAAGTCATATTCTGTGCCAATGAGTTCATGGCTGATACCCACTTTATCTTCTAAGAGATTTAATGTTTCTGGTCTTTGATCCATTTGGAGATTGTACAGGGTGATATGTATGGGTCTATTTGCATTTTTGTACATGTAGACATCCAGTTAGGCCAGAACCATTTGTTGAAGATGCTTTCTTTTTTCCATTTTAGGGTTAGGGTCCTTTGTCAAAAATCAAGTGTCCATAGGTATGTTGGTTTATTTCTAGGATTTCAATTTGATTTCATTGATCAAGCAATCTATTTTTATGCCAGTACCAGGCAGGTTTTATAGCTCTATAGTACAGCTTGAAATCGATGGAGCTGAATCAAGAAGTTCTTTTATTGTATAGAATTGTTTTAGCTATTCTGGGGTTTGTTGTTGTTGTTGTTGTTGCTTTCATTTTTTCATAAGAAGGTTAGAATTGTTATTTTGAGGTCTGTGCTTTGAAAATATTTTGTGGTTCTTGAAGCTTAGGAACTTCTCTTTCTTCTCTTCCTATTATTTTTAGGTTTCATCTTTTCATAGTGTTCTTGGTTTCTTGTATTTCTGTGTCAGGAACTTTTTGATTTAATATTTTATTTGACAGATGTATTGATTTTGTTCAATTATATTTTCTACACATGAGATTCTCTCCTTCATCTATTATATTTTGTTATAATGTTTACACCTGTAGTTCCTATTCACATCCCTGAGTTTTTCATCTCCAGGATTTTTTCAGCTTGTGTTTTCTTTATTGATTCTATTTCCCCGTTCAAGTCTTGAACTATCTTATTAATTTCCTTCACCCATTTGATTGTAATTTCCTGTATTTCTTTAAGTGATTTATTCATTTCCTCTTTAAAAGCTCTATTTATTTGATTGTATTTTCATCTACTTCTTTGATATGTTTATTCATCTCCTCTTTAAAGGCCTCTATTATCTGCGTAAGCATAGATTTAAGGTAATTTTTCCTGTGTTTCAGTTGTATTAGGATATCCAGGTCTCGTATTAGGATAGTTGCGGTCTAGTGGTACCACATTGCCCTGTTTTTGTTGTTTGTTTTTTTACAATGGCCTTTAGCCATCTGATTGTCCCTGAAGTTGGCTGGTTGTTCCTGGAGTCCACTGGGCTTCTTGGGCATTGGTGGGGTTAGTGTTGTGAGTCTTGGTCAGGGAGGCTGAATCTCTGTGAATAGCCTGCAGCTCTTCTCTGATGCTTTTGTCTCAGTTGGACCAATAGCCAGAGCATTTGTTGGTAGGTGTCTAACTTGAGGTCCAGCAGGCCTCCTCAAGATGACTAGTAGACTTGTGAATCTTAGGTTGGATCTGCGTGTCTCTGGAATCCACAGTTGTT
Organism: Acomys percivali; assembly: GCA_907169655.1. Taxonomy (NCBI): domain Eukaryota; kingdom Metazoa; phylum Chordata; class Mammalia; order Rodentia; family Muridae; genus Acomys; species Acomys percivali. Next base: position 115,585,333 of record OU015745.1, on the reverse strand, counting down.
CTCAGGATGGCAAGAATATCTGGGAGGTCTGATGCCGGAATTGTGTTTGTCTGGCATTCAGGATCGCCTCTTTTTTTCCAAGAAAACATGAATGTATGCTGACATTTAGGAGTCAGCAGTGAGGCCACTTGCTCTATCAATAATCAATAAGCTCCTGGTACTGACACTCCCTGTGCGCTGGGCACCACAGCCATCTTGGAGTCTCTGCTATTTTAATTTTTATTTATAGATTTTGGACCTCATACATGCTCAACTGAGTCTAATATTAGACATTGAAAAACTGACTTTGACATATTAAGTAATTTCATTCCATTGTCATTCCATTGTCTCATTTTGAGATATTTTATATCAACTCTCCTAGTTTCATTCTACCAGATTGTCTTCAGTAGACAAGTTGGTATTGAACATGTGGACCCCAAAGTATATATTTTGTGAATAGAGTATAGAGAGCAGATGGATGAACGCTTTGTTCCTAGGGACTTAAGTTATTGTTTGAAAGCAATTATATAGAACTTTTCAAATATCATACAAACAACCATCTTCATTTCCTACAAAAGTGAAATGCAAAATAAAACAAATTATACTTGCAGTGCTTAATTCCTATTATTGAGACAAACCTCTTTCTTTACATTTCCAAGCAGCCTTTCCAGGTATACTCAACTATAAATTATTCTGTAAGGGCTGTTTGTAAGGTTACAACCCCCCCCCAAAAACAAACAAACAAACACACACACACACACACACACACATACACACACACACAAAATAAACCAAAAAAATAAAACAAAAAAAAAAAGATGAAAAAATTTACAGGAAACCAGGTTTTCTAGTAATTTTGAATATAATTTACTAAATTATTGTTATTTTGAAAAAACTATACACTAATAATAAATCTCTTATAAGCTTAATTAAATTACAGTACTCTTAATTTTTATGGGGAGTTAGTTAGGAATCTTTTGTTGTGCTTATTACTTTATAATTTGTCATTTATCTTTGCTAATAATTAGAATATACTAATTTTCACATAAAAAGGCTAGATGTACCAAGCATTATGGCTTTTATCTACCACACACATTTGAGATGTAATAACATCTTACATTTATTATGTTGAAAATATATAACCTGAGTATAATCATCTTTACGCCTTGTATATTTTCTCTCTGGTGATCTCATTCTCATGTCAACATCCTTAGGAGCCCATAATCTAAAACTGACTCACTTATTGAATTGGTAACATTGACAGGTCATATGTTTAGATCCATTACCTACAGTCTGACAGCAAGACTATATCAGTTAGTGCTTATATGATAAGACACTATGATTTTCTTAGATCAACTTATGTTACTCTTGTTAACCAAGTCACTTTTATGACTATAGAAGGAACTCATCTTATGTTAAATTAATAAGCATTATAAAGTATTAGATAACCAATATTAATAATTATTAATAAGTATCATTAATTATTGATTAAAATTAGTAATTGTTAATGATTGATAATAATATTAATAAGATGGTTGCTGGCACAATATCAAGGCCAAGTGTATAGTGCTGCTTGAAACAGAAATACAAAACTGTTCAAATATATTCTTGTTTTATCTATATTTTCTATGAGAAATTAATATACCTATGGGAGGTAATGTTTGATCATTTCAATAAAAAAAAATCAAAGCATAAAATAAAAGATAATACAGTCAAAAATACATGAAATATATATATATTGACACAAATGTATTATGATTTTAAGAACAATGAAGTCTAGGAAAATGTACAGATTTTGAGTACTATGTAATGCTCATGCTCTATCTGGGTTTAGACATGCATGCTGTTGTTTCTGAATATTTAGCTTAAAAAGTGACTGATGCCATTATTAATTACTTTAGCCTAACTCTTGGTATAAATTCCCTAGTGAAGCATCTACTATAACTTGAGAATGTATTGTCACACAAAGGTGTTCATGTGTTAGCTGATTGGTATCTACTGCTGTCACTACTACACTGTTATTATATGAATGTAATAGTCTCATCAATGCATTAAGTAGCAAATGAGTTCGAGGCTGAATATGATATGAGGCAGGATGCAACCTGAAGAAATTTCACTGGGCTGTCTTAGTTGCTTTCTGTTGCTGGGAAAGGACACCATGGCCAAGGCAACTCAACTTATAAAAGAAACTGTTTATTGGTGTTTGCAATTTGAGAAGGCTAATTCCATGACCTTCATGGTGGAAAGCATGACAGCGGGAAGGTGGAGATTGCACTGGAGCAGTCACCGGAAGCTTCTATCTTGAGACAACAAAGATGAGGCAGAGAAAGAGCTAGCTGAGAGTACTATGCGCTGTCGAAGACTCAAGCTGACCCCAGTGACACACCTCCTCCAATAAGACCACATCTCCTAATTCATAACAGATGGTTCTATCAGCTGTTGGGGAAGAATTATTAATATTTAATATTCATTCATATAAATATTAAGATGGCACTTATTCCTTAACCAGCTATTATATAAATATAGGATATAAAATGCCAGTTAGACCTTTGGTAAACCTTAGTTCATTGGAGCTGGACAGATATTAACCCTCAAAGCCATCTTGTCTGCTTCCCAGCCCAAACCTCCATAAATACTTAAACATGCTTCTGTTTGGGCTGCTCCTCTCCACCATGCCAATCCTCAGAACAAGCTCTGCCATGTGCTTCTAGTTCACTCTAACCATGGCAACCTGCTGACTTCTCATTCTCCTTCTTCTCTTCTTCAAGGCCCTTCTCCAACTCCAACCACAGAATCCTATATTCCTCTTACCTTTCTCCTGCCCAGCCTGGCTATGAGCAGCTCTCTTAGCCAACCAGGGATAATTGGGGATTGAAGTTACACAGCATCGCTTGGTGTAAGTGAGAATGACCTCATGTGGGTATAATAAGATCTCAGGGGCCACTACTTTGCATTAGACTATATACCACCAGAATAATTCCTAACAAACTAGGGACCAAGTCATCAAATATATGAGCCTATGGGAATAACCCTCATTCAAACCACTGAAATTGTGTATTTTTCCTATGAATCCTTTGTCCTACCTCTTTGTTCTACCTGGCATTCACAAAAGAGTAACTTTTTCCCACCAAATGTACATTCTATTATATTTTTCTGCCTCACCGCAGGTCTGTAACATGGACCAATCCCTAAACTCATGAACCAAATAATGTTTTTTTCCTTTGAGCTGCTTTTCTCAAATGTTTCGTTACAGCTACAGACATGTATCCTAATGACTTCTGAGTAGTTTTACTAGCAGCAAAACATAGGTAGGCAAGTTTAGAACTTGGCATGGACCAAAATAGATTCTGGAATACTCCAAGTTCAAAGCTAAGTTATAAAGTAGACTTACATTTACCCAGGAAAAATATTGAATAAAAAAAATCAAATGTAATTTTCAGAAAGATGAAACATACTCTCTTTGATTGAAATTGTACCAATAGGATGTCCTCCCCTCTGAGAGAAGCATGGGAGAATAGCAAAGTAGAAGGATCCAGAGGGTCCTAGAAACCTACAAGTAGAACGTTATGTTAAGCAGATTTGGGCCCAGGGGTCCCGCTCAAACTAAGGCACTAGCCAAGGACAATACAGGCGGTAAAATTTAAACCCCTACGCAGATCTAGCCAATGGACAGGACAGTCTCCACACTTGAGTGGAGAGTGGGGTATGACTTTCTCATGTACTCTGGTGCCTCACATTTGACCATGTCCCCTGGAGGGGGAGACCTGGTGGCACTCAGAGGAAGGACAGCAGTTACCAAGAAGAGACTTGATACCCTATGAGCATATACAGGGGGAGGTAATCCCCCTCAGGAACAGTCATAGGGGAGGGGAATAAGGGGAAAATGGGAGAGAGGGAAGAATGGGAGGATACAAGGGATGGGATAACCATTGAGATGTAACAAGAATAAATTAATTTTTTTTTTAAAGTAAAAAAAAAAAACAAAAAAAACGCTTAACTCAGCAAAAACAACAACAAAAAAGAAATTGTCTAGACATGTTATTTTTTTGATTAATAGAAAGCTGTGAAAAAAACAAATGAAAATAACATATTTGAGAAATCATTAAATTCACTATAGATATAATTTGTATAGAGCTTCTTCATGAATTTAATATGTTTTATCTTATTACATAACATTTAACTATGTTGATGAAAAGAAACTGGGGTGAGTGTGTTGTGTATGTGTGTGTGTGTGTGTGTGTGTGTGTGTGTGTGTGTGTGTGTGATTCTATATATGTGTAACAAAAGGTTGTTATTGAAATAGAAGAAGTTACAGTTAGGTTTCTTTCCTTTTTATATTCAAGGTTGGGTATTCCTGTCATTAGATTAAAGCACTGAAGGCACTTTGTCATCATTTAGGATATCAGAAAAATTGTCTTACCTTTTCCATAGTACAGAAGTCACTAGGCAAGTTTTATAACTTTTCTCACCTAATAAGGCTCCTTTCTTAGCAGTTTTGGTAGCCAGCTGACAAGTCCTTTTCAATGAACTGTAATTGTTTGGTGACTCATAATACAGTATCTCTCACATGTGATAAGAGTCTGGACATATTTGGACATCCTTCAGAACTGAGAAAAGCAGAACATGGTGGACTGGAAAAGTAAAATTCGCCTAGCGAATCCTGGCCTTCTGCAGTCAATGGAGTTGATCCTTCACATGTCATTGACAGGAAAGCAGATCCTACAAAGTTCGGAGCCAAGTTTCTCAGCTGGAAAGCTATCACAGTTTCTGAGCATTATGAAAACGCAAGTCAATATAATTTAAAGGCAGGAATTTAGAGAGTGTACTAAACATTGAAATAAGTAGACAACTTAAAAATAAATATTTCAAAGGACAAATTATTAACCACTCTGGGGTGTCTGTGTGTTGGGTCACTAAAAGTGTTTTTGGAAAAGTGTCAGATGTAAAACCGAGCAATGAGGCTAGTTTCGCTTGCAACTGAATCTATCTGAGACCAGAATTACCTAAAAATGAAATGATTTTCCTTTCAATGTCCTGATAGTGGTAACTCACAAAGCTCTACTGAGTGCCCCAATGAATTCATTGGGATAATAACAAGCAAAGTGGCTTATTTTAAGGGATGCTGCACCTGTATCTGACATATGGATCATGGAAATGAAGAAAATTACTCATATTATTATAAAGGATGTGAAATCTATTGATATTTATCATTAAAATAAAGAAAACAGGACATTATTTTGAGTTAAATATATAATTACCAATATGATAAGGTGGATCCCACAAAAAAGGTGAGAGTATAGTCTCTGGTTTAAAGCTTTTATAAAATAATATTTGTGTTCATTAATACTTAGATATAAATTAATTTAGAAAAGCTGTTATTTTTCTATATGTCAACTATATATGCTAATTCTTTAGAGGTTTTCTTAAGGAATCATTCAACCCTATAGGATAGTATATTTTGATCTTCAAACAATTTTACTGCTCATTAGCAGCATTCCTGGGACAGTTTTGAAAGAAATAATATTTAATAATAGTATATAAAATTGGTAATATTTTTATTCTGTTTCATGTTTCATACACACAAAGATGTAAAAATTAAGGTCCTGAGATTTCTTTAATAATAGTGCATTGCAAAGTAGGTAGAAACCTGCATTTACGAAATCAGTGAATGGCTTGTATTTGAATATTAGTTGTACCAGTTTCAAGCTTAAAGTGATTTGGGAAATGCTTTGCTTTTTGAGTGCCAAGTTTATTCTTCAAGCAGTTTAGAAATTAGATGAAATGAATTTACTCTATTAAACTGCCTAGAAACCACTGACTTATGCAGCAACACATACTTAAACTGTTTCATAAAGTTGTCTCTGCTTCAAAAGTCACATTTAGCATGCTTTTTGCCACATGTGTTGGTTTGGCAAATTCAGGTAAGTTATTCTCTCCTTCTGTTTCACATACCTAATTGAAAGCTTGTCCATTGCTTGAAGTATACACTATACTTTCTCAAAAGGATGTCCCCCATATTTTCTTTTGCCCAAGATCAGTTACAAGAATTATTCCAAGCCATGGTGAATATTAATTTACAAATGCAGTTAATATGTGTTGCCATCCTTATGAAGATAAAATTTATTCTTGCATATTACTGTTCTTATTGTCATCTATATATTTGCTTTGTATGCAAACCTTAAAAAGGGGGCAAGTAAGATGTTTAGAAAAAGGACATCATAAAAGGTTTTAAAGTACATCATGAAATTTAAGTAAGTGAGATTACTTTAGTAATTATTTTAGACCCACCCTATTGAATCACCTAATTGGCTTCCCTATCATAATGTATGTGTATGCCTCCATTCATGACTCAGCACAATTTCTAAAAAGAAAAATGAGTAAGAAGAAGAAAATCGGACAAGTTTAGTACAGGTCAGGAAGTGATTTAACACTGAGAATAAAAGCATCCTTTCCCTCCTATACTGGCAGAGCTAACCTGAAATTGTTATGTGACCAGGATGGTCAGGATTTGATCAGAGAAAGCACCCAAAGGGAACGGCTTGCATGACATTTATGGTTTAACTCATTTATTTTACTTGAAATCTTGTACAATCAAGTAGAAAATAAAATAAATTTTGTAGAGTCAAAGAAGAGGGAACTGGCCTAAGTGGGGACATGAAACGGAACTCAGATGTGTGAGAAGGTAAGACCTATGAAATCAGCCTATGCCACATACCATGAAGGGGGGGCCAAGTCCACAAGGCACAGAAATAGTTTTATCAGAGACTAAAACAAAAGAGACAGGGCTGCAACTGTCAGGAAAGTTATAGTTCTGTATTCAAAAATCCTGTAGTCTTGAGCAAATGGTTGGATAGTACACATTTAAAGATTTTTTTTTTCACATTTGTAAAGTTCTTATAGATAATGAGTAATTTCTTATAGTTTATGCTTTCATAAGTCCATATCTGAGATTTCTTTAAGTCATATATAACCCTCATGTTATCTCTGCATGAACAAAGCCTGGCTGGCAGAAAAGGGGTGAAAGCTTTCTATTTCTACTTTCATGTATCCAATCTATTGATATAGCAGAAATTCCTCCAGGTATCTGGTTTTATCAAGTCTAATCAATGTGACAAGATGGACAAGATGAGATGGTCTCACGTCTGTAAAATTGTGAGACAGTTTCAGCCTCATGAGATTGATTTTTAGACTGTAGACTGTAGAAAGCTCACACGGTATAACATTGTTTATTTTCATTACCTTTTTGACTCTTACCCTGAAGGGCTGACACTACCCAGGTATTGGGAGAAAATGATTCTACCTAATTTCCCTTGGAGTCTGCCCAGCGCAGTCATAAATAAGTACCAAATAGTGAGAACCTTAAAACGACAGGAATGTTTTGCCTCACAATTTCAAAGCTCTGTAAGATGGGGGTCTGGATAAAACCATGCACTCTGCTTGATGCTTTCTGGGAAAATATTTTCTTCTTCGAGCGTCTCAGAAACTCTTGCTATATTTGAAATTTCTTGGCCTGGAAAACGTGTGCTTTCATACTGTTTTCTTTGGTACTGTTCCATTGTAAAAATTTAATTTTTTTTAGTGATAGCAGCTATGTTAAATATTGGTCTACCTACTAACTGCTCTTTAGCCTGACTGCCATTTCTAATTAAAGTGCCACTGTAGGCAAGGGAAGCAAGAATTTAGGAAGAGGTACAAGTTAACTCTCAAATGCCTGAAGCATAGGGGTAAGGCCTGTATAGGCTTTGAACAGGGGACTGACATTATTGTGTACTGCTTTTTTATAACAGTAAACATCTTTGAAGTAGATTCTTTTGCAAGATTCCAATATGGTGCTGTCACTATGATTGACTGTACTCAAGGACTGCTCCAGGAATTAAATGTTAAAGTTACTGGCCTTTACCTTGCATTGTCTAGACATAATTCTAGCTCGGTTGTCAATGTATGGTGCCATCAACACCTGGCTGTGGAAATGTTGAAATGAAGACACAAGGGGAAAAAAGGATTAATTAAGTTGAGGAAGAGTTTTGTCAAGGGGGTATTTACAAGATGGTATATTGCCTCTAGGTGGTTTCTCAGATAGTTTCCCTTTTGCTGAGGCCACTTTGCCACCTTTACTCAAAAAGTAAGTCTGACCTCACTTTTCAAGTTATTACAAAGATAATTTGTGTTATATTACACAAAATGGTTCTAATATTGAAAGATTAATCCCTTTTGCCTCTAAACATATGATTAACCATAAATTATCATACTAGACAAGATCACGTCTTTCAAAAGCCTATTAAAAAACAAATTAACCTTTTCTCTCTAGGTTGAACTCCCTTGTTAATATGAAAATCAGGAATAACTCAGAACTCTTAGCTTGTGTAGTTCTAACCATATTTCCTTGTGTTGTTCAAGTTAAGTTATGACTGGAGAGTGAGTCATACCAGCTTAATTAATTTCATAAAGGACCAGTTAGAGACATTGTCTTTGGGAAATCTTGTCTGAACTATCTTGAATTTCAGGAAGTGCTTTTTTATTATGCATGCCTCTATACAGATGATTTGTGTCATACTGTGGGCAAGGGACATTTGCTCATTGAGTAGGAAAAATCTATCAGTTTTATTGCAAGTTAATTTTTATGTTTTCAGTGTTGAAGTGGGTATTCTTTATAACTGTTCTTGTAAATGTATACTGCACTTCAAAAATCACTGACAAAAAAAATCTTGTTTTAGCATTGTGGCAGGACTTATCTTTGTTCTTATTACAGTAGACCAATTGACCTAAACAAACACTACAGAAATATGATTATAGGAGATGTTCCCTTTCATCCTTTATACCATGACAATTGGAGTGAAGGAATATGACAGAGGATATTTTAAAATTATGATGATAATCGGGTATGATAGTACATGCCTGTACTCCTAGTACTCAGGAGTGGAGGCAGAGATTCCTCTGTTAAAAGTGAGACAGGAATAATAGAGAACTCCAGGTTAGCCTGAGCTATGAAGAAAGATCCTGCAGTTCGATGTAAGGACAGTCGCGTATGTACAACAAATGTGACCTTTAGATTTTTGTGATATACTTATAGCTCTTGTTGTTAAGACAAAACAATCAGACATGTATCTCCTTATAGGATCTGTAAGTCTTGTGCCAATGTTTTCAATGAGTCCATAATATACAGAATGAGGAAAGAGTGATCAGAGAATATGTGTTTATGTAGTGGACAAACAGCAGATACTTTAAGCTTCCTGGATCAGAGCATTCTGTCAGTGGCTGCCATCGTAGCTGCTTCTGCAAAATAGCATGGCACATATAGACATGAATAGACAACATAGAAATGAATGGAATGGCTGTCCTTTAATAGAACTTTGTTATAATGCACTGTTTATAGACCAAGTATGATGTAGGTACCATTGCTTCGCAACTCAATGTCTAACAAACCAAACATTAATAACTCAAATGTTTAAGCTCTTCACTATAAAATGAGGTCAGACTGAGGAAATCAGAGGTTCTCTTGAACATGACATATCTGTGTTTCTGAAGAGAAATAAGAAATAGTCCAAGACAAGCTATAGATTTAGATAGCTGATTGACCAGCATTATCTTCTTTACAATATCTCAATTAGAAAGCAGATGAGGGATTTTTTTCCTCAATGCATGAGTCCTACCTAGTTTAAAAGAGAGAACTGCAGATGTCTATGACACTCAGGATTTCAAGTTGGTAACCTTTGGAAGAATCCATGTTTAGCACATGTACTTGAGTTCAAGCAACAAAAAAAATAATCAATTAAGAAAGCCTGATAATTCTCTAACTATTTCATTCATATGCTCTGTTGAAGGAAGGAGAAAAATATTATACCACTTAGAAAGATGAAAGTCAGAGGGTACTTTTCAAAGTTGCCCACGGGAATCTAAGTACTAAAGACATAAATATTAGCTGAACAAAACAAGGCTATGAAACATGCATTCTAATAAAACAATATGGCTTCCATAAAGTATTTTTACAAAGGGTCATACTACCACTGCAAAAATTCTCTTTGTCCAAATACCTCAATACTCTGTAATGCAGAATAAATAGGTCATTGTTCTCTGTTGGCTTGCCTCTTATCCCTTGTAACTAAATGTGGCCTAAGGCCATTCTTAAAAGAGATGGATCCTTGAATGTGTAATTGATGCTTGAATAACTTTTCATTCTCATTGTTGAGAGTGGATTACAGTTCCTTCTACCTCTCCACACGTTCACAGCAATAGAATGAAACAATAAACATTTCTCCTGTTGGCCTTTCTAGATATTTTATCACAACAATGAAAAAACAAACACATTTAATTATTACTTAAATTTAGATGATCTAAGATCCTTTCTATCATATAAGAATCAATCACCTATTTCAGTTTTACTGCCAAATGCACACACATTGAGGGGATTTCCACTACACTGTGAATTAAACTACAACAGCACAGGTAATTAAATTTCCCGGTTCTTACATGTATACATTTATACACATTTTTATGCGTTTGTGAGAGAGTCTATGTGAGAATATGCCACCTGTGTGCCAGTACCCAAAGAGTCCTAAAGAATATGCTGGGCTCCCTAGATCTGGAGTAATGGGATTTTATGAACCGTCCAATGTGGGCATTGAGAATGCCTTGGATTCAAAACTCCACTGCTCTGGCAGAGCAAGAAGCACACTGAACTGCTGAGGGGTGTTTTGAGCTCACACGCACCAGTTTTGGTTTTTAGAGGATCATTTACCTCTTCTTGAGCCCTGTATTTAATGAAGTACATGAAGGCCACTCACTTTTAGGCAATGAACATTCTACAGTTTTTAGCGTAGCTTAGTGATTTGGACATGCCCTCTATAAAATTTTTTCCAGGGGTGTTTATCATAGAGTCTGACTCAGAGAATCTTTTCTACCATGGACAAACTCTTTTCTCTTAAACATTACTTCCATTATTAACAGTGCACTAAGCGATACAAGGAGTTTATTATATCGTTGGATTTTGTCTTTGACAAAATAGCCTGGGTTGGTTACTTTTTATATTTATATGACAGAAGTACCTAACAAAAGTAGCTTAAGGATGGCAGGCTTTTTGACTCACAAGTGACATGGAGAATAAAGTGTGAAAAGTCATGTGAGGTTTGACAGTGGAAGACTAGACAGCTCTTGACATTGGATGGGAAGTCAGAAAGCAAAGGACTGTTGGCACATTGTTCGCTTTCTTTTGTTCATAGTTTCTGGGCAGATTGGACACCAGTCCATGGGATGTTGGCATTCATTTTCAGTATGAGTTCTTCCCTCTTTATTCAAACCTCTTTGTAAAAACTGCCACAGAGAGACCCAAAAGTGAACCTTCTAGATGCATATAACTCAGTTTGCAGTGAAGAAGAACCACAAGAGAAGAAAGCAGAAAGTTGCAGCACTGAACACTCATGTGAGCCAGGAAATACTGAAATTTAATTCGGCTGATGAATGCTATTTTTCACTAAGGAAATATGGAAAGCAATATAATTGCATGAGCACAATACTACATATGTAGGATCAGCTTTTGTGACTAAATCGCATGAGTAAGGGAGTCTAATAAATCACCCTCTTTGAACAATCTGACAGAATGTGACATTATAATCACTTTATCAGATAAATATCTCACATCAAGCGCAGATATCTTTTCTACAAGAAAACCACATTGAATATAATTATTATTTATCTTATCAAAGTCTCTGTCTCTGCTTATTGCAAATAACAAGGCTTGAAAATTTGAGATGGCTTGAATATTTTTGTTCAGACATCCATTTGATTTGTCCAATGAACTACTCAATAGCTAGTATAACACACTTTATAAGTCCAGATTTTATTAAAGTCTCAGAAATACTACCTAATATACCAGAAGTTGTAAACATTAGCTAAAAGACATCGTTAAAGATTATCAAATTATTTTAATATTTGTTTAGACCACTGTTTAAGATTGCTTATAAATTCTAATTGTTCAGGTTGATTTACATGTGTAGTAAAATTTGAGTTCCTTAAAACTTTTATATATATTAACATTACTAGCAGACCCAGTATTAATAGATGAAACATATTGGTACTGTTAGTCTCCACTCATTTTCATTGATTTAATATCCATGGGTTAGAAAATTACAAAATGAAAATATCTTAAAGAAGTGCCTGTGTTCAAGATTGATTACTTTTTACAATTCCTGAACACTACAGTATAATAACAATTCTATAACACTTTGACTTTATTTAGTATGATAGTACTCATAATAGTAGAAATGATTTAGAGTAAATATAAGGATGGAACTAAGTTCTGTACAATGCTGCCTCACTTTATATGAAAGTGAAACATACATAGGAGTTTAGCTCTAGAGTGGCTTAGGATAAGGTTCCCATGGTCAATGTCAAGGCATATAAATTATAGCAAATTCAAACCACTTATCAAGAGAAGATGGAATTAAAACCTGGAATATCAAATGCGCATGCATTTTGATAAGAATATTGATATCATTGTCTATTTGTGAAAATATACACTTATTTACTGAACAAATATGTTGTTATTCTGTTCAATGTTTCCCTGTTTCACAAGAATTATTTATATTAGCCTGATAAAACATGCTTGAAAGCAGTGTATAAAAGGGGTCTTGTATTTGGCATACATAAATGAAATTATATTTGTAGGCTCAGAAACCTTAATAATTTAATATATGAAAGTAGAGTAAGAATAAAAGCAAAGAAAGTATTATAAATTTATTACATTAGAAGTACCTAACTTTGTAGTGCCACACATCTGTTTCTGAGTATATCTCTTAGCCTGTTTGGAAGCTTTTGGTTGCTAATTCTTTTGTGTGTCTGCTGGATTGACCAAGACTCTGTCTAATCATGAATGAAGATTGCCAAAGGCAAAGTGACATTTACATACTTGATCTTGAAGAAAAAGAGCAAGGAGAGCGAGAAAAGTATTGTCTGTTAAAAAAGAAATTATTTCCACTGGAGTGTAACCATTAAGAAAGGTATTTTTATATCTTTTATTAAAATTGTTCGTCATTAATGCTCATTGGGATTATATCACAAAGAAAGAGGAAAGCGTAAGGCAAAAGGTGAAAAGTTTCCATAACATTAAAAAGGCACTGTGAAATTTTCAAATGAAATAGGGGATGTTTCTCTAATAAGAACATTAATAACTTGCAAATGTGTTGTCACATTTAGGGCAACAATTTATAGTGCATTTTCAACAAGTATCTGAATACTGCATTATTTTAAGGAAAACATACAGAAGAAACAAAACCTAAGCAAAATAATTCTTAGAACTGTTTTCATATGAAAATAGTTGACTCCTGCAGGTGAGATGGCTCAGCAGGTAAAGGTACTAACTGCCAAACTGGCCAGCCTGTGTCAATGCTCAAGCACAATATGGTCGAAGTGGGAAATAGATCTCAAATGTTTTCCTTAGACCTCTACACACATTCTGCAGCATTTATGCACACAGACAATACATACATACATACATACATACATACATACATACATAATAGTAATAAATAAAGTAACTTTAAAAAGTTAATTAAATTCTGTTCCTGGCAGTATGTTGACAGATTTTTTTTAACGTGTTCATTCCCATATCTGGCCACTTCCTAATACAGCTTACTAAAATATTTCATGTCTCTCATCTTCAGTTTTGTCATTTAATATTTTATTATTTATTAACATTTAAAATTTATAGAATAAAAATTTACTCAATTTAGATGATATTTCATTTTGTCACAATTACTATGTGACAAAAAAATGATTTAATAGTTCTAATATAGCAGCAATATCAATGGCTTAACAGGATGACTGTTGTATATAATAACTTCTACTTCTTCCAATTTTAAAGACTTGTTTATTTTTAATATATATAGAGTGCTCTGGCTGCATGTGTGCCTGCAGGCCAGAAGAGGACATCAGATGACATTATAGACAGCTGTGAGCCACCATGTGGTTGCTAGTAATTGAACTCAGGACCTCTGGAAGAGCAGTCCATATTCAAACTTATTTTTCTCCTTTACCTTTTACATATATTTTAAGTATTTAATCATATGTGTATTGAGAGAACTTTGGTTACAATGGCCACAAATGGAATAAGCAAAAGTGATGTACACTGAATGCATATTCATCACAAGAAGAATAGTCACATGTGCCAAGAGCCGACCTAAATTTCATCTCTGCCTCTTCCTTTTCATTTGCATATGACAAATTTGATAATGCTTTGTGCTCTCACTGTTTCATAAATTGAAAGAACTGTATTCCATAATTCATAGAGGTATTGTAAGAAATAAGTAATTTGGCCTTTTAAAGTATATGGAATGGTATAAAGCAAATAATTTTCCCATTGGTTAATTTTAATTCATTTAATAAGTATATAAGTACTTCTCTAAATACAGAATTAGATTTTTATTAGTAAAACATATAACTTAGTTGGCGTTATAGAAAAGAAATAGGCTTGTGTCTATGCATTTGTATTTCATTGCTTGGTTTTCTGGAGGACAGTGGCCTCTCTTCAGAGAGCATCACAATCTCATTACCTAAAATAATGAATCACATGGAGATGGCAAAGAAAGAGCAACACTGTCCACTATCCTCATGCCATGTGGTCTAAACATGTCCACTGTACTAAGACCAACTAATCTAAACATTAAAGGAAATACAAAGCTCATACACTGGTTAACAAAATCATCACCTGTAATAAAATACTTCATAGTGATAAAATGATGCTTAGTACTTCTGACAATTAGTGAAGGGGACCCAGAACATCATGACATAGTAAATGATCAGTTAGAATTCTAAGGAGGAGAAAATATACCTTTGTGAAATCTTTGGAGTAATATAGATCAACAATTTTTCATTTTAGTCTTAGACAAATATTGAAAATAGAATAAATACAATTATTCTCCTTTAATGTTCTGGGAAACAACATCTAGACATGATAATGAGTCATCTCTAGGTAAACAGAATATAGAGAGAGGAGAGAGGAAGAAGGGAGAGAGAGAGAGACAGAGAGGGAGAGACAGAGACAGACAGAGAGAGAGAGAGAGAGAGAGAGAGAGAGAGAGAGAGAGAGAGAGAGGAGAGGGAAGAGATTTTTAAGAAAATTTCTCACATGGTTATGTAAACAGAAACATAAAGACCCCATGCTCAGCCCACTATAATATGGAGACCAGGGGGAGCCAATGGTCTAATTTGAAGTAATAGAATCTGGGAGACCAATAGTAAGGTTCTACTGTAGACATGAACCCTTGGAAATTAATGTGTTAGGACAGCTAATCAATGTCCAAGTTAGTAAATGTATAGAAGCAAATGAACCTATACTTCTTATGCTTTGTTTGTTTATTTATTCTTTGACTTTCTGTTCTGGTACTTGATATTCATCTACATTGGGAAAGGCCATCTAATTTCCTGAATTATAATTCAAATGGTGATCTCTTTCAGAGATACCTTCACACACAACTGTAAAATGATGTCTGGCCAGATTTTAAACATTATTTAACCAAGTAAAACTGACCTAAATTTCAGCACCACAATAAATTGATTAATCTGATGGACCTCTTTGTTATTATTTCAAAGACTTGTAGGCATTTGAAATCAGTTTACCAATTAGACCCTAATATCTTGGAAATTCACCATGGGACTTGTGAAGGTGAAAAGGAATAAAGCAATCCTTCAATATTATCTGGGTTATGGATTATAGAGTGAAGAATTTCTTCATTTTCCGTTTTGTCCTGTTTTCAAAATGCCCTCTAGGGAAGAAAGGCAATAAATCACCTGCAACATCCAGAGGATAAGCCCTTTTCAAACCTTCTTCACCCCTTTGGGATAAAGAAAAGCCCTGGACAGGGGCGGGGGGATAAGGAAAGCTTGAGCAGCTCAGGCTTCTTTCCTTTCTGTGTGGTATATATTCTATGCCTGCACTCGCACATAAAACACAGGTATGTTTTCATGGCTACTGCTTACTTTCTTGTCAAATTTATAGCTTAAAAGTGAAGGGGCTGGACATCTTGCCAAGGACACCCAAGAGCCCTCTACAGTAATAGTAGCTTATATGACTAAAAAGGATATTATTTCCACTTGAAAACAATTATATTTGTCTGTTCCAGGAACCTCATGAAATTAAAGATTAGATCCCATTTTTTTTTGTTTTTAAAATATTTTTATAAATCCTTGAAGATTTTGTCAAATGTATTTTGATCTGCTTACCTTTAGTCTCTCCCAGATCTACTTCCAATCTACCTCCCTAAGCCTCCAACTTTGCTTTCTGTCTTCTTAAATGGAAAAATGCAATTACTATGCATTGTGCTGTCTATATATGTCTGGGGCCATCTGCTGGAGCATTGTTGATATATGAGAAGCCACATCCTTTAAAAAAACTGCTTCTTCCTCCCTTAGAAAACATCAACTGTTCATAGACCCTAAGCTATGACTGGGGACACCTGAGTACCCTCCCACTCCATGCTGGGATGTTGACCTGCTTGATTTTTAAGCAAATCTTTGTAAGCAACCACAGTTCCTCTAAGTTCCTAAAAAGCAGCTGTCTCATGTCCAGGAGACACTATTTTGCACTGCTCTCTCTGTCATCTGTCTCTTACAATGTTTTATCTGCTGCTTCTAGAATCTTCTTTGAACCATGGATTGGTTGTGATATAGATGTCCCATTTGTGGCTGATTTTTCCACAATCATTTATCCCCTTCATTTGTTTAGTTATAGCTTCTAAATTAACCACCATCCACTGTGCACACAAACAAAACAAAGCAAAACACTTTCTGACCAAGAGATTAAATATCTTCCTTGAAAAAATGTTTTTACATTCATCAATTATTAGGAGTAATCAGTTATTCTGCACAAAATTTGGCTGACCACACCTCCTAAATTCACCATGAGATATATTCATTATGAACTATTGTTCTAAAATTGAGTATTGGTTATGTTGTTTGATAACTTAGCAAGCCTTTGAAACTGTTTTTCCTGAGCCTGCTGAGTAGACCTTATCTATTAAGCCTCTTAAAATTTGGTTCACTTTACCTGAAAGCCAGTAGACTCCAGATCATACTTCAACTGGGTGTCAAACTAATCCAGAAGAAAATGAAAACTCTGGTGTGTTACAAGGTCAATTGTGGAGAGAGAAATGCCCCTGGCTAATTGATAGCAATCGCTGAAGATATGGTCTCTTGCTCCTCACGTTTCCATTAACAAGTTTAGAGCTGGCATCTGCCAAGAGGAAATATGGAAATAGGAATATATGGTCCGACACATCAAGTTGTGGACCATTGAAAGTTGGCTCTCAGAAGTAGCTGTTGAACTGATGTTTTTGTGTATTAGGTAAAAATTGTCCTTGTCTGTTCCAGTGTAGATCTGATTGCAGGCTGGACTTTGGAAATTTAATTTTTGTGAAGCATCTTATGTCCTACTATCTTGTAAACACTGTTCTCTATCACCTTCTGGTTGGTTGCTTAAAGAGCTGAACAGCCAATAGCTGGGTAGAAGGGTATTATGAAAAGGTTCAAGCTAGAGAGGGAGTGAAGACCAGGAAGTATTCGTTTGAACAAGGGTTAAGAAGGAGGTGCCAGGATAAGACTAGGAAGAACAGGAACTGAGGTCAGGCCAGTGTTGTTGGGTTAGAACAGCTGAGTACTGTCTCAGCTATAGTGCCTGAAGTAGTTAATGAATATAACAGGTCTCTGTGTCGTTATTCAGAGCCAGAGCAGGCAGAGAATAATTGTACATTTACACCCAGCAACCAGAGAATGAATAACATGTGCATACCTTGGATCATGCCTAGGACATGCCCTCTAGCACACAAAAATATCAATCATTTAGGACAGCCAAAATGGACCATCCTTTCCTAAACTCTTCCTTGTTTGTTTTGAATAAGCAAAAGTCCTCGACTGCATGCTTGCCCAGGGCTGCTCCCATCCTCTAACACATACGCTAGGATTTCACTCTCACCTTTAAGAGAACTATATTTTTACCTCTTCTACTACATGTCTACTTGTTGGCCCAGAAATGAAGAACTTGGATATCTCATTACCAGATGCCCCTAAGAACCAACTCCAACAAAACACCTATTAAAATGTCTATTAAGCAAGAATCCGATGGCACATCTATTAAAATGTCTGTTAAACAAAACTCTGATAACCTCATGGTATGTGGCTTCATTGTTTAGGCACAGAATAATGTTCATAATACTAGTAATTCAGGTGATAAAGGTCAAAAGTTGTATGGGATATAAGGTCAACTCCCAAAAACACTACCTTAAGATATAATATAGATGCTATTTTAATGGATTCCTAACTCCATTTTAAAATGTATTCTTCTTATTCATTCTAGAGAGTTTGTTCAGTGTTTAAGGAAACATACTTCTCTTATGAACATGTAAGTTTTGATTATAACACTGACATGGTTGCTCACAGCAGTCTGTAACTATAGTTGTGGGGTTTCCAACATCCTCTTCTGACCTTTGAAGGTACCAGGAATGAACATGGTACACATGCATACATGCAGGTGAAGTATTCATACCTATTAAATAAAATAAAATAAAATAAAAAAGAAAATTTTCAGACATTTTTACATTATTCATAATTCTATTTCTTCTTGGTAGAAGAAAAATGTGGACAAGAATATATATAGGGAAGATGATATGAAGACATTAGGAAGAAGACAAAGAATTAGGGCAGGCATTTACTTCAAACTTTTTAGAATTATAGTTTGAACTTGATATTCTGACAATCAGAACTGTGAGAAATGACTTTTCTGCTGTTGAAGCTATATGGTCTGCAGCAACTCCTAAGAACAGCATTAGCACAATAACATACCTGATATCCATAGCAGCTATATTTGACCAGTTTTTCTGCCTTGTCTCTTCATTATGAAAAGTCCACATTTGGGTACCATGCACTTTGCTCATAGTCCCACTTATTACCCTATCTTTATTGCTCCTCTTACTACATCCAAGTTGTTTCTTATCTACTATGACTAATATAGGTATGTATGTATTCATATATATAATACACACACACACACACACACACACACACACACACACACACACACACA
>OU015745.1:115530634-115558990 GCA_907169655.1 Acomys percivali | reverse complement strand
TATATATATATATATATATATATATATATATATATATATATATATATGTAATAATATAAATGTTTGTGTAAAAAATAAAAATAAATAAAAAGTTGAAGAAAGGAAAAATGTATGTGCAGTTAGAATTTTGTAAATCATGTGTGAGATTATAGATTGATTTTTAAAGTTTTAATAATTACATTTTAAATATTCACTGTGAATTATAGATTTGTATTTGTGGCCACTAATTTGTGTTTGTGTGCATTGTTTTAAGAACATACTATGGAATCTTTTTCTACTGTTAATAGAAAGGATCACTAATGTTCAATGTGTTCTAGATCTCAGGTGATACACTGTATGAGTGAGCATTTATTTTATGTTAATGTTTATTTTAGTACACGTTTCTGATGTTGTGTTGCTATTTTCATTTTTCAAAGTAAATTGGGAGACAAAGTGATGCCAGTTATAAATACTTGCCTATTTAGTAAGAGTCAGGGCATTATCAAGCAGGAACTTAATAACTGTATTTTTTTAATGGCTTAATATTATTTCCATTATAAATCTTGGCTTTAAAACACAGTTAATGTAATATTTTGAATAGTACATTTGATCTTGAGCCTATGGGGCAGTAATACTTTGTATGTTAGCAACTGACATACTATTTTCAGGTTTAACCCACTACAGAACAAATGTGATAGTTCAAAAAAACACAGTGTCAATTTGTAGTGTAATAAGGGACCTTTAGATGTTGTGACCGGAAAGCTAACTAACATCTTTCCATATGTATACTGATTCTTCTGCCTTTGAAATGTTCATCTCTCCTGGTATTGCATGAAGATAACATGTATAAAAAAACATGATTAGAATCATACTGATTCCTATCTTTTTTATTTATTCTTCTCTCATGGATTATACCTTGACCACAGTTTCCTCTCTGTCCTCTTTATTGAGCACATCTACCCCCTACCCCCAACCCCCAACGATCCATTCCTCCTCTGTTTCTTTTCAAGAAAGAGAAGGCCTCTGAGGGATAACAATAAAACATGGCATAGAAAGGTACATAAGACTAGGTACACAGTGGTTTATAAAGTGCCATGCATAGGGTCGATGAGATGGCTTAGTTGGTAAAGGCAAGCTCACCAAGCATGAAGATCTTATTGTGGTCTCAGGCCCTGTATGATAGGAGGAGAAAACTGCCTTCTTCAAATTGTGCTCTTACCTCAATGTGTGCTGTTGCATCCGCAGGTGAGTACACACACACACACACACACACACACACGTAGAATTAAGAAAAAATATTTAACAACATTTTTGAAAGCATGCCTACAATATTTATACGTTGCCACAGAATACATGCAATGTTTATTACTAGATGCATTTGAAAGTGGCCAGCCACTGTTTCGCTTTTTTTGTATCTTGGTAACCATATGGTTTCAATTAGTCATTTCATATGACATAAAATCTCAAGCTGTATAGTTTGTATCTTCAGTACAATATGAAGTATCTACAGAAAACATTAAATTAGATAATTCATTTTAAAAATTTATTTTTTTTGAGGAATGTGGATGTCTTTTTTTAATTTTTATTAATTTATTCTTGTTACATCTCTATGGTTATCCCATCCCTTGTATCCTCCCATTCTCCCCTCCCTCCCATTTTCCCCTTATTCCCCTCCCCTATGTATTTAAAAAATGTCAATGCTTTAGTAAATGCCTTGAGAAATGTCTTTTAGAAATTAAGATTATTCATCAGCACTGTTCTAGCCTCAGAACTCCATATTCTAAATTCCTACCTGAGTTCCATTCCTGGCTTAGTTATTTATTGTCTTGGTCTTTGGAAAGTTTTCCCTTGCAAAATACAAAATCATTAAGAAAAAATGACCTGAATATATTGTATAAAATTTATTTTCAGTGAAAAAAGTTAAGTTAATGTGAGTTACAGCCTTATAAGAACAGTACATTTGAAAAGTAGAGATCAACATATTACGATCATCATCTGGGCGTGGTGGCACACGCCTTTAATCTCAGCAAGTGGGAGGGAAAGGCAGGTGGATCACTGTGAGTTAGAAACCAGCCTGGTCTACAAAGCGAGTCCAGGATAGCCCACGCCAACACAGAGAGACCCTGTCTCAAAAAAAAAAAAAAATACAATCATCATTTCTTCTGTTTCTGTGATAGCAAATCAGAAAACAATGTATATGATTGGCTTTAGTTCGATCTCAGGTTGTTAAAAATTCTGCCAAAGAATTTTAGCAAAGATTATGAAAATGTAGTTAGGGGAATAGGCATAAGAAGTAAAATAATATGCCTTGATGGACACACCATCTACATGTTGCAGAGGGGTCTTATGTATCATCCTAATGCATAAATTTCTACATCTTGATAAAGACATTGAACCTTCTAATCTTTATTATCAGAAAAGAGCCAAAGTGTCAGACAGAGGATTCCCGATACACAAGAATAAAGCAATCTATGCTATCACAGTCCTGGGATAAATAGAATTCTGTTCATAAATCTATTTATTTGTCCACAAATTTTGGGAATTCCTTGTTTTTAATAGCTGAGTAGTATTCCATAGTGTATATATACCACAGTTTCTTTATCCATTCTTCTACTGAGGGACACTTAGGCTGTTTCCATGTTCTGGCTATTATGAATAAGGCTGCTATGAATATGGTTGAACAAATTTTCTTTTTGTGTGCCGAAGCATCTTCTGGGTGTATTCCAAGGAGTGGAATAGCTGGGTCTTGAGGAAGAGAGTGGGGTATGACTTTCACATGTATTCTGGTGCCTCATGTTTGACCACGTCCCCTGGAGGGGGAGACCTGGTGGCACTCAGAGGAAGGAAAGCAGGTTACCAAGAAGAGACTTGATACCCTATGAGCATATACAGGGGGAAGAAATCCCCCTCAGGAACAGTCATAGGGGAGGGGAATAAGGGGGAAATGGGAGGGAGGGAAGAATGGGAGGATACAAGGGATGGGATAACCATTGAGATGTAACAAGAATAAATTAATAAAAATTTTTTTAAAAAAGATAAAAAAATAAAAATAAAACATAAACAAAGATGAAAAAATCTATTTTTGTGATATAACACATTGACAAAGATTTAGTTAGTAAAGAGCAGAAATGAATTCCTTTAGCATTCTAGGCATTAAACATCTAAAATAGATTTCATCGGTCTGTATCAAGGTCTCACCAGAAAAGCATTCTCTTCTGGAAACTCTAGAAAAGAGTCTATTTCCTCCATGTTTCTAGCTTCTAGACTCTAATGTAGAGGTTTCCAGCACTCTTTAGGCTGGCATGGCCTTTCATCTTCAGAGACACAGTGCTCACTTGATCCTTTCTCAACAATATTAGCTTCTATTTGTCCTCTTCTACAAAATAGACACAGCATCTGATCTCAGTAGTCCAGGGTCACCTCTGGACTTGAAGGTTGATTCACTTCTCATCCTGGCTCCATCTGTTGATTTAATGTCCTTTTAGAGTTAACACACAATGTTCACGGACTCAGTAATTGCAGGGTTGACACTACCATGAAACAAAGGATCTGACCACAACTACAATAGTAACAAAGCCACAAAACCTCCCAGGCAGTAGCTATCAGGAACAGGCATCATGAAACTCAGAAGCAGGGTCAATATTTAGCAGTGGGAAGCCCAGTGACAGCAGCCAGTACATCAGTAGGATGGTCCAAGTATAGTTTAGACTAGCTGAAGGAGAATCACTGGGACTGTCGTTCAGTGGTTGAGCAATTACCTAGCTGGTGTGAAGTCCTGGGTCACCTCTCAGCAGAGCTGAAAAACAATGACATTTTTGTGTGTGTGTCACTGAAGATTTTCCTGATTTGATTAGATGCACACTGGATCTTATTTAAAAATCTGTGGTCAGGGTATGTTAACTCTAAGTTTATGCTTTTGTGCAGAAGTGTGTCCTGTAACACCTTCCCTCTCAGCAGGAATTACTTCCAAGTATCATTTTCCTCACAGAACTCTCTGTGTGGAAATGCTTAACAATCTGTTCACTCTTTATCTAATCTTTCTTTAATACTTCCACACCTATTTCTTTCTTCATGTCACACTGAATGGCATGGCTATTGGCTATTTTAATGCATCTTGTTACTATAATTAAATTATCGTGTTTTTTTAAGTACATAGACTACATTGTTTCTTAAATGAAATTTCTGTTTAGTCCTTTTCCAAAGCTGTTTAGTATTATTTTGTCCTCTACACTGTTTCACTTATTCAAACATTTTTGTTTAGTTCTTCAATAATCTAAAACATATCCATGTCTTGGTACTCTATAAGTTGGTGTGTCATTTTGAATTGCTCAGAAGGAATTTTTTTTTTCTGTTTGCATTTTGCCTTTCTCTTTCCCTGGCTTGCCATCTTTTTCTGTTTCCAACATCTGATTTCCTAGGTGATACTCAGTGAGATGTGTTTTCTGTAAGAGTTCTGTTAGCTCCTGGAATGAAATATGGAGAACAATTGTCTTGCTTTGTTTGCATTGGCAGGGAAGTAAACTGCTGTGCTCTGTGTTCATTTCCTTACTGGGGATCCTGGACCATGTGTAGGAGTCAATTGGTGCCTCTAGGTAAGCCTAACTAAGCCTTCAGTTTCTCATCACTGACTCATTTCTCCTACGCATTTGACAGACAGCAGATGTCCTCACTGTTCACCTGGCCTGGAGGCAAGTCTTTACAAGTTACTTCTCATTGATAAGGCTGCTCTTTGGTAGCTGAGACCCCGTGGCCTTTTGACAACTGGAAGATGAATGTCATGCTTTTAGTTAGACATCACAACACTCATCGATGCAGGACCCTCCGGTGTGACTACTTTCTAATATTGACCATGTTGGTTCTTTGATAGTTATGTATTTCTATTTACTTTTGATGACATTTTTACTTAAATGTTGCACTAAACATTGTGTGGATTATGTTCATCTTAGGTGAATGTATAAAAAATATAATAATTCTTCTTGCTGAACTGTTTAAAGCTACAGAAATTTTGTATGGTCTGCTTTCTGGGTTGCCTCCAGCAGGTTAAATGTTTCCATTAATTGAATTGAAGCTTTTACTCTACAAATTATTAACAATTTTGTGGAATAGTTAACATAATTCATACAGTAAAATAGTTTCTAATCATTATAAAATATAATTCATCAACTCCATCTTTATATATGGAGAGAATATGAAAATCTTGTCTATAGCAAAAGCATTTTCTCAGATACTGTGAAATCTGCTTTGATATTCTGTGATAACCAATGAATTTCAATGGAAGTTAGCAGTTATAAACATTAATGAAATTTGTACAAGACCTAACATCATTCAGTTGATATATACATTAAAGCACTATATCACAAAGACATAGAAACTTGCATACACAAAGAAAAGAAAAATCTACAACTCCTATTCGTAGGTCAGAACAACCCAGAGTTTATAGGTAGCCTACACTATGGAACAACACCTAAGCAAGCCTACACTGAGACCCTGTGTCAAACAGATGAGGCACAAATATATCTATTTGTAGGTTAGAAAGAGATGCACTGAGATAGACTTACAGCTGCATTCATCTTGAGATTTTTTTAAATTGAAAAGTATTGTATTTGCTATTAAGACAATTTCAAATTTCTGCTTAAGGGCCTCAATGGAAAGTTGTCTTTTGTTCATTTTCATGTCCTATCTCATGTACAATAAAATCATGCTCGATTAGGAAAGCATATTAGTAAGGTGGATTTGATGGCAAAGACCTGCAATTCCAGTTGCTCTGGACCCTGGGATAGGACTATCATAAGCTCAAAGCTACACTCATCAACTTAGTGACACCTAGTCAGGAAATTAAAATTGTAAAATAATTGCCAAGCACCTGAGCCAGCTTCTACCTTGTGTGAGTCTCCAGGCTCAATCACCAGTAGAGAACGTCAGCAAAATAAAGAAAATATAAAAATTCATACAGTTATATCATTAATCTAAGTTTCACATAGTCAAATTAAGAGATTACTTCAGTCAATAAAATATGAATAGTTATTGGTAAGATCAATTTTTAAAATAAGCATACTTTGTTTTCTCTCTCAACCTTTCTGAAAAAAGCAAATGTGTCTTTGAAAATATGTCTTTGGAGAATCATAGTCTTATTTCATCATGACTTTCTTATTAAAAGTATTTACAAAGATGTCTAGAATATTCACTATTGTGTTTAAATATTTTTATTTGTCATTATTCATTGATCATAATTCAAAATTTCCCATATCTCTATAATTGCAATGCAATTTTCAATCCCTCTTGAAATTGTTGGAGAATATAATTAAAACAGATATATTTGGGTATATGGATATTTCAGTATTTCTGACCATTTTTTGACATTCCAGAAATATCTTTATCATCTTTTATTGTTTTAAAGTTTGTACTTAATTTAAATACCATATTTTTTGTTTTCAAAAACTTCATGAATAAATAACATTAAGGCAGAAAATAAAAATAAAAATGAATATAAATAAAAAAGAAAAAGAAGAGACAATTTTCTATTTCTGCTGTAATTCACAAGCTCAGAGGACTTGACATCTTAAAAAAAAAATCAGTATAACTTTCATTTGAGTGTTCAGACACACAGGTCCAGAAGTCAGAAAAGAGATACAAGATGAAGATAACATGTGTCATGATTCAAGAGTCACGAAATAAAGAGAATTTGAAGGTATGAGGTAAAAGAAAAATTTGATTAGACCTGAGAAATATCTACTGACCCATGTCATTAAAGTTTCTAGTCACTTCCAGGTTTGTGTTTTTTGTTTGTTTGTTTTAAATTAGATGACTGAGCTTAGATTTCTCCTAGAAAAACAAAAAACAACAACAACATAAAAAGTTGTTCAATTTGTTGTGGGTGGCGTTTCCAGAACTTTTACTTCTAATGTTCTTCAGTTATATTTCCGGTGGTAGTATTTGCATTCGAGTAATACTAAACTTCTAACTTTTAAATATATTTACCCTTTGTTAGAATCTTCTCTCATGAAGATAAGTAGCATATGTCTAAGCTACATCTAGTGAAAGGCCTCACTTCCATTTAAAGTTTAATACAGCACCTTATATCTTGGACAACATCCTCCTCATTTGTCTCAGCACACAGCATTATTTTCCATATTGTCTGTTGATCCTATGCAATTTTTTTTAAATTTTCTTTGTGTCTTAAATTAATGTTAAAGTTTCTTAGTAATATTATATGAAAATGTTGAAATTTCTCGTGGGAGAAAAATATAACTCTTACTTGTCTGTTTTGAATACAAAGCAAGTAGTGAAATTCAACACAAACAATTAAAAGGTAAAAGTGATACCAACATCAAACCCAAAGTACAGATGTAATGGAGTAAGAACCGATATTTTCCATGGGAAAACATATGACTTTAGTGGCAGGTCTGATATGACTCAATCGCTCATGAATGGGCATTGTAAAGACTTTAGTAGTGTTTGGTGACTAAGGAGAATGCTAGTCTTATCCTGTAGCAATTTGTCTCTTGTTAGGAAATGGAACTTGGGATCATTGATGAAGGCAAATGTGTCACTCTTATACCTTGTGCGAAATCTATAGCCATGCTGCTTCACTGTGCATCAATGGGAAATTACTCCACATTATTTTATTTTTCAACATGTCCCTGTCATATATTAAATGACTATATAAGAGCCTAGAAAGAAACATCGCAAAGAGAACGCATCTTTTACTTAAAATGCTTTCTAGCTGAATAGAAAGTAAAGTAAAGCATGCAGATGCAGTATATACACTGATTGAGAAAAATACACGAAGTGAGGTACCAATTTTATGCAGAGTCATTTTGTAGTATAAGGAAGACTGCACTAAAGGATAAGGCAGCACCTAAACTTTAAAGCTTTTCTTGGCAAGGGATTGATAAAAGAATATTTTAGCCAGGCATGGTATTGTACACCTTTCATCCCAGCACTCAGGGAGGCAGAGGCAGGTGTATCTCTGTAAGTACAAAGCCAGCCTGGTCTACAAAATGATTCCCAGAAAGCCAAGGCAGTTTAACAGGAACAGTTAATATATAAGTATATAACACATGGAAATGAACACTAGTATGAGAATGACTTTATTAATTCAAGGGATTTAGGTTTGTATTCTTTAACATTTTTAATACACTTTTCTTAAGAATTTAATATTTTTAAATCAATAATTATGTTTTTCTTTCCAGAGAGAAAATGACCATATTTCTTATGTTATAAAAATTTGTACAAATATTCTGCATCTGTAGTTTTTCTAAGATATATCTTCTATATGTGAATAAATATGAAGACACTGCTGCACGATTTGTAATTAAAATAAAAAAATAATGGTTTATATTTTATTGGCCTGATTAACTATATATAAGAAAAAGTCATGACACTTGAAATATAGCTAGTGCATATCAAAAATATTAATTATATAAGGGACAAAGAAAAATACGTACGCCTTAGATGGAAAAATTAAGCTAGCATCAGGCGATTTTCATTATTAGTTAATTCTTCATGCCTGGTGAAATCAGTTACTCATGTGGAACGCCTATTAACTTTATGCAGGTGCTCTGCATAAGTATCTGACAAGAGACTCTAGCCCACTGAGTGCCAGTATTACTGTTAAAGTGATAAGCCCAGTTGGAACTACTTGCCGCATTAAAAGAGATTTATCAAAATTAATTAGAAATTTCATAAAAAGCCTCCAAAGTCCTAATGATTGTTTTCCTTGCCTATAGTTCAAACCAAATAGCATGTACCTTTAGTATTTGACCAGAATGTCTCAGTAATTTCTAAGAAGTAATAGAGTTCTAGTCCTATTTGACCAGAAAGTTTTCTGGAGCTAATCTCAGAAGGAATTTACTCAGTCTTTTGGAGATCAAAGCTTTCCCTGTTTCAGTGATACATGCCCTAAATTCTCATCAGACTCTACCACCTACTGTTTTAGTTTGGATTCTTGCCATTTTTTAATAGTGCAAACTTAGCTCTGGGGTGTGGCAGTGAATTTTTAATTGTATATATCCCCTGTATCATCTGGTAAGACACTATGTTTGATAAAGCAAGTGGGTTTGTGAAAGAATGAAAATTGGGGAAGAGAAAATTGTAGATGAATGAGGCTACTAAATCAGCCACTTCCTCTATGGTGTAATTAAACCCATTTACCTTTGTAAATTAACATTTTTCATAAACTTGTTCTATTTGTTCTTATATTGTTGGAATTAATATATATATATATATATGATAACAAAATTATAAAAAAAAATACTGCCACAGGACCTTGAGGATAAAATAATAAATAATAGTGATTTCTAAAAGCTTAAAAATAGACAATAAAATAAGTTATGAATGGATAATTCTAACTTCAGGTGGTTTTTAAGAAATGTGAGTGATAAGGAGTATCTCTTCTGTGGTTGTAGATATTAGGTACATAAACATATATAAAAACATCAACTCCTGGCTTTATCTTCCCTTTTATAAAATATGACGCTCATTTTAAGACAATGGGGACTCTCTGCTCCTTAATAATTGTTCACTCTGTTTTTATCTGGAACATACATTGTTAGAAAAGTGTAATAATGTTTATTTTCAAGTTTGAGTTTCATATAACAGATAAGATAATTCCTTTTAAAATCCTGGTGGTTTTGCTTTGTGGTTATAAAGTTAGATCCCCCAAAATAATTGCAACCCACTTTTTCCTGGCCATTTTAGATGAGAGCGAGGTCCTGAAAGCTACTCTGGTTTAGTACTAACTTATTTTCAGCTGAAGGGAAGGATTGAGCTACTCTGTTAATGATTAAAAAACAACTATGATTATTTTGCATTTTTAAAATGTGCATACAAATCTTTTAATCTCTGCCTATACCCATCAGAACAATTCCCTTCCAATGTAATTATATTCAAAACGCAAGTGAGATAATAAGAATCTCAGAATTTAACTTGATAAATATTCATTTGCCTTATAGGGAAAAGCAAAGAACATTCTCATATAATTAGCTGCATATTTTTAAACCACACTTTTATTGAGGTTTTTTAGGTATATTTTATGTATGCAAATCTGCTAATTTATAAGATAAGAGAGGTGAGGCGGATGGAAAGAGGGAGGAAGAAGAAATAACCATAACCATCCTGCCCTCCTTTCTGGGGAATAACTTTCCTAATTATAAGAGAACAATCATCTCTCCCAGCTCAGTGTCTTTGTTTTATTGAACCTAAGCTGGTTAGAGCCTATAATTTGAAGCCCAGACTTACCTTTCTTACTTGCTATAAAAAAACAAAAACAAAAACAAAAAACAAAACAAAACAAACAAACAAACAAACAAAAACCCTTTGCCTTTGAAATAAATATAGCTACAGTGAGAGATTAAGAAAATGGTGGGGGAAAGTGCTTTACAATGGGGGAGCCGGGGGTGACTTAGGACATACGGTTTTGTGACAGCACTGAGATGCCCCAAATAAGTGCAGACAAGCATCACATGCAGACGGGGCGAGTCATGCACACATCCCCTGGCCTAGCATATGGTCAATAAAATGGAAATCGGTTTTGTTTTGATTCCTACTTTTAACGGAGTCATAGTCTAGCACCAGCTTTTTAAATATGGCAACAATTTACAGCTTGCACCTGCACTTGTTACTGCATATATAACCCAGTGTGCTTTGGCGATGTTTCTCTGTCCTTTCGCAATGAAGCCAGGTACGGTAACTGTTTCTAAATCCAATATTTTGCAGTATCAGCGCCTCTCTCGGGGACTGCTGCTCTGAGGTTTCCCATGAGAGAAATGCTTTTACAAAAATCACTTCCACAATTAATCAGTTTCTGATGAAATTATGCACAAGTAGCTTCGTGAGGAGGAAGTGATTCACTGTCTTTCCGATCTCTGCATTGCCACCTTCCATGAACTCCAATGGCCTCAGCTCAGCATCCTAATTTCGTTTCTCACTACAGCTCAGGTTTTACTTTGCTTTCATTTATTATGGCTCATGACATTCTCTCCACCACCAAAATCTGGTCAGAGCTATCCTAAGATAAATCAAAAGATAAGACACACAGAGATATTTTGATACTATTTATGACAAAATAATATTTTATTGACTGAATTGGGTATTAAAATGAAATAGCAGAAATTATTCATGAATAGATCATTAATGTTAGTACTAAAATTATGATTTAAATGATGTGAATTATAAGAGCAGATATTTGGTGAACCTTCTTTTATTTGGACAAGAGTTTTGTTTCCAGGTCTCAGTATTCACTATGGAAGCTTAATGCCCTCCATCTGCCATGGACAGAAAACAAATGGCAGAAAAAGAGATCCAACTCCCCTGTAATGAAGTGCAAGATACTGGAGGGTAGAATTCTCAAATTCAGATTTTGCTTTTAGAGATAGATTTATTTAGCTATTATTGGGAAAGCCCTTAGAAGCATTGTTTGCATCCTCATTTAAAAAAACAAACAAACAAACAAACAAAAAACCAGATTTCACTCAGTCTTTCTTCCATATATCCAGAAAATTCCATGTTCCAGTTTAAGAACTTTTTGCTCTCTCTTCCCTCTACTTTCTTCCCTGAGCAACTTCTTCCCAGGCTTCAAGTGTTGATGCCATGGACAGACCAGTTGGACACTAATGAGCCTGGGGAGGACTGAGCAGACCGGGCAGAAGTAGGTGAAGAGAAATGTTTTTAGACCACAAGTTCCATTTGAGTTAAAGGTGAAAATGAGCAAACAAATCAAACTGCCATTCTTCAGAGTGAGAGAGAAGACACTTGAAGGGTTAGATGTCCTTTCTACCCCTTGAGTTCACTTCCTTCTCTTTGACATTTTCACACAGTCCATATTGGATGGCATCTATTTGTTGCTGTTTAAAAGTGGCTTCTGACTGGTTCAGGTGAATTACAGGAGCAAGCACTGCTTTTCTTCCTCTATAGATTACCCAGATGACACCAGGGGACTCTGAGATAGCTTTTGTAACAGGTTTGTTATCACGGTTTATGATAAGTTGTCATTTTCAAGTGCTTTGCCTAAAAAAGCACAAGCTGAATGTCAAAGTACAACTGTAGTAGGCTTTATTTTTTTAATATTTAAATTATTTTAAGAAGTGTTTCTATTTCTCACATGAACTTTTTAAATGATTATCTTTTGAACACATTTAGTATTCATTTCAGAGAAAGTTTACAAGCTGAAAAGCAAAAAGAATAAGAATTATTACAATTAAAAAAAATTTTACCAACCTGTAATTAACATTCATGGGTTTTATCCTTAAGTTTTTCTTAATTTAAATGAATGCATTTAAACTTGTGTATCACATAGGTCTTGTAATAAGTCTGGAAAAGTGTAAGGATTTTGAGAACTATTAAATGGGGCATTAATTATAACAATGTTGGGAGGATTTCTTAATAAGTCATTTTACCTAGAAGGCAGTCTACTATCACTGATAACTGTATCTTGCTCTGCAGTTTTGTGAGCTATATTTCTGAGAAGATAAAATGTTCAGATCCCTTTTATCCTCGTGATGAGGCTATGCAAAACTATATTAAGTAGTCCTTATATCACTGCATTAATACCAAGCTGAATCAGCCTTTAATCAGCTCACCCTTCTGCACTTGCCAGCAATTTTGATTCTTTTCCTGCTCTTCCATTGTGTGGAAAGGTGAACGCTGTGACATGAGAGGCTCCTGAAGACTATACTTTACTTTTGTAAGAGAACCTTTTTATGTTTATTGAGAACCTTGAAAATCAAACAAAAAAAAAATAAGCCAGAAACCTTGGGCTGCTGTTAGGAATGGCCCTTTTGTGAGTCTCAGACATGCAATCAGGGTCTGACCTTGATTTATATTTGTGATTTTTTTCAATGCATGGGACCAGATATTAATGATATCTGTCAGGAATTAGTCGTCAGCAAGCTTGGGCACTCTTCTAAATAATGTGGCCATAGTAATTTGTCCAGCAATGGTCACCATTCTCAGCACATCTCTTACTATCCAACGAAAGCACAGCAGTTGATGGTCTTTCTGAAACACTCCTCAGGAAGGCTACAAACTACCTTCATGTCCTCAGCTTTCTACTCAATCACAATCATCTCTTTAAGATCTCCCCTTCCTCTGAGTGCCAGAGTACTTGAGAAAGTCAAATCCCTCTCTCCACTCAAGTGTGGAGACTGTCCTGTCCATGGGCTAGATCTGGGTAGGGGTTTAAATTTTACCGCCTGTATTGTCCTTGGCTAGGGCCTTAGTTTGAGTGGGACCCCATGACCCAAATCAGCCTATCATAATGTTCTACTTGTAGGTTTCTAGGACCCACTGGATCCTTCTACATTGCTATTCTCCCATTGTTCTCTCATCTAGAGTCCCAATAGGATGTCCTCCCCTCTGTCCCAGTTTCCTGGTAAGGGAAGGCTTTCATGAGATATGCCCATTGGGCTAGTATGCAGATATAAGTGAGTATATACCATTTGAGTCTTTCTGCTTCTGGGTTAACTCACTCATTATGATCATCTCTAGCTCAATCCATTTGTCCACAAATTTCGGGAATTCCTTGTTTTTAATAGCAGAGTAGTATTCCATAGTGTATATGTACCACAGTTTCTTTATCCATTCTTCTACTGAGGGACATTTAGGCTGTTTCCATGATCTGGCTATTATGAATAAGGCTGCTATGACCATGGTTGAGCAAATTTTCTTGCTGTGTGCTGGTGCATCTTCTGGGTATATTCCAAGGAGTGGAATAGCTGGGTCTTGAGGAAGCCCTATTCCCAGTTCAGGTCACAGAGAAGAGACTTGATACCCTATGAGCATATACAGAGGGAGGTAATCCCTCTGAGGAACAGTCATAGGGGAGGGGAATAAGGGGAAAATGAGAGGGAGGGGAGAATGGGAGGATACAAGGGATGGGATAACCATAGAGATGTAACAAGAATAAATTAATTAAAATAAAAAAAATTAAAAAAAAAAATAAGATCTCCCCAACACCTATAGGTAACCCTTATGGTCCTCCTTTGCTATGTCACATCCTATCAACTGTCCACACTTTTCTAAATTATGCAAATGTCTGGCCTGCTGTACATTAATCTAGAATGATGTTTTTTAAACCTATGTTAATCAGTTCTATATACTCAAATTAAGAAAACTATTTCAAATACATAGTGAGTAGGTATGTAAATTATATTTTTGTATATGCTTGTGTATGGTACCGTGGACGGAAATCACTTATCACACTTGCTACAAAAGTACTCTGCCGCTGAGCTACAACCTCAGACCTATTTTAACTTTATTTTGAGACATAACTAAACTACATTGCTCAGGCTTGCCTGGGCCTTGCTAAGTAACATAGGGTAGCCACAAACTCATGGTCTTCTTGCCTAATGAATTGGATTTTATGTTTTCAAGAGGTTAAAAGGATAGGGTATCACACACAAAAAAATTTCTCAATATAAAATACTCCTTCTGTGTCTGATTGTACGTCTCAATTTAAGAACATTTGTCTCTGCAGAGAACCCAAGTTGTGTTCCCAGCACTCATGTCTGTCAGTGCTTAACACTCTCTCCAATTCCAGGGAATACAATATCCTATTCTTTTCTCCTCTGATACTCACATACAGGTGCCTTACATTTATACACAGATTTCTTTAAATTATCTTTTTCTTACAGTAAAATTTAGATTAATCAAAGGATCAACAATGATATTTGTCATATGACTTTCTTGTAAGACATATAAAATTTCAGAATGCTTATTATATTCTGTAGTTGACACACAAAGAACAACACACGTATTTTTTAATAACCCAAACAAAATGGTGCTTTAAATTTAATTTGAAATTTCCAGTATTTATTGAATTTAGCATATGTTTTCACCTTTAATTATTCATTATCAGTTTAATATAGAAAAGTACTTATTTCTTCACAAAGCTTTAAAGTTTATTTCTAACATGAGAATTTAATTACATTATCAAATTAATTAAAAAGTTAAAATAGCCAATGACTACAGAGAAGAAAGTCGAACCGTAACTGAATGAGAGGCTGGCTCCCTGCTGAGTACTTCATACTTATACCTTCTCCAATTCTCACATATGCTCACTAGCACTCTTTAACATTCTTATTCCATAATATAATAAAGTGATGTTGAGAGAGAGAGCATGTTATTTTCTTTAAAATTATCAAATGCATGGGAGGGAAGTTGATAGTTAAATCCATTCTAGCTCACTGAGAGCTACACCAGGATTAATATACACTAATTCACTCCATGTGCCCATCCTCACTAGGATGCAGATATGTGGCAGACAGAAGTGAGAGTCCAGAGATTCATTAATTTGCCAAAATTAAGAGATGGTCTGCTTTAGGTCCGAGATTCTTCTCATCACACTAATTCTGAAGGGAGATGAAGCTTTCTAACACAGCTATAGCATTTTAAATTGGCTGAGATTCAAGAGAAAACAGACTTCCTTAATTGTGTCTTGCAAAAGTCTCTAAACTTACCCCACAGGAATTTCCCCACTGTGTTGGGATGTGGCACAGATGCTATCAAAATGTCAGCATGAAGCCCAGTCCCAGCCTTCCAGTCACTGTTAAATGTCTGTAGGTGTGAGGGCACTGTCCCTTGAGCAGGGACCTTGTTTCCTTTTCACAGAAGGTATTTCTAGAAATCACAATTTCATTTCTAACCTGCTGAGGAAAAAGCAATCCACATCCCTGACCCAAATGCAATCTTACTATTCATCACACTAGATTTGTATTGACTTCTTCAAGTGAAAATTGCATACTTTAGGGAACATTATTTTTAGAATCATGTATTATGAATGCTTAACTGACCTCAGGTAGATGTTCAAAGCCTTTGTGAATTAGTAATAGTCCATGAAGTTAATGTGTCTCTGGGCAGAAGTAAATAATTCATGCTTTGTTTTAATAGTTCTCATTTTAACATGAATATTCATACTGTATATGATGAGGAAAAAAAAAGAATCTGTTACAATTGCCTAAACTCCTGGGAACAGTACATGTGATTATTCTTAGAAAGAGAAACTAAAACATTAATCTCTTTATTATTTAAAAGAATTATATAGGCTTAGATTTAAATGAAATCATCAATCCTGTAAATCTGATTATCTATCTCTGTCAGTATATGGTGGCTTATTCTCTAGCTGTTATCACCCTTAATTTCTCACAAAATAAGAAACTCACAAACTTATTTTAAAAGACTCTATCTACCTACTTAAAATAATTTTAAGATATAAAATGTCATTAGAATATCATATGAGATTGAACTCTTTAAAAGGTAATTTATAATATGAACAATTATGTGCACATTCTTGGATGCAGACACATACAATGTAAATGCATATGAGCATGAAGCATGAATTCAATGTACATCACTAAAACTTCAACCAATTGAACTAAATGGTGATCTATTTGTGATTAGATCATAAATTCACTAAAATGTTAGTTATTGTTGAATGATGTAGATATTGATTGTTTTATTTTTCTTGCAGTGTACACTGTTTCAACACGAAGAACGCTCATAAATAAAAAGCACTAGACTTCCCAAAACATGTGCCTGTGACTATATTTTCATTTAGTTAAGGTTGTCAAGCAAATCTTGAGTCTTGTATCTGTAAGTTTTTGACTAATAATAGTTTCCTCCAAAATTACCAACCTAGTAGTGCAATATATTTTCTAAAGCTCGTCCCTTGTTGATATTAAAAGCTTACCCCTCCCTTTTTAACAACAACAACAGCAACACAACAAGAAAAACCCAAAAATTAATCACAACAAAAAACTTTCTCTGTTTCCTTCTACCTGGACTCTTCAAAATGTTCTGATGTGTGTCTTACATGCAAGATTTATATGACAAGATAACATATTAGTTTCATAGAACCTCCTTTTGGAAGTCAACTGATAACATTCATTCTATCTTTATCCCATTTTGATTCTTAGTTATTTGAAGGCTCATTTTCCACTCTTGCTTCCTTTGTTCATCTTTAAAAATCAAGACATTTTAAAAATAGAAATACTGTGGTATCAATTTTTACTCCCTGTTGGATATTATTGGCATGTCATGAATTATAGAAATATTCTCATGATCTAAATAGTACTAACTAAAAGGGCAGTGTAATGTTTTATTTAAGCTAGGCAAGACTTAAATAAAACTAAACAAAACATGATTGTTGTGAATTTTAGCGTCTTAAACATATTATGAGAAGGGTATAATTTCCTTTTGTCTAATAGTAGAATTGCCAGGCAAAATTAAGTCATTTTGCATAGCAAGAGAAAATTTGAGTTTTCTAAAGTGAGAGAAATAAATCACTTTACCAGGCAAGGCGCTGTGGTGACCTTCTGTTCTGAGCTTCAGAATACAGTATTCATGTTAAGAAGCAATCATGCAAAACTAATCTGAACATCTACTCATTAGAGCACAAAATGTTTGTGCTCTTTCACGTTTCACTTTTCAACTTATTTCAGACAAACTTCCTGAAACATTAAAATCAGCAGAGCCCAAAAAGGAAGCTAGACACCCAGAGATGGGTTTCAGTTCTTTTCCCCTGGGATTTTATTCTCCATTTGGTGTCTGTGCTTTGAAGAAATTTCCTTCAAGTCATATATGCAATGTTTTATTTTATGTATTTTACATATAATTTATTATATAGTATATAATGAAAGTACCATTCTAAGATTGTTTTGAGACAGGGTTTCTCTGTGTAGCCCTGGCTGTCCTGGAACTCACTTTGTACACCAGGCTGGTGTTGAGTTTAGAGAGATTCGCCTGCCTCTGTGTCGTGAGTGCTGCAATTAAAAGCGTGTGTCATCACATGTGTCCTAAGATTTATTTATTTGTTTATCTTACTTTAGTATTTTGTAAAAGTCAGCTGCTTAGGCATGTTTAATTGCCAAAATCTGCCTCCTTGGTCATCAGCTCAATGAGTACCTGATTTCAATATGCTAAGTTCTCCTGGGTTGGGTAGTCTTCCCTTGGAATACTGGAATAAAAATACCAGTCAATTTGAAGTTCTTTAGAAGAAGGGTACAGATTTAGAACATATTGAATGTGACATGTATGAATAAGGAACGTTGGACAAATTCATTGATTACTCAAGATTTAATAATCCAGATAGGAAGAAGAACAAGAGAGGCAAAGACACCTTGGTCATTAAGTGTGTTTACTTAAGTACTCCTGCACAGCTCATTGAAAACATATTTTCTACCTATTGAAAGCCACCACTGTGTGGTTTGTAAAGAGATATTTCATGAATGAAAACAATTGAGAAAAAAAAGCACTCTTAAGAATTCTAAATACTCTTCAAATTTTCTTTGCAATGTCTTACTTTAAGACATTCCATGTTGAAGGACTAGAAAGGCCACATATCTGGGTGTACATCGTCTCAAAATCTATTCCTTCAGTTGTCTTTTCTCCGCTGAGTAATCTGGATAGTTTCCTTTCTCAAAAAAAAAATCACTTTTTATAAATGGCTTAGAGCTTGACGAAGAACGATGAGGAAATCCTTATTCTTCCATCAAGGAAATACAGTTTCCTTTCTCTTTTCATCTGGGTCACTGGCCTGAGGTTTGAAAAAAATGAAGTTTGTTTTCCTTATGTTTGATGTTCTTAAAAAAATAACAGAAGCTTCTAAGGTGGAGAAAAGAAATAATCCATATGCCAATATATCTCATATCTAGACATATGTGTATAGTTTTGTTCATAATGTACCCATACAGTATATGAAAACCAGAAATTTGTTTATGTGTAAATTTAGCAGCCTCTGTTTACAGTGTGTGCAGTAGACCCCATATAGCCAAACAATT
This sequence comes from Acomys percivali, assembly GCA_907169655.1. Lineage (NCBI taxonomy): Eukaryota > Metazoa > Chordata > Mammalia > Rodentia > Muridae > Acomys > Acomys percivali. The sequence continues at coordinate 115,540,238 of OU015745.1, read as the reverse complement.
TAAGTTTAGATGACCTTCAAGCTGGACAACAGAAATATCAGGTGAATGTTCTTTACATGTATCTTTTATTAACAAGTCAATTTGACAAAAGTGCCCATACTTTGAGACAAGAACTTTCTATTGTACTCTAGGCTGATCTTATCCCCTAGCTTCCTGCTTGAACTGAGCAATGCTGGGATTATAGTGTTGCACCACAACATCCAGGTGGTATAATTTCTGACTTTATTTTGAGAACAAAATATAAGACATTTACTTGCAGAGATCATTTCTGTGGAAACAATACATGTAAGGGAAGTATTAATTTATAGTTAGCATGGAATCATTGCTTTCTTAGGAAAAAGTTATATTGAAGTAGATTCTACTTGCCATTACAGAGTAAAGGTTTCTAAATTAAATTTCTCCATTGATTTATCATCTGGGCTTAGAGTGAAGCAATGTCATTGACAATGTCAAATTCCATGGTGGTAGGGGATTCTACTTCTACATTTCTAAATCTCTGTGTCTAGACTGGACATTCACATTGGGTAATCTTCAACAAACATTCATTACATGGCTGATTTTTTAAAATCCCATTTATATAGAGAAAAATAAAACAAAAACAAATTAGTTGCTAAACTTGACAAATAACTCATTCTGGTTTGGGCACATTGATTTCCCATGGATTTTTACATGTGTGTACATGTACGGATACTGGGCTTCCTTAACTTTTTCTTTTAGTTAATGAAAGTCAGCTAGTCTATGCCTCTTTTCATAGTACAGAATCTCACCTCATAACTAGGGGCTTCTTCAACTCTGTGATCTTGTCTTTAAAAGTCTCTTTTAAGTTAGTATATACTTCTAAATACTAATACTCTTTTCAAAGACATACCACCATAAATTTCTTCATTATTTTGCTTTTGTTGTTCAGCAATATTACAGATTATAAGTGAGTCATGTGCATATTAGTCTTTCCTATTGGACTACTGTTAGGTACTCAGTTAAAGACTTGGTTAAAAATCTACTCTGCATTAAGGACTAATCATCATTCCTCCTAACATTGTCAAATATAGAATCTCTCTGCTAGCAAGCATCCCAAAACCTTTATCATCCTTCTAAGTACAGTCCCATTAATCCAATTGTGTGGTACGTCATCTGTACAAGCTTGTAGTCTATCATACACTCAGACTACTAAGAAATGTGAGGTATTTGTAGAGTAAATGACAATATAAGGAACTAGAAATGATCATACTGAGTGAGTTAACACAGAAGCAGAAATACTTACATGGTATATACTCACTTATAATTGAACATTAGTCCAAAAGGCATGTCCCATGGAAATCTTCACTTACAAGGAGATTGGAATAGATGTGAGGACATCCTACTGGGACTCTAGGTAAGAGAAATATAGAAGAATGGGAAAATAGAAGGATCCAGAGGGTCCTAGAAACCTACAAGAAGAACATCATGATAGGTGCATAGGTCCAACAGGGTTTGCTCAAACTACTGCACCAACCAAGGACATTACAAGCAGTAAATATCTAACTCCTACTCTGATCTAGCCAATGGACAGGACATTCTCCACAGTGGTGTGGAGAGCAAAGACTGACTCTGACATGAACCCTGGTTCCCCATATTTGCCTACTTCCCCTTGATGGGGAGGCCGGGTGGTACTAAGAGAAAGAATAGGCAGGCTACCAAGATGAGACTTGATAGCCTATGACCATATAGTGGGGGAGGATGTCCCCCTTTGTCATAGACCTAGAGGAGGGAAATAGGGTGAAAGTGGAAGGGAGGAATGGGAGGACACAAGTGATGAGATAACAATTGAATTGTAATCTGAATAAATTAATTAAATTATTTTTTATTTTATTTTATTAATTTATTCATATTACATCGCAATGGTTATCCCATCCCTTTTATCTTCCCATTCCTCCCTCCCTCCCATTTTCCCCTTACTCCCCTCCCCTATGACTGTGACTGAGGGGGACTTCCAGATATATAAACAGGCAATTTAGATGTGCTAGAGTAAATATGTCTAATGTGTTAATATGAAATAAAAACTTACAAAATATCATGAATAGTTTATCATGATTACAAATTGTTCATCTGCTAAAGTAAGCAACTGAATACAAATATAATATAAGCCGTGCTCTCTTTGCCTGTTAGGTCAACCCTATTGCTCTAGATGTCTTGCTTTCAAATTTGTAGAAGCTGAGCCCTATGTTAACTCACCCAAATAAAAATTCCAGTTTTTTCTCTAAGAAAATGTCTAAGTCCAAATACATTACTATCTTCATCACAATATAGAAGAAAATCGATTATTTTAATTTCCACCTCAAATTATAGTCAAGGAAAGTGTTTACAGGTGAGGAAATAAAGTACTCAAGTAAGCACATAGAGGTACTTGATGTCAAATATTTCTTGTGTGATTTTTTTCATGTTTTAAAGCATAAAATGGGGCACATGTACACACACACACATACACACACACACACACACACACACACACACACACACACACACACACCCCTGAGGGCGAAGGAGAGAGAGAGAGGGAGATTAAACAACTTATCTGAATGACAGTTTTAGTCAAATTGATTAAGGGTACATTAAATATTCAGCTGTTTAAGGAATTATAAATGCCACATTAGTTTCTTTTACCATACCTCCCTCAACACACATTCAGCAAAGTTGCCTGATGCCACAATGGTGGGTTGCTGGCTTATAGGTGACAGATTATAAATGATCACATGAAAAGTGTGGCTCAGGATTGTTACCTTATCACAAATGTGACTTGTTTCCTCTCTACATGCACTATGATAATGGTTAGCCAGAAACATCCATCTGTTACATTGGTCATCTCTTGATAACCCAAGGTGCCACTGTTACTGTAATATTCTCCATTGTAGGCTGATGCAATCTATCTAACCACAGAAGACAAGAAAGTTGTACATAGGATCAGATTATTATATACATCCATCCATGAAGAAATTCTTGACAGACCTAAAATTACCACCCAATAGGCTATGCTCTCTCTAAGCAAACTTTATATTTTATCAAATGCTAAATTTACAACATTCATTATTCAGCATGAATAGAAACATATGATTCTGTCAGTCAGCCAGCACAATGCTATTTATTCACTGAAAACAGATGAAATTTCTCAACTTCAGTGAGTAAATTCTCCATTGTAAATGTTTTCCTAAGTATTTATTGTCCATGAAAGTTTTCTTTGGACTTAGTTATAAAAAAATTACATCAGAAACTATTATAAAAGTTTATATTAATGTTCTATAACAATTAATACATAATATATATATATTCATACATTGATAAACTATTAAAAGTTACATGTGATGCTGCATTGCTCAGTTGATATAAATGTACTTACATATGATTAAATAACTAGTGCATGAAATTACAAAAGACAAAATCCATTTTTTGAAGACAGAGAGAAACAAAGGAAAGAGTTTTGAAAAACTTTTGACACTACCAAATATATTCCATTGAGATCCTATAAAATGAAAATAATTCTATAATGCAATTTATTATATTCTGCATGTGTTACATATTTTTCCATTTATTTATTGATTGATTTAATCATCCCCTCCCTCCTATCCTCCCAGTCCCACCCTCATGTCCCTCTCCTCCCATTCTTCCTTCTCCTTCCCCCAAAAGAGGGGGGCCCCAAATAGTACCAACAGACCCTCACATCTCAAGTCGCAATAGAACTAAATGTGTCCTCCCCTGTTGAGAACTGACAAAGCAGTACAGTTAGGGGAAAGGGATCCAGTGTCAGGCAAGAGAGTCAGAGACAACCCCTATTTCCATTGTTAGGGGATCCATATGATGACCAAGCTGCACATCTGCTACATATGCATAGGGGGCCCAGTCAAAGCATGCTCTTTGGTTTTGGTTCAGTTTCTGAGCAAAGGCATAATGAAATTTGCAGAAAAGATCATACTGAGTGTACTAAGCCAGGCCCAGAAAGACATGTATGGTATTTACACATTTATAAGTAGATATTAGCCACAAAGTACAGGATAACCATGATATAGTCTATAGACCCAAAGAAATCAAGGGAAGATGCTTGAATCTCACTCAGAACAAAAAATGAATAGGTATCTGAACCCTGAACGGAACGGGCCCATGTTAGTTTACTTTGTAGGTCTTCCTGCGGTGTCCTTGATCCCTCCAGCTCCTTCTTTCTCCCTCCCACTCTTCCAAAGCACTCCCTGGGCTTGATCTACTGCTTGGCCTTGGGTCTCTGCATCTGCTTCCATCAGCTGCTGGATGAAGTCTTTCAGAAGACAGTTATGCTAGACTCCTGTCTGCAAGTATAACAGAGTATCACTAATAATGACAGGAATAGTCTCTCTCCCATGGGGTAGGTCTCAAGTTGGGCCAGTCATTTATTTGTCATTCCCACGATCTCTGTTCCATCTTTACCACTACACATCTTATAGGCAAGACACATTTTGGGGGAAGTTTTATGGGTGTGTTGGTATCCCCCTCCCTCCTCTGGGGGGGCCCTACCTGGCTACAAGGAGGTACTGACTTTATGCTCCTTAATACCTTCTACTTGAAGTCTCAGCTAAGGTCACAGCCCATAGACTCCTGAGAGCCTCTTCTGTCCTAGAGATGCCCCACCACCACCAATTTCTATTCTCTCTCCAGGTTCTCCCCCTCACTTCCTCCTCTGGACTCTACTTTAGATGCCTATTTATTTCCTGTTCTGAGTGAGATTCAAGCATCTTCCCTTGAGCACTCCTTGACTTCTTTGGGTCTATAGATTATATCATGGTTATCCTGTACTTTGTGGCCAATATCCTATTATAAATGAGTATATACCATACGAGTGTTTCTGGGCCTAGGCTACTACACTCAGGATGATATGTTCTGCAAATTTCATTATGCCTTTGTTCTTAATATCTGAGTAGTATTCCATTGTATAAATGTACGACATTTTCTTTATCCCTTCTTCAGTTGAGGGACAATTAGGTTATTTCCAGTTTTAGGCTATTACAAATAAAGCCTACAATAAGTGTAGTTGAGAAAGTGCCCTTGTTGTATTGTGGAACACATTTTGAGTATATGCTCAGGAGTGGTATAGCTGGGTCTTGAAATATCACTATTCCAAATTTTCTGAGAAATCTCAGATTGATTTTCAAAGTTGTTGTACAAGTGCCCACTCCTACCAGCAATGGAGAAGTGTTCCCCTTGCTCTGCATCCTTGCCAGCATGTGCTGTCATTTAAATTTTTGATCTTAGCCATTCTGACATGTATAAGATGGAATTTCAGAGCTATTTTTTACTTTCACTTTCCTGATGACTAAAAATGTTGAAGATTTCTTTAAGTGTTTCTATTTCATTAGATATTCCTCTGTTTAGAACTCTTTGTTTACGTCTGTATCCCAGTTTTTTAAAATTTTTTATTAATTTATTCTTGTTACATCTCAATGGTTTTCCCATCCCTTGTATCCTCCCATTCTTCCCTCCCTCCCATTTTTCCCTTATTCCCCTCCCCTATGACTGTTCCTGAGGGAGACTTCCTCCCCCTGTATATGCTCATAGGGTATCAAGTCTCTTCTTGGTAACCTGCTATTCTTCTTCTGAGTGCCACCAGGTCTCCCCATCCAGGGGACATAGTCAACTCACTTATATCTGCATACTAGCCCAAGGGGCATGTCCCATGAAAGTCTTCACTTACCAGAAAACTGGGACAGAGGGGAGGATATCCTATTGGGACTCTAGATGAGAGAAACATGAGAGAATAGCAAAGTAGAAGGATCCAGAGGGTTCTAGAAACCTACAAGTAGAACATTATGATAGGCAGATTCAGGCCCAGGGGTCCTGCTCAAACTAAGGCACCAGCAAAGGACAATACAGGCGGTAAACTTTAAACTCCTACCCAGATCTAGTCAATGGGCAGAACATTCTCCACAGTTGAGTGGAGAGTGGTGTATGACTGTATCCCAGTTTTTTTTTATTAATTTATTCTTGTTACATCTCTATGGTTATCCCATCCCTTGTATCCTCCCATTCTCCCCTCCCTCCCATTTTCCCCTTATTCCCCTCCCCTATGACTGTTCCTCAGAGGGATTACCTCCCCTTGTATATGCTCATAGGGTATCAAGTACCACGAAAGCCTTCCCTTACCAGGAAACATTTGAGTTTTTAATGAAAATTTACCTCAGGTTTCCAATAATTTCAAGGATACATATTTTGAAAAGAAGTAGCTAAATCTATAGAGTATTGAATAAAATTAAATTACCAAAAATTCTATTAATAGTGTATACATTTTATGTCTTCCTTTACACAAAGTTATATTTTTGTTGGCTGGGATTTGATGGGATTTTACCTTGTATCCATTTGGGAGAATAGCTAGAAACCAACATTTCATCATTGTAAGGTAATACAAAATAATTTAAATTTTATATTTATATATTTAATGGAGAAACAGTGTGCATATTTTTTAAATTCTTCTGTTCTTAAAAATATCCAAGTAATTTTGGAATATGATTACTTTGCATTTATCAACATGACATCATTTTACCTCTGCAGAACATTTTTCAAGCCATGCATGAGGCTTTGGATTCAATGTAGGTACCTCAAAATATGCTAATTTCAAGGTAAAACACAATTATTGAACTTGATCCCAAGTTTGTTTTTACAATTGTATTTGATACATAAAACTTATACTTCCACAAGATCCCTACATTTCACTCAATGTTTAGCTGTGAGTCTCAAACTTTATTTTGATCCTTGGCTGGCTGGAGCTTCTGAGAGGACAGCTATGCTAGGCTCCTGTCTGCAAGCACAGCAGAATATTGTTAATAGTGTCAAGGGTTGGATCTCTCCCATGGACTGGATCTCAGGTTGGGCCAGGCATTGGTTGGATAATCTCTCAATCTGCTCTATATTTATCCCTACACATCTTGTTGACAAGATAAATTTTGGTTTGGAGTTTTTGTGGGTGAGTTGATATTTCCCTCCCTCCACTAGAAGTCCTGTCTAGTTAGAGGGTACCCTCTTCAGTCTCCATGACATGTGCTACTAGAAGTCTCAAACTACATCACCCCCATATCCTCCCAGAAGCCTACCCTGTCTTAGGTCTCCAAATGTGCCCACTCTCCCCATGTCTGTTCTCCAACCTCATTTCTCTCTGCACTCCCTCTCCTACTTTGTTCCACAAGAAGACCAACAGAGCCACTCACCATGGCCCAGAGAAGCTTGTGGAGTCTGAAGCTCCAACCAAGTACCATCCATAGACGACCTACCTAGCTCCCCTCAAGCGATGGTCAGCTCAGTCTTCATGTGGAGCCCTTCCTCGCTTCTATCCAAGTAAGGGGAACAGAGGCTATCTCTGACATGTACTGTGTTACCTGTTTTTAGATCATTTCCCATTGGTAGGGCTACCTTACCTGGCCACAGGGGAAGAGGACATGTTCAGTCCTGATGTGACTTAATGAGCTGGGGTGGGTGGGTAGGGGGCTTTCCTTTTCAGAGGTATAGGGAAGTGGGAGGGAGAGAAGGCAGAACCAGGAAGAGGGAAGAGGCTAATATAGAGAAGTAAAGTCAACAGATCAATAAATATTTTTTAAAGTTATACTTCACTTTAGAACATATTAGGACCAAAAAAATCAAGATGTGCCCAGTGATAATTTTATAAGCCCTTTATATCTCTGTTGTTTAATCAAATATTTTATTCTATTTTATAAAAGTATTTTAGCTTTGTCTTCGATTAAAAATGCAGTATATTTCCCCCACGAGTTGCTATCAGAATAATCTTAGGCAAAAGATTTTTGGAATGGAAGAATGGGGGCAGTGAAAGGATGCAGACTGTTCAGCAGTCCCACAAGGAGACAATCAAGACTGGCAAACCTAGACCCAGGGGTCGTCCACAAACTGTTGCACCAACCAAGGAAGGACAATGCATGTAATAAACCTAGACCCCTGTTCAAATCTAGCGAATGAACAGCTCATTCTCCATGGTTGTGGGGAGAGCAGGGACTGCCTCTGACATGAATTCTGGTGCCACCAATTTGATCCCTTCCCCTTGGTGGAGAGACCAGGGGTCACAGAGAGGAAAGGGAAGCAGGCTATCTGGATAAGACCAGCTAGGCTGTGATCATGTATTGCGGAGGAGGTCCCCTTCTTTCAGAGCTCTATGGGAGGGGAATAGATTGGAAGAGGAAGGAAGGAAGCCTGGGAATGGGAGGATACAAGTGAGGGGATAACAATAGGGCTGTAATCTAAATAAGTTATAATAAATTAAAATTTTTTAAATCAGTATTATCGTATTATCTGCCTAAAAATATTTTTTTTCTGGGCCATTCTGGCCAGGGAAGCAGATAGGCTCCCTTTTGAGGTAGGGCTAACATGTTCAGTTTTATCCCCAGCTCTGTAGCAGACCACCTGCTATGGCCTCTCCCCGCTGTCTGCTCCCATTCCCAGGGGACTAAGAAGATGTTGGTCGAATGCCTTTCTTTCCTCCTTCTAATAAAGCCCCTCAATCCAACACCCAGCCCATCCTCATTCCTAAACGTCAGCTACTAATACCTAGAAACACATTTCATCTGGAACTCCCCATGGCCACATCAGGAAGGATCCACAAAAATTCCCTACCAGACAACATACAGCCACCATACTCTCCTAAGAACTGGTGAGAACAAGAGAAACCAAGGAACAAAACACACCCCAACAAAGACAAGATGAGATATCACCACCTAGAATATCAGTTGTCCCTAATCTAAATCCCAGATGCTAGCATAATAACACAATCAAAGCAGGAGGACAGTAATGCTATAGTCACCACTATAGCAAAACAACCCTATGACAGTAGTCCCCCCCAAAAAAAAGCAACATAGCTGAATCACAGGGGAAGAACGTTAAAATACACTTTAGGTACTAGATAGCCCAGGGACCTTGGTAAAACCAAGCAGTACTGTTTTACTAAAATAACATAGCAATAGGAAGACTCCTAATGACATTCTGCTATATTCATATATCAGTGCCTTGTTCATCCACCAACAGAGAAACTTCATCCTACGGCACATGGGAACAAATACTGAGACCCACAGCCAGACAATATGCCAAGAGTGGAGAAACTTGGATCCCTCAGTCCTAGATGGGATGTATTAATTAAAACCTTCTCCCCAGGACTCAGGAAACTGTAGAAAAGTAAGTAGAGAGTGTATAAAGCTCAGAAGGGCTGTAGGACACCAAGGAAATGAGGACATATAAATCAACAGTAAAAATGGTCACAGGAACTCCCAGCGACTGAGGCAGCATGTACTGTGCCCACATTGGTCTGTATCACATGGGGTCCTAGAGCTGAAAAGTAAACACATATTCCCATCCTTAAGACATAAGCAGTCCCCAACAGATGACCGCTTAGAAATACTAATTTAGTTTGCTCAAAGAGATTTTCACTGTGGAAACAAACGGTTCTTAAAGGTAGGCTCTATGCCCAAGTGTAGGTGGCCAACAGAAAATGAACTCAGTGGCATCTTTGAAGGTTCTTTTATTTATAATTTCATCTCAATGCTTTTTTCTTTATCGTAGTCCTTTGGTTTTATATATATATATATATATATATATATATATATATATATATATATAT
>OU015745.1:115509050-115530624 GCA_907169655.1 Acomys percivali | reverse complement strand
ATATATATATATATATATATATATATATATATATATATATATATATAGAGAGAGAGAGAGAGAGAGAGAGAGAGAGAACAGATTCTTTGGAACCTACCTTAGTAAGGGTTTCCATGGCTGCGATAAAACACATGAGAAAAAAATAACAAATTGTGAAAGAAAGCATATATGGATATATTTGACTTACACTTCCACATGGTAGTCCATCATTGAAGGAAGTCAGGACAAGAACTCAAATAGGGCAAGAACCTGGAGGCAGGAACTGATGCAGAGCCAGTACTGTTTACTGGCTTGATCATCATGGCTTGCTCACCCTCCCTTCTTCCAGAAACCTAAGACCACTTCTTCTAGAACCCAGGACCACTAGCCCAGGATAGTACCACACAGTTGACTGGGCCCTCAGCTATCAATCACTAATTAAGAAAATGCCCTACAGCTAGATATTATAGGGTCCTTTTCTCAACTGAGGTTCAAATCATTCAGATGACTCTACCTTGTGTCAAGTTGACTTAAACCAAGCCAGGACAATTACTGATTCCAGTTTTCTGTTTTTAAGGAAATTCTGGGTGTAGAAATAAGTGGGTTTTGTATCTGTATTTGTTTCTTGTGCCCCCTTCTGTGCTCTTTCCTTTTCGTTTGTTTTGTCCTCTTCCACTGTGTTAGATTTTGCTTTATTTTATTATTATCACTTAGAACCATATTTTCTAATGAGTCACAGAAAGAGGATGGATACAAATGAGACAGGTAGGGGGCTAGACTGGCAGGAACAAAGAAGGGATATTTTAATCAGAAATATAAGAGAAAAACACCTTCTATCAATGAAATGAAAAAAATTGTTCTGCAATTGCCAGATACCTCAGATAGTTGCTTTTGGGTCTGTAAGCCATGTATTTGTCTCCCTGTGTATATTTCTATCTACTTTTAGAAACTGTGTATCTTGGAACCTCAATAAAATTGAGACAAATTAGGTTTGTTTATGAGAAGTACACAATTTTAATAGCTCAGCACTGTTTTTCCTGTGAAACTCAAACAAAGAAAGAAACATCTTTAAAGTTAGCACAGACTAATGATGACGTAAAATGAGAAAGGAATTGTTCAATTTTCCAACATAGTCTAAATATGTTTCTCTTTGTTCTTATTGTTGAGAGAAAAGACATAAAGTAAGTGTTCAATATTGTCTTACTAAATTTGTGATTAAAATGGAAAGCAAAGAAAAGAACATTTTATTCATTAAGCTACCCTTGTGAGGTTAGAAAGGAAAATGATTGTGGCTTATTAGTCATTTCCTATAAACACTCAAGAGTTCAGCTTACTGAAAGCAATTGATGTTAGTGGGATCCATGGCACAGTAGAATAACTAATGGGTGTCACTGGAGCTTTTAATTCTCATTATGCAGCTTAATCGTTAAAGGTTATTTGATATAATTCTTATTGATGAGTATCTTTAAAGCTTGGCTGCATCAAGAATTCGTTTATTGAGTTGTTTTACTCTACCTTAGGCCAATTTAGTTATCTGCTTTTATCTTCACACACACACAGAAAAATTTGCAACACCTATATAGTATGACTTTCCTTCCAATGCCATTTTAACTGATGGAATACATGCAATTGTTTTATTAAAATTATGTGATGAAGAATCTGTGCAAGCTAACTCATGAGTGAATCATGCACTCTTTTGCTTTGCTTTTACATAAGATTTATTCAGAATTGTATTTATCTGCAGTGTTTCTGTTTTTAGGTTAAGATAGATATTTTTAAGTTGATAGAGATGAGATATAATAGATATTGACTTACATTCAGAATTTTAGACTGACCAAGATAGGAAAATGTTTTCTTCATGGTTGCCAAATACAAATAGCCAAAATGCTATGAAAGTACCATGAATGCAACTCTTACAGTCCTGCCTAGTACCAAAGCCAAACCTGGATGACATGCTATGAAGCTTGTCCACCCCCACTGAATCTTAGTGAGTCAGAATCCCTTTTGTTCTCCAGATTACAAGGAGATGCACTATCTTCCCCTCCAAAAAGCCATTAAAGTTCTCTATGACCATGATGGCAATATGCTTTCTGATGTTTCTAGAACTGAAGGAGCCTTCCGGATGTCCCATCAGTCATAATATAAATGTTATATCCGAATGCAGCACTTCCTTATATCTGAAGGTCGGCTCCACCAATAAAGTTCATATAAAGAGTCCTCTTGTGTCATATCTTTTCTAGGAGGTGACATTTTAAATTTTAACAGATGATCATGCTCATGCTAGCTGCAATGGCTAATATGTGTTCAGTTTGGAACAATGAACCACTGAGAAACCTAAAGCAAGTGGATTCTGGAAATCATAGGGTTCTTTTGAAGACAAAATCAAACCACATATATGACAAGGTCATGGAAAACTGTGAATTCCGAGATAGCACTACTTCATCCTTATTATCATTACAATAATTTATAGGAAAAAGTAAGAGTCATGGCCTTTCTGAGTATAAACTCTGGCCCTTTATGAAACACAACATAATTCCTACCATGTGAGGCTGAGACAGTTGTTCTTCTACTGGCATGAGTTTTCTGTTTCCCAAACTTAAATTACATCATATGCCTGTACTTTATGAGTACAGATATGGCTTAAATGAGATTTAAAAATGGAAGGCATATTTTTGAAAAACACTACAAGGTATTTGATAATTAAAATCAGTACGTCTAATGTGTCAAAAACAAGTTCAACATATAGTAAACAAAGCAATGACAGTTATCACAGATAGCATGTAGTAAGCGTTCATTCACAAGAAGGCACTGCGGAGACTTTTCATATATATTGTGCTGTCAGTTACCAGGAAAATGTACAGTATTTTTATGTTTAATAATAAAATGTAAGACATGAGATAATAAGGGATACCAGGCAGCAGATATTATGTTATAGAGGAGTTTTTTAAATTATCAGGGGGAGAAGGAAAGAGGGAGAGTACCCCAGAGAGAGACAGATGAGACAGAGACAACAGAATTGAGGGGAACAGTGAGAGAGGGGCGAGAGAGATGGGGACAGAGAGAGAGACTAGAGGGAAAGAGAAGGGGTAGAGAGGGGGAGAGACAATGTGGACAGCCTGTCCTTTGATATGGCCCTGGACAGGGCCACGCCCCCATGGCAGGTAAACAATGACATCACACGTAGGCAGACTGAAACAGAATTCTGACAGTATTATTACATATCACTCACTGTATTAATTTTTCCTGGGCAGACATGAACAAATATCTATCCAGCATGTGTAAAGCATAAATGGCAGACTGAAGCACAATTCCACCAAAGGTAATTTGGTGAGCCAATGAATTTATTGAATTTGTTTACAAGCACATGTCAAGGTTACTTTCAAGAGAACATGTAACACCCAAATAGCTTCATCACTGTAAAGTCTCACATTGTACTATTGACAGCCCCATAGAAGCTATATCATGGAGTCCTACTCTTATTTAACTTCCTATTCCCTATATTTAGTGTCTCACAAAATCACATGTATCTCAAGGAGGACAACAGAGAAAATAACTAGAAGAAAGTGTGACCTTCCTCTCCCTTCTCCCACTAGGGAATATCAAGAGCTTCAATACTAATGCCACAATGGTACCATTCTGCTCAATTAGTTGCTATAGCTACAGACTCAGGTAATCCATACTCCAAAGTAGCAATGGAGTGAACATGTTGTGCCTGAAGTAGAAAGTACTATTCTAGAACAAACTCCATTTACATTTTTGTGTTACCATATTGAATTTGATGGTATTATCCTACTTAATGATGTTAAAACTTTAACTTTCAGAGATTAAGCTATTTTTCAAATTCCTAATGAAAAGCTTAAAGGCTAATTATTTTGACCCTCATGTCCTCTCTTAGATCTAGAATTAAAGAATGAGTGCTTGCCAAACAGACACACACCATATACAGAGACAGAGACAGAGAGAGAGAGAGAGAGAGAGAGAGAGAGAGAGAGAGAGAGAGAGACTCACAGAGAAAATGATAATTGGGTTTCCTTTCAAACAAATTTCTAAAGGAATTTAGAAGCTTTGGGGTAATTTTAAAGAACCGAGAGAACAACAAGAGACAGGCAGGTTGTAATTCTAGGCATTCGCAAAGAAGAAGAAGAAGAAGAAGAAGATGGGAAAATGGAAGAGAAGAATTCATGCCTTTTTAAGCTAAGGTCCAGCATGTTTGGCCATGGAGGAAGAAATCATCTGTATGTCTGACAGGGAACTGGCCTTCAAAGAAAGTATGAGAAAGCTGGAGAATCAGAAAAGCAAGTCTTTTGAGCAATATCAAAGTAAAAAAGAGAAAGTAGACAAGGGAAACACTTGTTTGAGTTAGAACTCAGAAAAAGTGGGCAGGTTTAGCAGTGCTGTGGAAGTTTTGTTAAGGGATTGCTCAGGGGAAAGAGATTTTAACAAGTACTAACACATTATCTGAGACCAAAGGCTGTACGGCAGACCAAAAGACAGTTCCAGCAAGGGCCAACTTGATGAGCCAATGAGTTTATTGAATTGCTTTATGAGCACAGGTGAGGGTACTTTCATGTGACTCACCAGAATTATTATGATTCCTCCCTTCTTCTTCATGTCCTCAAGTCAGATTTACTATCTTTGGGTCTTCTATATAGCTAAATGATGGGCCCTGTTGAATTAACACTTGATATTAATGTTCTAATCTTCTGAGCTAACCAGAATATCATGACTCTATCCAGAGCAGAGAGCAGGATATAGATTTCACTGCTTTGACCATGAGAAACTAGCTTTCTCCTAATGGCAAAAAGTCTGAACAATGTCCTCATAGCCACATTCACAGCTGAACATAAGGCATGGGTCTATTCTCAGAGGTCTCTAAGTCTGCTAATCTGCCTTAACAAATATGATGTCAAGAAAGAACATGGACACATTTCAGAAAATATCTACTTACAAGTGTCAAATAATTTTTACCATAAAGATAACAATGGGTAATATTTATTCCATAAGATGTTTGCTTTTACATCTCTATTTTATTAATCTCTACAAATAAGTGAATAAAATGTATGCATACTGTAAATAAATTACATATATTATATATACATATATAGTACTTTATTAAGGTGAAGGGGTTTAAAGTCAGCTGTAGCTTTGATCATATGACATCTAAAGCATTGGGTTCAATTCCAATATCACAGGAATGAAGGAAGAAAGGAAGGAAGGGAGGAAGGAAAATGAAAGAAAGAAAGGAAGAAAGAAAGAGAAAGAAAGAAGAAATATAAAGAAAAAAGAAACCTTAGAGAAAATAACTGTATGATATATAAAATAAAGTTTTTAAATTTTAGCAAATTATTAGTATACTGTTTAATTGTGTTATACTGAACTCTCTAATGAAATTTAAAATCATCCAGAAAATTTTAAATTAATTGAAAGGTAGTATTCCAGATTCTCAGCTCCATCTCAAGTAGAATTACAATTCTCCACCTTCCATTCAATGGTGGGGCTGCATTCCAAATGCTCCTGAGAACACCAGAGAATTTGCTGCAAGAGGAGTTTAAAAATTAATCAGGAGGCATTTTCTAATGGGAGATTTTGTTTACTGCCTTATATCTTCTGGTTTGATGTCATGCCCTTATCGAAGGGATTCTAAAAACTTGTTCAGAGATTATCTAGAGAATAAAAGTAGATAGGGTAATGAACTAGAAAAAAATGTTTGACGCTCTTCAACTCTAAAGTCTGAGGAACAGGGAGCATTTCTAAGCTTCCTAGCACTCAGTTGTGTTGTATGGCTCTCAGGCGTACCTGTCTACCTTCTGAATAGGGAATGTTGTCGTTGAGAATCATGCTAAATGTAAAGAATATTTATAGCAACTCATTCATGTAAAAAGAGGAGTCTAGAAGAGCAGTAAACTAGGCAGGAATGTATTGAATCTTCTTGGTTTTCTTTTTACAAGTACCTCTGGCTTTCTTGGCTCTGTATATTCTGACCTCCGATCTTCCCTGGAACACATCAGGCCCAAGTTGTGGACCTTGGTGCTTTTTTATTTGTTTTTCATTTACAAACACATGTATGCCAGAAAAACATATGGTATGTTTCTCGTGGCTCTTTTTACTTATTTTTCAAGCATAATCTTGGTTTTGAATTTCAAGCGCTTCTCACATTATTGTACTCCTTACTCTTTAGTTTTAACAACCTTAGGTACACTTGTTTACTTTATCTGCTACATGGTTTCTAAGATACTGTTTACATCTTAGCTCTTCTCCATTAGAACTCAAACTGTACTAGGACAGAAAATCTTATTTATTTCATTTTCAGATATATGTAATAAACATGCAAAGGCTCCAGGACTTCCTAGAATTTAATAAATATGTATTGGATGAAATATATTATCTCTCTGAACACACACACACACACACAAAAGAATTTGAGTGAATCATACGTTCTTTTCTGCAAATTAGGAACTATTTTTAGTGAGCCAGTGTTCTTTGCCACATACAGATGTTAGTCTCTGTGATATTCTGAGTGAATACTTTTTCCTTCTTGTTCTCCTTAATTTGTATCTTAAGTACAGACTTGAGAACAGGTTGTGAATATAATTAGAATCCTAGAATTTTAACAATTATTAAATTATCCCAATTTCAAAAGTGATTCTCCAAATTTCTCCGTTACCCAGTGCCCTACGTGTTACCAAAATACATAATATACATCCAAGTTAATGAGCACATACTGCGAAGCTCTTAAAGTCTATAGACCTGACATGCTCTCAAGACTGTAAGAAACTCTCCTCAGAAAAGTCACCTGACCACTATAGATTGTAAATAGCTCATGTGAGAACTGTAAGAAAAGCAGGAGATCGGTTTGTACTTCCTGCTCAAGAAACATTGAGTCAATGCAGATGCCTTAGCAATAAGCATAACTGAGATCCTGTGTTCCTCTGCTGAGAAGGAAAATAAAGCTCAGATAGAAGCAAGAGATTTAACAGATTTTTACAAAGTACATATTAATATTGAGAATAACATACCATTGTTGTTTCTGCCATTTATTTTTGTTTGATTTATTTTCACACACACACAAAAAATGGACAGAAAGTTAAAGTAACTCTTTGATTACGTCTTGTTAAGACTTTCTCTTGTAGAAATTATCCAATTACTAACAACATTATGAGGCAGAAATTTGAAACAGAATGTTGGCCATGGTATACAATATGGTACTACTCTTCCACTTGGAACCTACCTTATTTCCCTTTCTAAACAATGTTCCTAATGTAATTAAAAGGAGAAGGAGTCACAACATGTTCATGATTGAAAAGAAAACAAATGAGTTCAACCACTGCAACCCAGAAATACTGCTAACTAGTTATGGAAAAATAAAATCATTGCCATGGTTTATATTATGTCTGACTCATTGATCCAGATGTCTAAGGAACGCCTCAGTCGATGAGACATCATGTTTATTTCTGCTTTTTTGAGTCCCCAGTTGTCATTACTGAGTCTTTATCTGAATTTTGTTGCTAATTAGTAGTTCTCAGGATGCTCAGTTATAATTTTCTCCACTCTTTGCATGGCTGGGCCAATACATGAAGAGGGAAAGAGCAGGTTATGAATGTTTAACTGCTGTTGAACTCAGCCTAAAGTTTTATAAAGAGGAATTCAAGAGAGGAAGTAAATTAACTCAAGACTAATATTTTAAAAATATTTTGGTTTGTGTGTGTGTGTGTGTGTGTGTGTGTGTGTGTGTGTGTGTGTGTATGTGTGCGCGCGCGCGCGCGTGTGTGTCTGTGTGTGTCTGAGACAAGATATCTCTATGTAATTCTGGCTTTCCTAGAACTCACCCTGTAGACCAGGCTGTCCTCAGACTCACAGAGATCCCCTTGCCTCTGCCTCCCTCATGCTGGAATTAAAGGTATGAGCCACTACACCATGCCCACTTTAATCAGTTTTAAAAGGACATTTTTATTGAACCCAGAGAAAGCATTCTGGTAAACACCAATAATGACGTTCTATGCTATACCTTAAGGAGAACTTGCAAACAAGTTACTGCCCTATTAATAATGGTTAATGGTTTATATATGTGGCCAGTTAATGCAACCAAATATAATCTTCCTACCAAGACACTGTTGGTATAGAGAGTAGTTTGGCAACTTAGTGGAAGTCAGAATTAACTGGGGTGGAGGGTCTATTAAAGCACTGCTTCTGAGTATTCTTGCAGAATCTTTGATTCTGTAAGTTAATGTAACTGAGGCTCAAGCATACAGTTTTCTAGCAGGTTCCTTGGCAATGTTGCTACTTCTGACCCAGGAAACCAAGTTTGGTTATAAACAATTTGAATTGTGCAATTGTGGCTCTGAAAAGTCCTCAAAGGCATTTAATCCATTTCTCTAATTCAAATTTTAATCATCCCTGCAGGCAAAATTCATTATTAAACTTGAACAACGAACACGTGTCAGACATCGTTTCGGATGCTAGTGATGCAGTGGGTAGATAATCTCCCTCAAGGGGTCCGTGACATGAGTGGGAATGACACACGGCAAAGTACTTATTATGCATTGTTTCCATAGGAGAATGCACACAACCACTGAAACTGCAAACAGACTCTGGCGATTTGCTGAAATTTATTAAACAGCAGAGTAATGTGACTGGGCTAAGATTCTTAAATGTATCACTCTGGCCTGACAGGAAGCAACGAAGTGAGTTAGCAAATGAATGCAGTCACTCAGGGCACATCAAGGAAGGATGTTTAAAACAATTAACCTTCCTATAGTTTCTCTGAGACTAAAGGTTAATGCCTTTAAGTAGGGTGGATGGGTGACGGGGAGAATTGATTAGCAAACAGTAATGTTTAACCTTTTCTTTTTGCTTTTTTGTCACCTACGTTAATATTTTTAAAGCATAAAACGTTCAATAAGTGTATCATGTCAAAAATCAAACTTGCAAGAGTGTCCCTTGCCTCTAAGCTTCCTTTTTATCCTGGTACAAACATTTTCACCCTCCTTAGTTGATCACGAAACTGCGTCTTGGCTGACGGGTGTCCTCTCTCATCCCATCTTAAGTTCTGGTTTCATATCTGTGCCACCTCCATCTGTGTGTCACAATAAAGACTGCTTCTTGAAATCAGAGACTGGAATTTTGATCAGATTATTTATACCAAATCCAGGCTCATAATGGGTAAGAGTAGTTTCAGTAAGGGAGTAAGAGTTTATAAAGAAGGGGAAAACAGGAAAAAGAAAGAGACATGCGAAAAAGAGAATATTTAAATATCATGGTACATAACAATTGGATAGAAAAACTAGAAACTCCAGAAATATATGGACTCTAAAAATAATCTCTTGGCTTTAGTTAGTGTTTTATTTTGTTTTCTGTTGTAGCAAAATAATTATGCCTGCATGTTATATGCCACTAAATGGTTTTTACTGTGTGCACAATTTTAGAAACTAAGACCATAAACGAGGTGGTAAAACGAGGTTTTAGGGAGAATACTTTTGGATGAAGCATCACATGCCAGTGAAGTAAAAAGAAAAAGTGTGAAGTTGTCTCAAATTTGAATGATGTCTATGAGAACTAGCCAAGGTACCAGGAACCTACAGTAATCCAACTTCCCAATGACTTAATCATTCTTCACTACTCTGCATCCTTGAAAGTCTCCTCCATATTTTACATGTTAAGGACCAAGAAACCAGTCCATGTGCTTTAGATGGAGACTTCAAAATCATTTCTATTCCAAAGCAGTCACTGATGATGCTATAGTGACTGATATCAATATGATGAAGAAGATAAAGATAAACTCTAGGAATTAGGAATCCCTAAGGTTCATAAAATTTGATTTAGTGTTTAAAATAATTGCATAATATAAAGCATCTATCATCATCTCACTGATGATGTAACTGAGCTGAGAAATATTAAGTATCTGGGAAAAGGTTACAAGGAGAAAATGACAAAGATGAACATGGAATATGTGAGTCTAAGAAGCAAGTGTCAGACAAATATGTTATCTTCTAATTACTATCTACATTGAATAAATAGATAAATAATAAGTAAATAAAAAGAAACTGTGCATGTTCATATTGAATGCATTAGGGTCTATGCTTTATGATCTCTACTGGATCGTCTCATAAATGTCTTTTTTCTTTTTGAGTGATCTTATATGAGTTTATTGAGTTCCATTTACATTTTCAAACATTTTTGTTCCCTCAAGTTGATTTAGTTGTGATAATTTTTACATTGTTATGGAAATATCAACAATACTTCACCCACATACTGCATAATATCTACAATTTAAAATTATTTTTTCTTTGTCTCAATGGCTATTATTGCAATACAATGTGATAATGAGTTCACAGATAAAAAATGACTCGTATTTGGGGCTGGAAAGATAGCTCAGCAGTTAAGATCATGCTATGATCTTACAGAGGATTAGCATTCAGCTCCTAGCACAGCATCCAGCCACAGACAACCACTTTTAGCCACAGCTCCATGGAGGATCTGATGCCTCTGGGCTCCCATGTGCACACTCCATCCCCACATACACATACACATACACATAGCTAAAAGTAATGACATTCTTAGAAAAAAACAAAGAAGAAATCTGCTTAGTGACTCATATTTGAAGTTTCCATTTGTGGTTTGGTTTTTTAAGCAACAAGAATATCACGGCATTTATTGTTCCATGTGCTTTTTAAAAGGAATATAGTTTAAATTATTGAATTATTGTACCCCAGATCTGGAGATGAGTTTATCGTGATGTGTGTCAGATGACACTTTCCATCTAAGCTACATGATAGAGTCACTTCATATAGTCACTTTTAGTAAATAGGACTCTTCCTTAACGAACTATAGCTATTGGGATAGAAAAGAAGAAGAAGAAGAAAATCCTCCATTTCTTTCTACTGTAGGCCAAATAGAGTGAGAAAACAAAAAATTCTAAACTTAGAAAGCTTTTCAAAAATCCGTCTGCTGTCTTGACTCTAGACAAACGTCAGTCTTCTTCACACAAGGGAGGGTGTTCAAGAGAAGTGGGGGAAATGTGAAGACAACCATGAAGGCCTTTTAGACAGAATCTTTCAGCTCAAGGTCTGAAGATAACAGAAAAGGGAGGCTAGACTTTAAAAATCATCTTGATAAGTGACTTTTTAAAAAAAAATTGGTAGGTGAGGAGATGTCATAATAAAATAAAAATCACCTGAAAAACTTCTGACTTTGATGAAGGCCTGAGCAAATACAATCACTGACAGAACACAGCAAATGGCAATTACATTAAGACTGAAGCTGAGGATGCATCCAGGGGGCTCTGGGAAATGAAAAGTTTACTCTAATCCCCCTTCATGAAAGCTGACATCTTCAGAGAGGGGACTTTACTTCTGGGAGCAAGAAACTTATAGAGAAAGATTGCTATTTTCTCTCATTTTTCCCATATCAAACCTGTCCTACTTTACTCTAAAGACAGATATGATTTCAGATAGTCTAGTGAGAAAAATGGGTACTATCAGTCCTGACATGGAGAAAAGGGTAAAAGAAATTTTAGAAAATGAACCTTTTTTAAAAAGAAGTTTTACCATACTTTCTAATTAACAAGTGACTGAGAGTAAAGGAATAAAAGGTGACAGAGAGTCACCAAAAGAATGCAATCATGTATCCATTTTCTTTGTTTTGCTTTTTGAGTATGTAAATTAATTATAGCATTTCTCCTCTCACTTTCATCCCACCAAACTCCCCATGGTCTCTTTCAAATTCATTTTCACTTTTTTCCTTAATTGTTATTGCATATGTATATGGATAAGTATATACATATATTCCTACATATACATATTTAGATTTAATCACATTTTCTCATCTCTCCCGCATCTATTTTCAACATTGCATTGCCAACTTAATTGGACACTGCTCTCTGTCTGAATTCTGCTCAGAAGATGACGCCCTGTACCAGCATGCACTGCACTATTATATACCTTCCTACTTGTTTATAGTTCTCCTTTTGAATCATTCTGAGCTTTCTGGGAATATAGGGACTTCATATGTTCCTTCTCTAATATCATCATACTCAACGAGAGAGCCAATTGTCACGTTCCTGCCATACTCAACGAGAGAGCCAATTGTCACGTTCCTGTCAAATTATATCATTTTCAATGTAGATAACACCCTTTCCTTGGGCATGCTTAGATCCTACTTCGCTGTCTGGTTAGGGATCTGTAGTTTATTTTAAGAGATTTACATTATTGTAGTCATATTTCCAAACTGACTTCAAGAAATATTCCCCTTTCAGGCTTCTTGTCTCTTTCCTATCCTAAAGTATGGATTCTAATGGATTGTATTAAACTTTGACTTATTTAATTATATTACCTAATATAGAAAGCATTCTTGAACTCCGATGAAGCCTGAACATTTATTTGAGGATACCAGAATAGTGCGTCAAATTCAATTTGTTTAAATCCAGCGCCCCATCCTATTGCCAAAGTGAATTTCTTCTCAAAATTCATCTCTGTCCGTACCTCCACCTCTGTTGCAATCACACGTAGCCTTTAACTTTTTGCTTTTCACCACGGAAAATGAACAATGGCTGTGTTTCCAGGATACTCAATCTTGTATTCCTCTGTTTTACTTTTAAAGAAAAACAGTGCAATGTAATGTAGCATCATTCATATTCATGTAGCCAGGACCAAGGCTGGGAGCCTTATGTAATCACTTTCAGCTTCCTACGGTATATCCCAATACTCACCTACCACTTCTTCACAACAAAGTTAAATGTCACTCTTTGAAAAGCTCATAAATTAATAAAACCCTAAGTGGTCCAAAACAAAAGCCCAGAACGGACTCTTTCTGTTTGAGATGTCATATAACTAGAATCATGTATGTGGCAACTTAATATTCTTATATATTCTCTCAATATTATGTATGTGCAATTGACTTCCACTATTATTGACAACAAACACACTCAAATTTTATGTTCACTGTTTTTACTAGGTCTATATTCGTGAATCAAGATGAAAATACTCAAGTCCACCTAATGAGAAATATTTGTCAGTAATCTCTCTTGTCTAATGTCATGTTCTTAGGAACCACTAAAATGTAGATTTGACAATTAAGGGATATTATACAGATAATGAATTGAATCAGAAAATGTTTATTTTTTTAAAAAAGAAGACATGGAAAATGATGACGATTCTGTTTAAAATGCTCAAAATCACACCTTCAAGGAAAGGCAAATAACCCACAATTTGTTCTCATGTCATCTGAGAATGACTAGTATCAGAATATATTTAAAGATGCAAGAGCTGTTAAGTGTGAAGAGTGGGGCACCCTTGCCTGCTGTTTCTCAGGATACAGGTTATTACAAAACTTATGGAAATCCAAATGAAAGTGTGTTGATTTTCTCAGGAGTTTGATGGATGGGAGGATCAATTAGGAGTTTGGGAAACTGTGGTTATAATAAATTGTACGAGAAAAATACTTTTTAAAAAATCCTGCAATTGGAGTATAGTAAGTGCCTACCTATCAAATGAAAGGGCACTGAGAAACTCAGCGAAGGTTCATTTGAGTGAGCATAGATACTGTAATTTTTCATCACTCGGTTATAACCTCAGGACCAGTATGAAAGTGGATATGAGAAATGAGTTGATAGTGTGTGGACAGGAATGAAAGGTTTATTAGGGAAATAATTACAAATCACAAAGTTCTGCTCTGAAAAGAATGCACTGGTTTAGTGACTAACACTAAAAAGAGGAAGACAACTAAACTGAGAACAGTGAAAGAGAACTTACTATACAAAGTGGGAACATGAACTGGATGACATGAAAAGGGAAAGGGGTGAGATGAACAGGGCTCATGAAAAACTCAAACTTGATATGAAGACATAATAGCAATGTGAGTGTCAAACAGCACATAATGCACTACCAAGAGAGACATCCTGACTGACAAAGACACAGAAAGCACTAAAACAACGCATCATCAATGCAGCCTCAAGACCAAATAGCTAATTAGAGGTAGAGGGATAAGATGTCATAAATATTGATTATAATTTATATATTATTTAAAAATGGTCACAGATAAATCCTATGTCTTCCTAAGAAAATGGTAACAAAAATTAGATTTTGTACATCAATCAAGCAACAACACAAGAAAATATATGGTTAGAATAAATGTTCCTTACAAAACATTTTCACTTTATACCTTAGCAAAGAAACAAAAGTTTGGAGTATTAGATGTCGCTGTTACAAATTTAATAGTATAGAGTATTTTATATATTGTAAATAATAAGAGAAAATAATACTAATGGAATAGACACCCTGTCCAGCAATAACATCACAGCATATTAATAAATTTTTACCTTCTACATTTCTATTTTAAGGTGTTTTAAGACACCTTTAGTTTCCATCACTTGTTAAGAAAACATAATTATGCTGCTTGCATACATATATTCTAAGTGGAAGCTTATAGTAGAAATATAACATGCAAAACATTCCAGATCTTTCCACTAGATGTCACTCAAGATAAGGTTTCCCCCTTCAGCTCTAACAACCCTTATCATTTAAATAAATTGAATATACCTCATGGCTCATTATAATTCTGACAGAGATCTATGAAAAAATATATTCATCAAAATTTTATTATTTTCCACTGTAAGGCTTCAGATACATTCCATCTGTGTATTTAGTAAAACATTTAAACCTCTATAGTTAGTAATAATTTGATTACATATGAAGTACAAAAAACAATATAGAAAATATGGAAACCTAGGAAACTTCCTGGAATCTATAATGGTGACCCTAGTAAGGACTCATACTAATGGAGGATACAGAGTCTGAACTGACCATTGTTTGCAGCTAAGCAAAGCTTCCAGTAGAGGGGCTGGGTTGCATTTGGTTGAGTTGTTTAAAGAGGACAGACTGTAGAGATCTCTGAACAGTCAAGGCTGATGCTAGGACAGAAGTTCACCTTCTGAAAACAGAACAAGGACAGTTTTGGAGGACAGCTTTCACACAGATCATTGAACATAGAAAGGTCAAACTTGTGTGACTCGGAGCCTTCACCACTAGGTCCTAGTATCTTTGCCATAAGAAAGTACTGTGCAGGCTACAGAAAGGGAAGCCTGGACACCGACCCAGCCACAAAATTTTCTACCTACAATGTGTCCTGCTTGCAAGATGTAGTGGAGCAATGGAGTCTCAGATCTTATGGGAGTAGCCAATCAATATTTGGTACAGCTTGAGGCCTACTCCATAGCCGACACTGGCCAGCCAAGAAACACTGAGACTGGATAGCCCAGAGACCTAAGGTAGAACCAAACATGACTACTCCCCCTGACACACACACACACACACACACACACACACACACACACAAACACACACACACACGAAAACAATTCAATGAAACAATTCCTAATGATACTTCACTGTACTCATAGATTGGTGTCCTGTCCAATAGTCATCATCAGAGAGACTTCCTCCAGTGGCAGAAACCCAGACAGCTAGACACTATGTAGAGAGGATCTAAATTGTAGGCCTCCATTAGGTCTCTCATATCAGAGATTGAATAAATCCCCAGAAATACAGAGGGAAAGGCTGTAGGAGTCAGTGAGGGTGGGGGACACCAGGAGAACATGGCTTACTAAATGAATAAAGCAGGGTCCAATTGATTAACAGAGATTGAAGCAGCAAGCATAAGATATGAATGGGTCTGTACCAGATTCTCTGCATGTATGTTATGCCTGAGGAATATATATATATATATATATATATATATATATATATATATATATATATATATGTGTGTGTGTGTGTGTGTGTGTGTGTGTGTGTGTGTGTGTGTGTGTATTCCTGCCTTCAGGATATACAAGGATTAAAATAGGGATTAAGAGAGGCTCTGCCCAGCAACAGATCAAAATATAAAGCAAGACTCATATGCAAATATTGGGCAATACCTTGTAGAATAGTGTGTGTGTGGCAAGGTTGTGGGGGAGATGGGATGACCTGGAGGGGACGGGAGCTCTACAAGAAGAACAACAATCCCAACTAACCGGTACCCAGTGGAGCTTACAGAGACAAAAGCACCAACCAAGGACCATGCTTGGACTAGTCTTAAACCCTTTACAAGTATAATCTCAATAGGCAGCTTAGCATCCATGTGGCTCCCTCAGAGGGACAATGAGGGCTGTCTCTAACATGGTCTCAGTTTCATGCCTTTTGATCATTTCACCCTGGTGTGGCTGCCTTGCCAGGACACCATGAAAGAGGAAGTGCACAGTCCTGATGAGATTTGAAGTGCTGGAGTGGGTTTGTCGGGGGTGGGGGGAAGGGTCTCTCCTTTTCTGAGGAGGAGGGGAGGGGGAATAGGGGGATGAGGGAGTGACTGGGAGGAGAGGAGGGAGGGAACTATGACTGAGATATAAAGTGAATGACTACATTTTTAAAAAAAGAAAAACTGAGAAAAAAGTAAGAACAAATGAATTATATTTTATATAATATATAATTTATAATATACGATATAATAAAATAAAGACCAATGTTGAAAGTAGCATGGGCATGTATATATAAAGATAAATATTTACATGGGAGTTTGTCAATCTGATTACTTAGAAAAATTATGATAGCATTTCGCTGTGAAGAACTATGATTTTCAAGTTGACAATACCAGGTATGAAAACTCTACTGTGGAGCACGCCTTAGAATCACTTTAAAGGCAGTTAGTTACTCTATAACAGTGATGCCACTACTGCACCAGTAGTTCCATCTTGTATAGAATTCCTGTGTTGTAGAATATAGCAGATAAAACGTTTTCCACTATGCTTGAGGGTGTTTTCGTGTAGCCAATGTTTGTTATATCTTTAGGCGTAGTATCTTACCACCTAGATATGAACAATGGTAATAGTCAGAGCTATTGTTGATGTCTCTAGCCCTTTCCCAACTAATGAGTAACTACTGGATTCAACTATGCTTTTGTTTAGTAACCCACGTCTTCTGGGAGCAGCATTGTACACCCATGCAAGATATTTCCATCAAAATCATTTATTTTTTAGACAAAGTCTCACTCAGGGATATAGTTGTCCTGGGCCTTGATATGTAGACCACACTGGCCTCGAAATCAAAGAAAGAGATACCAAGACCGAGATTCTGGGATAATAGATGCTCATTATCCTATACCCCCTTTTTCTTCCAATTATGTTTTGAAATAAGCTTGGTAACTAGTAGATTTCTATAAGGTGTTTTCAAATATCTTTGCCTTTGGTTACTCTGATCCATACACCTTTTTCTCTCCTTTCTCCCTAGAATCCTGCTTAAACCTTGATTTTAGTTTGGTACACTCTATTTCTTTTATATGACACACCCATCCAGTTACAATTTTTAATGTGACTGTGAGATAAAAGGGTTCAACCTTCTTGTACATACATTTGTTAGATTAAATTTCCTTCTACCCCCCTAATTTCCCATATTCTCCAATGGCCATATTTGGTTAAGCATTCCTACATCCAATATTCCAACTCTTTAATTTAATTTTATCTATTTTTTTCTTCCCCCTTTCTGTCCTTAAGTTGATTTTATTAGTTTTCTTCTTGTGTTATGTTTACAGCAAAGAGGTAAAAAAGCTAACAAGGGAACATACTAAATATTTGATTGATTGAAGTACTAAAAATCTTTATATAGAAGCATTCTATTATATTTTAAATGAAACAGAATGGCTGTTTTCTTTTGCTACATTGGATTTAAATCAACACTTTCAGGGTTTTCCCTGTGGTTTAATACATAGAGCAATACAATTATTTGGGGTTTAAACTAAAATATGTGAATTATCTTGAGACACTGAAAGCCCTGGGAAAGCACAATACTTTCTGAAAGTTGTTCTGAGCCATCTCTTGAAATTTTTCTATTTTGTTGTTGTTGTTTTACAGAATGGTACATTGCTGAAGTTAATAACTCAAATGTTTGCCTGACGTCTGTCAACGCCAGGCCAACCTGACCTCTCCTGCTCTTATATTGGGATCATCAAGGATCTAAGATGTAACTGTAAATGGCCTTGGTGGAGGCAATTCCAGCAACATCACTCAAAATTTTGTCTTGACACATAGTGTTAGGTGACTAGAAATCATGCATTACCTAAGTAAATCACTCCATTTTGTTTTGTTGTTGATACGGTCCTCCACAGGACACTTCTCAAGTGCATAAGCAACCATCACAGACATAAACTGGGAAGGAATACAGCATCTCTAATTGTCATGAAATTGGTTGCACTTACTATGATGAAAGTAAAGACAGAGGAAAGGGAGTTGTAAAAGAAATAAATATGTGGAGGTAAGATAGCCCTGTTTATAAGACACTTACAGTTAAACTCTCAGAAAATGAAATTAACAACACTAAGAATGTGGTAAAAATGTACCACAAATGGCAGCTGTAACTATTACAATCTGAAATACTAAAAATGAGTTTTTCATCATCACTCCATATTATTAGCACAAAGAACTCTTGAAGGATTTTATTTATTTCTTGTGTTTCCAGAAAAGTACACAGCATTCACTAGGTACATAAACTAGCTCATTAAGCACATTTTCTTTATATTTCTCTGTGTATGTGTGTGTATATGTAGATAAACACCTGATGAGTATGTGTTCCTGTTTCTGAAGGCATTTGTGGGATTGCCACTGTGCAGGTGTGGAGGTCTGTCTCTAGTCTTGCCATGATAAGTGTGCTGAGATATCATGTAGGTGCCACTGGGGCAGTTTTCCATGCTTTCTGGGCAGCCTAACTCAATCCATCACACATGCAAGGTAAGCTTTTTCCCACTGAGACATCTCACCAGCACAAAAATATTTTTTGCAGATTTTTTAAAAGAAATGCATATTTCATATGAGTGTTTTTGGCAGTGACTAATGTGTGCTATATATGAATGGCAGAAGACCACTGCAGTTATGGTGAGTAGACTAACATCTGATCCCAAACACTGACATCGGTGTTTCCCAGATAGAGAAGACAACCTGGGAGCTGGGAACTCATAATTCCAGGCCCCCCACAGCTGTCTCCAGGGTCCAGAAGTGGCACACAACCCCATGGTGCCCAGTGAAATCTGCCTACACAGAGCACGGGTCCCCAGTCCTAGGGGTGCTCAACTCCAGCAATCAGACGTAAAATCCCTCCCACTTTCCCCTAGATCAGCTGCTAGATACCCGTGGTCAGCATACCAACACCAATCCATGGCTCTATTAGCCCTCCTGCTGAGACCATCAGGGCAATACAAGTATACAGCGTGTGGGTCCAAGATACAAGAGCCCAGATGAATCTGAGTGCAAGAGCACAGCTCCTACTTGGCTACCAAAGGACTGTGTGGCTAAATCCTACTCCATGAACCCAGGGCCTGTTCACTTTTTAACTTCAAAGCCAAGCCTGCTCATGATCTCCCTGATCTACCCATCCCACCTGGGACACAGCCAGCAGAGAGGGGAAGTGTAGGAGGGAACCAACGCCCATTGCTGCCATACTGAGGAGGCCAGTGGGGGGCCAAACCAACATTTATCTTAAAACTCACCCCCTGCTGACTCCAGACCTGACTGTCTCACCTAGGACAAGGCGAGCAGAGGTGAGTCAGTATTTGGGGTCTAAACCACATCTGCCAACCCAAAGAGCCTGTGTGGGCCTGAACAACATTCATCTTAAAGCTCTCTATTCCCCCTCCCAAACCGCCTGGACATCAGAGACCACAGGGCCTTTTATCACCAAAGATAACCGGATGGCTAGATGTCAGCATAAGAACACAAGCAACAAAACCCAGTGTCAATGTCACCCCATGCAAACAGCGATCCTACCACTGCACGTCCTAAAGATACTAACGTACCTGAAGCACAAGGAAATGATCTTAAATTTGTGGTTATGAACATAATAGAGGCCTTAAAGGAGGAAAGTAAATCCCCCAAAGAAACCCAGAGTAATACATTTAAAAAGATGAGGGAATTGAATAGATCTTTTAAAGAATTACAGGAAAATACAGTTAAATGGGAGAAAGAAATGAACAAAACTGTTTTCAAGACCTAAAAGTGTAATTTGAAGCAATAAATAAAACACAATCTGAGGCAATCCTGGAGATGGAAAACCTAAAGAAGAAAACAGGAACAGAAGATACAAGCATCACCAACAGAATACA
This sequence comes from Acomys percivali, assembly GCA_907169655.1. NCBI lineage: Eukaryota > Metazoa > Chordata > Mammalia > Rodentia > Muridae > Acomys > Acomys percivali. The sequence goes on along the minus strand of OU015745.1, from coordinate 115,510,533 downwards.
AGAACTGAAAAGGAGAGAATCTCACGTGTAAAACACAGCATTGTAGTAATCAATAAATCAGTCAAAGAACGTGTTAAAACTAAAACATCCCTGACACAAAGCATCCAAAATTTCTGAGACTCTATGAAAAGACCAAATCTAAAACTAATAGGAATAGAAGACTCCTAGCTCCAAGGACTATAAAATACTTTCAACAAAAATCATAGAAGAAACCTTCCCCAACCTAAAGAAAGAGATACCTAAAAACATATAAGAAGCTTACAGAACCATACTGTTTTATTACTGTTGCTCAAGCACTACTTGAGATTGGGGATGGAGATTCTTCCAGATGATCCTTTATTGTACAGAATTGTATTAGCTAGTCTGTTTTTCTGTTTGTTTGTTTTTCCATATGAAGTTAAGAATTGATCTTTTTAGGTCTGTAAGAAAAATTGTGTAGTTATTTTGATAGGGATTGCATTGAATCTGTAGATTGCTTTTGGTAAGATGGCCATTTTTAGTAAGTTGATTTTTCTGATCTACAACCATGGGAGATCTTTACATCTTCTGACATGTTCTTCAATTTCTGAGGAATAGGGAAGGGGGATGGGGGAGGGGTGGGGCTAGAAAGTGAGGAGGTACGGGGCTATGACCAGGATATCTACTGAATAAGTGAGTTTTATAAAAGAAAAGTAAAAATAATATTGTCATATTTTCTCTACTGATCTTCAAGATAATTTCATTTTATTAATTATTGGGCCATTCAACTTTGACTTTCTAAACTGTCATTTGTATCCCATGAATGCTGTGAAGTAATAAAATTTGTGTACATTTATAAAGATGCATTTTAAATTATTTTAGAAAGAAATACTTTATATTGCACCAGTGTTCTTGATGCAACCAATTACTTGGCACAGAGAAATAATATATACTACACTATTTAAAATACCTGCATATTCATAATAATAGTCAATAATTTTATATATCAACCATATATATTAACTAGCAAATGGATTGAGCTAGAAATGATCATAATGAGTGAGTTAACCCAGAAGCAGAAAGACTCAAATGGTATATACTCACTTATACCTGCATACTAGCCCAAGGGGCATGCCCCACAAAAGCCTTCACTTACCAGGAAACTGGGACAGAGGGGAGGACATCCTATTGAGACTCTAGATGAGAGAAGCATGGGAGAATAGCAAAGTAGAAGGATCCAGAGGGTCCTAGAAACCTATAAGTAGAACATTATGATAGGCAGATTTGGGCCCAGGGGTCCTGCTCAAACTAAGGCACTAGCCAAGGACTTTAAACCCCTACCCAGATCTAGCCATTGGACAGGACAGTCTCCACACTTGAGTGGAGAGTGGGATATGACTTTCTCACGTACTCTGGTGCCTCACATTTGACCATGTCCCCTGGAGGGGGAGACCTGGTGGCACTCAGAGGAAGGATAGCAGGTTACCAAGAAGAGACTTGATACCCTATGAGCATATACAGGGGG
>OU015745.1:115484364-115496046 GCA_907169655.1 Acomys percivali | reverse complement strand
GATAGATAGATAGATAGATAGATAGATAGATAGATAGATAGATAGATAGATAGATAGATAGACAGACAGACAAATGGACGGACAGGCAGGCAGGCAGGCAGACAGATAAAATGTCATGTTGTCTCATAACAAGGAGGCCACTATCTAGCTAAGAAACCAGATAAATCTAATCTTGCAGAAACCTCTCATCTCAATTTCCAGCCTGAAGAACTGTGGAAAAATACATTTCTGTAATTTAAATATACATGGTCTACAGACTTTTCTTATACTATCTCTGTAACATGTGAGGAATTATTAGAAATGCAAATTATACCAATAGGCTTGACAATAGTGTGTGCTGTAAAAGGGAGTGTGTATGGGGACCCCTTTGGGGAACCACTCAACATGGTGTATCCTATTCCTGGCACAGGAGGTTGGGGTTTTTTGTTTGTTTGTTTGTCTGTTTGTTTTTCTTTTTGGTGGAATAGATGTCAGGTTGTGGTACTGTTTCTCTCACTATATGACTTTTTATATCACTTCCACAAGAAGTTTCTACATTAGAAGACTTCTCTTTTTATTATTTAATTAATTTATTCAGATTACAACTCAATTGTTATCCTATCACTTGTATCCTCCCATTCCTCCCTCCCTCCTGCTTTCACACTATTCTCCTCCCCTAGGTCTATGACCAAAGGAGACCCCCTCACCAACTATATGGTCATAGGCTATCAAGTCTCATCTTGGTAGCCTGCTTATTCTTTCTTTGAGTGCCATCAGGCCTCCGCACCAAGGGGAGGTGGTCAAATATAGGGCACCGGAGTTCATGTCAGAGTCAGTCCCCGCTCTCCACATAACTGTGGAGAATGTCCTGTCCATTGGGTAAATCAGAATAGGGGTTCAATGTTTACTACTTGTATTGTTCTTGGTTAGTGCAACAGTTTGAGCAGACGCCCCTGGGCTCTAATCCACCTGTCATGATGCTCTTCTTGTAGGTTTCTAGGATCCTCTGGGTCCTTCTCTTTCTCCCATCTCCTATATTTCTCTTACCTTGAGCCCCAGTAGGATGTCCTCACATCAATCCCAATCTCCTGGTAAGTGAAGACTTTTGTGGGATATGCCTTTTGGGCTAGTGCTCAATTATAAGTGAGTATATACCATGTGAGTCTTTCTGCTTCTGGGTTAATTCACTCAGTATGATCATTTCTAGCTCAATCCATTTTTCTACAGATTTCGGGATTTTCTTGTTTTTAATAGCTGAGTAGTATTTCAAAGGTTTACAATGTTAGTTGTCCCTCCCCATATTCCCTCTCTTTACCTTCCTATCTCTTGCCCATTTAACCCCACTCTTCTGTTTCCCCTATATGTTTTATAGCACTATATCACAATATTCTACTACACTGTACTATATACTATGCTATGCTATGCCATGCCATGCCATACCATATAATACTATACCATACTATACCATACCACACCACACCATACCATACCATACTCTACTATATACCCTCCCTTGACAGATATCCTTCTCCTTCCTGGTCCTTTACTAGCTACTTAACACTTGTGATTGTTCAGATTGAAACATACATATTTAAAGCTTAAAATCTAGCATCCACACATAAGAGAAAACATACAATATTTGCCTTTTTTTGAGACTGCTCTACCTTATTAGGGATGACAGTTTCTAGCGCCATCCAGTTAGCTTCAGAACAAGTTATTTCCAAGGCTATTTGTTATTTTCCATATCATAATAAGAAATAACTTACTTGTGTCATGGAGAAATTAAGCTGGTGACCAACTAGAAGCTTCACCCGTACTGACTAGCGTATGACGTACTGGAGTGCACTCTGGGAACTACCAAAGGTGCAAAATAATTACTAATGCCACGCAGTTACAAAACTTGCAGCCTACAGCAGAAACCTGCCTGCAGGTGGCACACATGATATAGTAGTAACCAATTGCCTTTAAATATTGAATTTAGGACACATGCAAGTGGCCACATACCTGAGATTAGACAGATCATAAGAATGGAGGAAACAATACTATTATTCTGCTGAAGTAGTATAGCAACAAAGTTATTTCTGATGGCATATTACTATACACATAGAGCAAATAATCACTCAACCTTCGCCAAAGACAGTTCTTCTCTCAGGAGATGGTAATCAACACATGATCCACCATTGGACAATGTGCATAGAATTAAAGACTTCAAAGCACTCATTTCTAAATGGGATGTTCTTTGTCATTCTCTTTCACTCAAGGCTCAGAGATCTATATGGAGAAGAATGTAGAAACTTTTAGGAGCCAAAGATGGTAGAAAATGCCAATAAAACAGCATCTTCCGGACAGACATAATCCCAGCACAGAGAAGGGGAAAAGGGTACATGATCCGTTTTAAGCAAGAAGCTGTTTGCAGCTGATGCCCATTGGAGGCAACAAGACCAGCTTTTTCCATATTTTAGGTATGCCCATATTACCACAATACAGGCCTCATGTCCAGGAGTCATTGTCCAACATGAAACAGACTCCACATCTTTCTTTTTATTCTTAGGTGTGTGTGTGTCTGTGTGTGTGTGTGTGTGTGTGTGTCTGTGTGTGTGTGTCTGTGTGTGTGTATATTATGTGTGTGCATGTGCACATTGTGTTTTGGTTCATTATAGAATGTTTTTCTTATTGAATTTATTTTTGAGTTTGTTTAGATTTTAATCTTTTGATTTTGGGGACTGTTATTGTTGTTGCTTTTCTTAATTTTGAGAGAGACAGAGAGAGGGGGGATGGCATAATTTTGAGTGGTTAGAGAGATAAAATGGATGTGGAAGAAGTTGGGTCCTGAATACATTCAAAGCATATAGTATGGAAAAAACAAATAAAAAATTTTAAAATGTAAGTTAGTCACACAAAAATGCGGTAAAACATAGAATTCTAATTTCCTGAGAGAAACTATTGTTATTAATATTTGCCTCACAATTCCTTTCTTGCAATGGAATGTCATTGTTTTTCCAAGGATCACTTCATTTATTTGTTACCAGTTTGATTTAGACATTCATCTGCTGAGTGATATTTTATTGAGAACATTCCTTACTTAAGGTACTGAATTCTTTGTAGTCCATCTCAAATATCAATCTACTAAATATCTTATCCGCTTTAATGTCTTAACTTCAAGTCACTTTTTCTTTCTCTCACTTATTTTAAACTCATCAAAAATTTTCCCCAAAAACTCTAAGTGTGAGACCTGTTGCCCTCTCAGAGAGTGGCCAACCTATGTGTCACATCCTTTAAGAAGATCACCTTTCCCTTTTCCTGTTTTGGTTGGCCTGGACTCACTTTGTAGACCAGGCCGGCCTCGAACTCATAGAGATCCACTCTCTCTTTTCCAACAGCTCTCAATAGCCAGTAGATTCTTAACTATGGATGGGACTTTTGCTTGTCTCCTCAACTCCTACATGCTTAGATGTTTTATCTGAGCCTGCACAGGCATTTTGTATGTTGTTACAATCTCTATGAGTTCATACGTGCAACTGCCCTGTTGTGTCCAGAAAATACTTTTTTTTTTTTGAAGTCATCTACCACTTCTGACTCTTTGTGACCTGTCTTTGATGATGATTCCTGAGTGTTGGGGACAATTCTTTTACTTACTGTAGAAAATAAAAGAGGTTGCTGAACCTTAAAAAGGAATTTTACTGAATAAAATAGCTATTTGTATATGTTGTAGTCTGTGATGATTCAAATGTGGGCAATTCTTTTACAAATAAATGATGATAAATAAAACTATTTATATGGCAATATATTTTCTATTTTTGGCTTATAGCAAAAAATAGTTATGAAGTTAGATGTCTTAAGTTATTTTTGTCTTCCAAAATCACCGAATTTATTATGTGCTCTGGCAACAGTCTTTATGAATGATTCAGTTCCAGAAAACTTTTTCTTGCTGTTAAAGGAAAGTGAGGAGATATGGTCATCATTTCTCTGGATCCAAGTTGATCAGAGTGTCATGGTAATGAAATGTAAATGCATCTTAGCAAATAAAAACTGCCTAGTATAACACTCAAGGCCTCTATACTTAAGAAATCACTAAGATCAACTGACCTCCATCTACTTCTTCATTCATAATGATTTCACTCACGAAAAAGGTATTTTACTATATATGTGTGTGTGTGATAATACAAATGTATATTAAAATTTTAAAATAAAAAGTGATATTTGAAAAAAAGAAAAAGAAAAAGATACCCATCTATACACCCAATTCTGCAACAGAAAATTTTCTTTTGAAAATGTTCCCAAACCATTACCTCACTCAGTAAATCTACTTAACCAGATTCATACAGTCGTACCATCTCACTGTTCCCTCTCATCACTCTATGAAAATTGTGATTTTCTAATTTTTGAACTATTGACAGATGGGTGATATTCACATACTTTTGAAATAAGTACACTTTGACATCATTGTCTGGGTACACATTGCTATCATTGTCTGGAACTTGTTTTGCTGTTGTTGTTGTTGTCGTTGTTGTTGTTGAGTAGCAATGAAAATAATTCTATGACTGGGGCTTAATGCAAACTGAGGAACTGATTCAAAGGGTCACAGCCTTGTGAAGGGTGAGAACCACTGCTCTAAGAAGCAAGAAAATAACTAGGTGTGCTACGTTGTTCTTGATGGTATTAATTTGTGATATTCAAGTTTAAACTTAACACAAATGGTTGAGAAATTGACATTTTCCCCTAGGGATTATATAAATGACTTTTTTGAAGGAAGTATATTGTTATAAATCCATTATTGTGTGTTCAAAGTATCTATTATATATTGGATTGGGACTATGTTCATAGTTTTATAACCATATGAAACAAAGGCAAGATAGCATAGTGATATTTTCCATATCTTGTACTCTTATATGCCTGAGAGTAATAACTGGGCATTTTCAGCCTTTAGATGATTCTTGCTACAGCAAATAACAGGTTTTTTTCTAGTTATAGGTTTCCAGGCTAAGCGTTTAATTTTGTAGCAATTGAAAGGTTAACAGGTTCTGTTGAACAACAGAAGAACTGCATTGTGGTAATAAGAATCCATTGCCCTTCCATTGAGTAATGTCTAAATTGAAAGAGCCTGACATGTCAGAGTTACCTGGTATAAAAGTTAATATGAGAGAGTTTTACACACATTTATCCTCTTTGTTTTCTCTGGCTTTTCAATTGTATCACAAATAGGAAACTGTTAACCTCTCAGGGCCTTATCTATTATTCGTATGCTGGCCAACAACTGCCTTACTTGACTGAAGGCTTTGTTGATAAAAAGAGCAAAGGACCAAGGTTTTAATGCATGCTCAGGTCTAAGAATATAACATCTTTATTAAGTTAGAGGACTTTATGATAACTTTATAGCAATAAAATGTCAAGATGCTAATAAAAATTGGCAGGTATCCATGTGATTAGATAACAGAATTACAGCCCCAAATGTCACATTTTTCCCTTTCTTTTTACTCTTTTAAAATGTGAAAAATACAATGAACAGATGTCTCCTGACACAGAACAATTGTGCAAACATCTGTCTAAAGTATAAATGTAAATTATTCTTAATAAAATTTGTGGACAAATGGATTGAACTAGAAATGATCATAATGAGTGAGTTAACCCAGAAGCAGAAAGAGTCAAATGGTATATACTCACTTATATCTGGACACTAGTCCAAGGGGCATGTCCCATGAAAATCTTCACTTACCAGGAAAGTGGGACAGAGAGGAAGACTTCCTATTGGGACTCTAGGTGAGAGAAGCAAGGGAGAATAGGGAAATAGAAAGATCCAGAGGGTCCTAGAAATCTACAAGTAGAACATTATGATAGGCAGATTTGGGCCAAGGGGTCCAGCTCAAACTATGGCACCACCCAAGGACAATACATGCAGTAAACATCGAACCCCTACCCAGATCTAGCCAATGGACAGGACATTCTCCACCATTGAGTGGAGAATGGGGACTGACTTTCACACAAACTCTGGTGCCCCATTTTTGATCATGTCCCCTGGATGGGGAGACCTGGCAGCACTGAGAGTAAGGATAGCAGTCTACCAAGAAGAGACTTGATACCCTATGAGCATATGCAGGGGGGAGGAAGTCCCCCTCAGTCACAGTCATAGGGGAGGGGAGTAAGGGGAAAATGGGAGGAAGGGAGGAATGGGAGGACACAAGGGATGGGATAACAATTGAGATGTAATATGAATAAATTAAAATATATTTTAAAACCAAAAACAAAACAAAACAAAAATATAAAAAATAAAATAAATAAAAATAAAAACAAGGATCTTCCTTGCTCATGGATAGGGAGAATTAACATAGTAAAAATGGCCATCCTACCAAAAGCAATCTACAGAATCAATGCAATCCCTATCAAAATACCGACACAATTTTTTAAAGACATTGAAAGTTCAATTCTGAACTTCATATGGAAAAACAAAAAACCCAGAATAGCAAAAACGATCTTGTACAATAAAAGGTGCTGTGGAGGAATCTCCATACCTGATTTCAAATTGTACTATAAAGCAATTGTAATTAAAACAGCATGGTACTGGCACAGCAACAGGCTGGTTGATCAGTGGAATCGAATTGAAGACCCAGATATGAATCCACACACATATGGTCACTTGATTTTTGATAAAGAAGCCAAATCCATTCAATGGAAAAAGGATAGCATCTTCAACAAATGGTGCTGGTCTAACTGGATGTCTATGTGTAAAAAAATGCAACTGGACCCATATTTGTCACCTTGCACAAAACTCAAATCCAAGTGGATTAAAGACCTCAACATAAAACCAGAGACACTAAGTCAGTTAGAAGAAAAAGTGGGGAAGAGCCTGGAACATATTGGCACAGGAGACAACTTCCTGAACAGAACACCAACAGCCCAGGCCTTAATGTCAACAATTAATAAATGGGACCTCATGAGGCTGAGAAGCTTCTGTAAGGCTAGAGACACGGTCAAGAGAACAAAGCGACAGCCTACAGACTGGGAAAAGATCTTCACCAACCCTACATCTGACAAAGGTCTAATATCCAAAATATATAAGGAACTCAAGAAATTAAACACCACCAAACGAAATAACCCAATTGAGAAATGGGGCTTGGAACTAAACAGAGAATTCTCAACAGAAGAATATCAAATGGCTGAGAAACACTTAAAGAAATGCTCAACCTCCTTAGTCATCAGGGAAATGCAAATCAAAACGACTCTGAGATTCCATCTTACACCCATCAGAATGGCTAAGATCAAAAACTCAAGCGACACCACATGCTGGAGAGGATGTGGGGAGAGAGGAACACTCCTTCATTGCTGGTGGGAATGCAAACTAGTACAACCACTTTGGAAATCTATCTGGTGCTATCTCAGAAAACTGGGAATAGGGCTTCCTCAAGATCCAGCTATTCCACTCCTTGGAATATACCTAGAAGATACACCAGCACACAGCAAGAAAATTTGCTCAACCATGTTCATAGCAGCCTTATTCATAATAGCCAGATCATGGAAACAGCCTAAATGTCCCTCAGTAGAAGAATGGTTAAAGAAACTGTGGTACATATACACTATGGAATACTACTCAGCTATTAAAAACAAGGAATTCCCGAAATTTGTGGACAAATGGATTGAGCTAGAGATGATCATAATGAGTGAGTTAACCCAGAAGCAGAAAGACTCAAATGGTATATACTCACTTATATCTGCATACTAGCCCAATGGACATGTCCCATGAAAGCCTTCCCTTACCAGGAAACTGGGACCGAGGGGAGGACATCCTATTGGGACTCTAGATGAGAGAACAATGGGTGAATAGCAATGTAGAAGGATCCAGTGGGTTCTAGAAACCTACAAGTAGAACATTATGATAGGCAGATTTGGGTCATGGGGTCCCGCTCAAACTAAGGCCCTAGCCAAGGACAATACAGGCCGAATAATTTAAACCCCTACCCTGATCTAGCCCATGGACAAGACAGTCTCCACACTTGAGTGGAGAGAGGGATTTGACTTTCTCAAGTACTCTGGTGCCTCACATCTGACTATGTCCCCTGGCGGGGGAGACCTAGTGGCACTCAGAGGAAGGACAGCAGGTCACTGAGAAGAGACTTGATACCCTATGAGCATATACAGAGGGAGGTAATCCCTCTGAGGAACAGTCATAGGGGAGGGGAATAAGGGGAAAATGGGAGGGAGGGGAGATTGGGAGGATACAAGGGATGGGATAACCATAGAAATGTAACAAGAATAAATTAATTAAAAAAAAAAAAGAGAGAAAAAAATAAATAAATAAATAAATAAAAACAAAATTGTTGGTTATGTAGTCCTTAAGAATGAATTTTAGTTCACTCTAAACATACTCTAAGAAGAGAGTTGAGCACAAAAATAGTATTTTCCACATGCCTTTATTATATTTTCATGTTCAGAGGCACGACAAATGGAGTTACACTTGGTAGCCAGGCTAGCCTTGAAATCATGGAGCTCATTTTTATATTATTCTCTCAAATTCTGGCAAAATAGATCTATGTCATCATAATTGATTTATGTTATTGTTTTTACTAGTGTTCCTACTCATGGTAATGGATAATTTGTTTTTAATCAATACTAAATTCAGGTTATTTTGTGATCTTCTTTTAAAATAATTTTGGAAAGAGATTTTTTTTACTTTTGAATTTATTTAGCAATTACAATGTTATAAAAATATACATATGTGTGTTTATCATGTCTTGCATAGAAACAGATAATGTGAATGCATAGACTTTGTTGATTTAAAGCCACAAGATATCTAGATCATCTTTCATAACTATGTACCAAGCTTTAATTTTTATTATTTCTTTTCCTGAATGCATGTCAAATTGCCTGATTTGTCCATGAGTTCCACCTGGTCAGAAATCTTTATATCTTCTATTGCATATCAAAGACTGCCAGATAATAATTTATCATATATATAAAGCTTTTATCTTTTATACTTTTCAATTATACAAAATGATTAATTACATAAAAAACAAATAGAGAATTCTTCCTTATACATGAGAGCACATAGCTTCCTACAGTTCATATATTTGATCACCCATCCCAGAATGTTAGTTCTTAAAGTTAATAATTCACTTTTGCATATTTGTGCTTCTTGGTTTCTAGCTAATCTTCTGAAATAGAATCCAATCCTTGCTAGGATGCTATGTACAATGTAGAATCTAATTCTGGGAAATCATTTCTTCTACTTTTTCTTTCACAAATTTATGGACATAATCTAATTGATGACACTTTTAAGTTAACAGAGCCATCAAAAAAAAAAAAAGCATTTAGGACCCAGAATTCTCCAAGGCCATGTCTTATGATTAGCACCAAACAGTTTACTGCTAATGTTGTCATGAGTGATCGCCATACCTCAACTCAATTTTTCGCTTCGTTGCTTTGAATTCCTATGGGGCATCAGCAGTTTAAGGGATGTCTACAGGAATTCTCTTGTTCTCTCAGGACTTTAGTAAGGAGGATAAACAGCAATGCAGCTGGACAAATTAATGGGTATGGAAATATGTGACTTAAGTGTTTAATAAATGCATAAGTATCTTACAAGCCCCAGTGGATGACTCTCAGAATTGTTGAATTTGACGGGCATGGAGCTTACGTTGGGGTAATTTTCTTTTAAAACTAACTTGTGTTTTTTAGTTAGATGTTATAAACAATAAGTTGAATTTAAAGGAATCAAGATAAAATGTAGTCCTCTGGCAAATATGTCTGTGGATATTCAGCAATTTTGGAAGAAAATTCTGAGATAAATCTTCTTTTGTTTCAGATATTTGATGTAGAGTAATGCTTATGAGTAGTATGTGGTTTATAAATAATTGAGAGGATGAACATGTATTTTCTGTTTCTTCTTACTATGTGCTTATGCTTTACTCAAGGGCTCTTCATATTGAAGAAAGGTTGTAGAATCCCTGTCTCCGATGTGGGCAGTGGAATACCAGGTTATCTCTTCTACCTCAGCATGAACCAGATTATAATTTACAAGGCTCACAGTTACAGTATCCAATCACAGAAGGGTATAATTTTAATACTGCAAACTTTCCCTTGAACTCTTAGGAGGCTCCAGTGGTTACAGCAAAGCCAACATTGTTAAATTACCACTTCAGTAAAAGACAAAATGTTGACCACATTTATGCAGGCATAGCTTTGAGCTCTGAACCATCCCTTAGAGCCCCATACACAAGGCTTTACAATGGAGGACATTTCTGAAACTTCAAACAGTACTTCTTTATAATAGTAACTATGGTAAGACTTCTTGTCAAAGTTTGGATATGTTACTACTAAAAGGAAAACAGAATAAATAAAAGCTTCTTAGAGACATTGCCTCAGAAAAAAAGCATTAATATGAAAATTGATAGCAGTATTTTATCTCTGCCTTGAAAACTGCTGAAACTCACTTTCAAAAGTTCAATAAAATGAAAATAATTGGTCTAAAAATATTAGCAGGCATCTATTATATCAATTCAGAGAAACAAATTATTTTCTGACCTACAGCTGGAGAAATTATTTGAATAGTATTTTATACTAATTAAAGCCACTGGCAACAAGAGATCCCTTTTCTCTAAAAACATCATTAATGTCTATTTAAAGGACTGGAACAGTTTATCACTAGGGAGAGGATATACTGTATATTTTTAGCTTCCTCACTCCATACACACTATTACCACAGCTGGTAAAGTCAGAGAGATAGTACTGAAGTTTTTTTAAAACAATCTATTTGACTTTTATTTATTGGTGAGCTAGAGAAAAAAAAAATCCTTTAGACTTCTTTCGTGAATTTTTCTCCTCCTGTCAAAAGTACTTTTCCAGTTTTTAAAAAGTATATTTTAAAATAAATTATAACTATGTCATTTCTACATCTCCCAGTCTTCTCTCCAACCTCTCCCATATACCCCTTCCCTCACACACATCTTTTTCTTTATTATTGTTACACACACACACACACACACACACACACACACGTATATATAAATGTACAAATATATAAATACATCCTAGTTAGTCCATGATTTTGAACTAAAGTATATCTGAAAAATAATTTTGCATAGAGACAGCCTTCAGGAAAGTATAAAGGTTTCATTTTTCTCTCTTTCATCCCTCTCATTTTTGGCACCTCATTTTTTAGTTTAAATTTAAACCAAGGTCTAAATTTCAATGCTATGTTCCATTTCTTAAAAGAAACAATCTCTCCTTTCATTTGCTGCCCATGGATTCCTTAAAATATTCATATTCTCAAAGTATATTTTGAGATATGGAAGAAAGTAAGTAAATATTTTTATAATCACATGAGCATGGGTTCATTGCAGCACCATTTATAGTAGTAAAAAGTACAAGTATATATAAACTGTTACGTGTGTTAAAAAACGTATCTTCAGAAATACAGACCCACCTTCAACCCCCAAGAGACAATAAAGGCATATATCCACAACTGATTCATAACTCACTATTAATTAATTGGTTTATTAATTAATTAGTATAAAAATCATTACATTTAGGGAATCACTTGTACTACTTGAACCTACCACTTGAAGAAGACTTTCCGTTGTCTGGTAATGGAAATTTGGGTAGTTTCTAGTTCTTGTAGGAAGCTTCTTCAGGTCATGTATCTTACCTTCCTTTATGGTGTGTGTGTGTGTGTGTGTGTGTGTGTGTGTGTGTGTGTGTGTGTGTGTGTGTGTG
>OU015745.1:115473152-115484354 GCA_907169655.1 Acomys percivali | reverse complement strand
GTGTGTGTGTGTGTGTGTGTGTGTGTGTGTGTGTGTGTGTGTGTGTGATGTATAATTTTAGGCAAGTCTAAAATATGATTCTTTCAGGGTTTATCAAACAAGCACAGTGTAACTTGTCACTAGTCCCTCCTTTTCCTTCTGAATTTTTCTCCTCTCTCCTCCCAGGCTGGAGCTAAACAATACTACTCAGCTATTAAAAATAAAGAAATATTTTCCCCTGCCTCTGTGCAGTTGTGTCGAGGCAGAGGCTCCGGTGCATTCATGATTCTGCCTCACCCATAATCCACGACCATGGCTGAGGAAGGCATTGCTGCTGGGGGTGTAATGGATATCAATACTGCTCTACAAGAGGTGCTGAAGACCACCCTTATCCACAGTGGCCTAGCATGTGCTATATGCAAATCTGTCAAGGCCTTAGACAAGCCCCAGGCCCATCTTTCTGTGCTAGCATCCAACTGAAATGAGCCCATGTATGTCAAGCTGGTGGAGGCACTGTGCACTGAGCCCCAGATCAACCTTATTAAGGTTTATGACAACAAAAAAAAAACCCTGAGGGTATGGGTAGGCCTCTGTAAAATTTACTGAGAGGTAAAGCTATAGAGAGTGGTTGGCTGTAGTTGTGTGCTAGTTAATGACTATGGCAAAGAGTCTTGGGGCCAAGAATGTCATCAAGGAGTATTTCAAATTCAAGAAATGAATAAATAAAATTTTGGGCTTATTAAACAACAACAAAGAAATAATGAAATTTGCAGGCAAATGAATAGAACTAGGAATGATCATCCTGAGAAATTTAACCCAGACCCAGGAAGACACACATTGTATGTACTCACTAAGTGGATTCTAGCCATATAGTACAGGACAAACATACTATAATGCACAGACACAAAAAACGTTAATTCAATGAAGATCCAAGGGAGGATGCTTAAATATCCCTCAGAAGGGGAAATAGACTAGACAGAGGTAGTGATTGAAGACGGAGAACCAGTAGGGGAGGAAACACAGAGGGGGACAGATCAGACCTGGGGAGAGAAAAGGGTGGAAGAAAAAAGGACAGGGGGCTGGGGAACAAAAGGCCTGTAGAGAAAAGAGAAACTGTGGGCAGGGGCATCTCTGTGACTAGCTGGAGACCTAATTCATTGTACTCTCCTAGAGAAATATGAGAGGGACTCTAGCAAAGACGCATCATAGAGACTGAAGAGGACACCTAACTAGACAATCTGCTCTTTGAGGGAGGGGACCACAATACATGCACAAAAATTTCGACTCAGAATTCACCCTGTCTGTGAGATGTACAGGAGTAAAGATAGAACAGATACTGGCGGAAATATTAGGCCAGAAAGCTGATGATGAGGCTCCAATGTTATACAGTGTATTGGGGGACTGGTCAGGAGTTAAACTGTCTTAAGTCAATGTGTACATTTTGGAAACTGCTAACCCGCACTGCTGGTTCACTCAGGAATTTAAGTTTTATTCCTTCTCAAGTCTCTGAGGGGCATTGAAGACAAGATAATATAGTTCTATAACCAAGTTTAGCTGGTTAGGGGACAAGATCATTTTAGATCAAGATAAAGAAGTTAAGCTATTAGAGTTGAGATAAGATAGATATTGAATCTCATTCAGAGATCTAGACCCAAGAAGACAAGAAAAACACTTACCTCAAGGGACACGAATGCAGATGGCCAAGTCACTATGAGTGTAACATATATAGTACTCAGTATTCTCATGATTGTCACATGGTCCTCCCTGCTGTATGTAGTTTGTTTTACACATGTGTAATAAAATAAAAGTATAAAAAAAAAGATAGAACAGATAGAGCAGAAGCTGGGGGAAGGTCCAACCAATGCCTGGTCCAACTCAAGACTCACACCATGTGAAGGAACCAAATCCTGACACTATTAAAGATGCTTTGCTACATAGGCTTTGAATTTTTTCAAACCTACTGTATTTGGGGTTCTTTGATGCTTATACCTCACTTCCAATCCACCTGCCCTACCTGGAGAGAAAAAAGATTGATGGGGACAGGAAAAGTAGACATTTTTAGACTCAGTTCCTTGGAGCAATTCCACTTTTCATCATTAGGATTCTAGTAGGCCCGTTAAATAGCAAACCAGCAATTCAGCAATGGTGACTGCAACCACAGCAGCCAGAATCTAAAGCAGCAGCCAGAACCCAGAGCAGTAGCTGAAACCTGGAACCTCGAAGCATTCTCTGCATCATTTCTTTCTAAGATCTTCTGGAAGCAGAGCAATGGAAAGCCAAATGATTGGTAGCAATATCAAAATAAAACCTAAACTCTGGGGGGCATATACGTACGTACATACATACATACATACATACATACATACATACATGTATGCATAAATACATACAAACACACACACACACACACACACACACACACACACATATATATATATATATATATATATATATATATATATATATATATGAATGTTTGTACTAGGATGTTTATCAGTTGGCAAAGACTATGTCCCTGCAGAAGGAAGTTCCTCTCCTTGTGGCCAAACATTATGTGTTCTTCCACAATTCTATTTCCAGGGAACAAACACCACACACACTCACATAAATCTGTTTCACATCCCACGTTGGGATCAAAACCAGAACATGTTTACATCCACTATGGTGCTATTTGCATAGAGGAGTCAAGCAGAGTTCTGCTCTGAGAGGTTCCATCCAATAGCACCTTGAAACAATGCTGAGACTCACAGCAGAACATGGGGCGATGCTCAGGGGGCCTTGTGGAAAAGTGGGGGGAAGGAGAAAAGGACCTGGAGGTGACAGGAGCTTCCAGGGGGGTCTGCTGAGACTGACGCACCAACCAAGGGCCATGCAGGGACTGGACGTAGGCTTTCTACAAAATTGTAGCTGATGGGCACATCAAAATTCATGTCAGTCCCCTAGTAATGGGACCAGAGGCTCTCTCTAATATGGACTCTCTTGCCAGCTTTTCAATTACTTCCCCCCTGGCGGGACTGGGACTGCCTTTCCAGGCCTAGGGGAAGAGGACGCTTTCAGTCCTGGTAAGACCAGATGAGCTGAGGTGAACGGGAAGGGGGAATCACTTCTTCTGGGCACTAAGGGAAGGGAACAGGGCAGATGGAATGAGGGTGGGACTGCGAGGTGAGGAAGGAAGGGGCTACAAAAAGGATGTAAAGTGAATAAACAAATAAATTTTTGTAAACTTTATTAAGAAAGTTAGTGTCTTCCAGGTTACACTGTTCTCCACTTCATATCACACATATACTGCTATTCATCTCTTATGATCACCACAACACACACACACACACACACACACACACACACACACACACACACACACACACACACTGTCTCTCTCTTATGGTCCCTTTATACTCTCTTGGGTTTTGTGGTGACTACAGTTTGTAGACTCACATCTGAGGCACTAGAGCTAGGAAAAGAGAGCATATGGCATTTATTTTCGGGTCTGGATTTCCTATCTCAATATAATTTTTCCCAGTCTATCCATTCATGGTAAAATTTTATAATCTCATTATTTCTTACAGCTGAATAGTATTCCATGATATAAATGTACCACATTTTCATTATCCAGGCTGCTTCCATTTCTTGTTTTTTGTGACTAGAGTTGCTATGGACACTTTTTAAAGTATTTTAATTTTTTAAAGACAAGTTTTTTTACACAAATAATCTCTCATCTGTATAAATAATATTTTAACATTGGGTTAAAACAAATGATTTTTTAATAAGGTTTTTTTTTCTCTTGAGTATATGAGGAAAATACACTAAAGTGAGCCACTAAATTACTGGAGATGATAGAGTTAAAGTGTAGACCAGAGAAACCCTTCCAACCACTCAAAACATTTCGACAATTATCCAGTAGTTTTCTAAAAATTTGTTTGCTGTGTGCTTCGGTATAAAGAAAATGTCAACTAAAAATTCCACACCAGAAACTAGAAAATAGTAATTTTAAAAACTGAAAAAAAATTTTTTTTGCCTTTTCTTTCTTTCTTTTATTTTATTTTTATTAATTTATTCATATTACATCTCAATGGTTATCCCCTCCCTTGTATCCTCCCATTCCTCCCTCCTTCCCATTTTCCCCTTACTCCCCTCCCCTATGACTGTTCCTGAGGGGGACCTCCTCCCTTAATGTAAAGAATCACCATAACAATAACAGGAACCACTCAAGTCTTGGGTTGCTGAAGCAGTGTTTGCTCTACCCTTAGAGTGTGACTTTTATTTTTAAATGTTTATGCTTACATGTCCCTTCATATATCAGTATAGTCTTCCTGTCTGTATTTGTCTCTTCTATACTCAAAATGTATTGAGTGGCTTTTCTTAATACAGTATTGATACCTGTTTATATTTATTAGTGAAAGGGTATCACAGTAAAGAAACTGTAAGCGGTTAGTTTAAGAAACAGAACTCAGTGTTATTTACAATCTTATTATGCAACTTTCCAGCCATTCTCATTGTACCAATACAAAAGAACAGTACAATTTTACATGATTAAGACCCCTAAAAGCCATTGCCAGAGTGAGTAATTGTTTTCAACATATGCAGTAGTGAACATTTAAAATTAATTGTGGATGTTGTAACGATGTTATAGCACCATACATAAAATATACTGTAGAACTGCTTTGTTTTGGGGCTTGCAAAACCCTCCATCCATATTGCAGTGTAAAGCAAAGCATGCCCACTTGAATTAACGTGTAGAAGATACATTTTGCTATTGAGAGTCATAGTTGGTTTTGAATCTCTATTAAACAGCAAAGTTAAAGTAGCATATAATAGATCAAAATAAATATTTATTTTATTATTAGCTTCCACTTGCTAATATTTTCAACAAATATGAAGGAGATTTAATTAAATTCTTTTAGATACAAACAGTGGCTTAGACAAGAGATGCAAAAAATTCTATACTATTAAATGGTGATTTTTTTAAATTTTAATATATGTTTGTGTGAGCTCAAAGTTACTATTCAAAATTGTAGAAACTTCTAAGAGAACATGGCGTGTTAGGAGTTTTGTAAAACTGTTAAGCCTAGCATCACTTATTAAACCAGTGGCTTAACGTGTAGATTTTATCTCTAGTCCCCTTTGTTTTCACTGATAAACCAATTTGTCCTATGCACTGCATTTAGTCACTGACCAATGAAACAGAAATTAAAAAGGTTTAACATGAAGCCTCCAAGAAGTAGGTATAAGAGGGCACACATACTGCTTTTTAGCTGGGCATTGCTTCTTCTCTGGCTGTCAGCCACTTCTGCACGAATACCTAGCATAGTTGAAGTTTTATGAAGACACTGCGTGGAGGTAACGGATGAGGTTTTCCTCAAGAAACACTGGAATTCAAGGCTGCACCTCTTTTATCTTTGAACAAGAATATTGATTTTTTTTTTATTATTTAACCTTAGTCACTCATTCCTGTTGTTGTTAGTCTTACTGTTAAAAGGCTTCTTAATGCTGGAGATGCTGAAGAAAAGAAGAGAAAGAGAAAAAAATGATGGCAGTACAGATATTTGGCGTAATTTGGTTGTATCTGAGCCTGAGAAATCTACTACGGTAGTATGATAGGACTTAGCCAGAAATAAAACCCAGAAAGAGTCATCGATGTTCTGTCCTTCTATGTGTAAAATGTGCACTAAAAATCTAAGGAGTTGTTTTGCATTAAGAATACAAAATATATAAACACACAAATAAAACAAAACCTCTATAATATATCAGCTGACTGATTGTTCTAGAACCTATCTTGGAAGGATAGGAGAGGATACCTAGGGGTCAATAAGGATTAGTTATACCTAGTCACAAAACTGTGACTTTAAAATACATTAAGGTAAATGTGATCTATTGCTATAGCTTTACCATAATTTAAAATAAATGACACATCACATATTTTTCACATTTCATTTAAAATAATAACTCTTTGGTGATAAACCAAAGTCTGAAACAACAATTTGACTCAAATTTCTCATACAGTGAAACTACCTTTCCTTCTCCTATACATCTTTTATTGGCCATTAAATTTTTATTTATAAAACAAAGTTCCCTGCTATGACTTCTAGCAACTAATACCAAAAAACATTTATTTCTCTGAAATTTTCCCATTCCTCAAGTGTGCTATCAAAAGTCATTTTGCAGACTCAGGCTTCCACTTAACAAAAGAGTTATACTGTAATAAATTCTATGTTACGATTGCAATGCAACAGAAGTTCAATGCAAAGAAAATTTGATACTCATAAAAATCAAATCTGTAGCAAGAGGAATAATATAGTCGTATAAATGGTTATTCACAAAGAGTGCAGAGTTGCAATGGCTGTGCAACTATTAGACCTCACTTTTAAAAGAGCAAAATAACTTTCTTTTAATTTTATTAGCAAGGAGGTAATTTGCATTGATGTTGTATAAAGGTAACTGCTATTGGCTTGTTTGCTTTTTTCCAAGTCCACAATCCTCTCTTTTTAATCAATGATTTTGCTTTCACTTTATATCTCTTCATGCAATTTCTAAAATGAGGATTTTTATTTTAACTTTACAATGATTATGCCATAAAATAGAGACTTTACAAGAAATAAGGAAAAATGTTCTTTTTTAAAACAACTCAAAAAGTGAGTGACTCTCTCAGCCCAATGTAACTAGCCTGCATATAGATAGAAAGCTCCCTTCTCATTCTTCACCTTCCAATTTCTGCGCCTGTATCTACATTAGAAAGAAGAATATTAAAAATAGGCATGTGTTAAATAGACACAGTTGTTTATGCGATGCATATAACCCCGAAGTAACTGAAATTTTAACATTGATATAGAAATAATTGTAAAACACAAAAAGGGTAAGTGTGACTTAGTTTGCATGTATACTCATTAAGCCCATTGTTTTGTCACAACCTCTAGGATCAAGTGCAGGTTGGTACAATGGTTTGGTTTTTTTTTTTTTTTTTTAACCAGAATGACATAAATACCTTACTGAAAGTGAGATTTTTAAGTCAGAAAGTCTATTTAAACAGTACACCAAATAGAGTTTTGCAAGGAAGTTGCATCATATGTAGATTCTTTGTAAAACTTTTAACTTTGAGATAAACACTATTCAAAATCAACAGTTTTCTATCATTAAGTGCTGCTCCTATGTTTTTTTAACTCTAAATAATGTGAAAATAACACCAAGAGGATGAGCTAGAACACATGAATATCCTTAAACATTTATGAGGAGCAAGTAAATAGGAAATAACCTAAAAACAGTACCTTTAGCACTCCACAAAGATAGTATGAAATGCCTAGGGCAACAAGTTTAACTCACTGCCTTTCACAGAAAAATAGGGTACCAATTATTATATGTATGAGGCTATGGAACGGTAATATCAATGAAAAAAGGAAAAGTAAGAATCAAAGTGTATGGGGTAGAAAGATCGCTCAGAAGTACAGAGCATACAATGATCTTGCAGAGGACCTAAGTTTATTTCTAATGTCCAACACTGGGTATCTCACAACCATCCAAAACATACCTCCAAGGAGGATCCATTTAACTGATCTAAAACTGAAAACTAAGGCACTGAGATAAAAAACTTCTGCCCACAAAAGTGGTACAAGGGATGATAACGTTACTTAATCCAACTGTCTTATTTTTGGAGTAAACAGGTCTAGAATACTTTCCAAAGTCACAGTTCTTGTTAGTGCCTGAGTTCATGTGGGAATATGAAACTCTTAATGCATTTTCATAGCCTATTAATTAGGTATATTGCCTCTGTATAGCTTTAAAGACTGTATGATATACTGTCTGTGTTTTCCTTCAGTCATAAAGGACACCATACTGGTCACTGTGCTTTATGAAGTTTACAATGTGGTCCTCTTAGAACAGTGATTCTCCACCTTCCTAATGACACAACCCTTTAATACATTTCTCATGTTGTAGTGCCCCCCCAACCATAAAAGTATTTTCACTGCTACTTCAGAACTGTAATTTTGCTACTGTTATAAATCATAATGTGCATATTTGTGTTTTGTGATGGTCTTTAAGAGTCTCGACTCACTAGTTGAGAATCACTGTCTTAAGAGGCTTTCACACAAATTTTGCAGGGCAGAAGGAAGAGCTTTGACAAGAAATGTGTGGGAACGCTCAAATTCTGCCATGAATTTCTGACACTGGCTGCACAAAGTTGGCACAAACTTCACAAAACTAATAGTGCTAATTAACACTGACCTCATTTCAGATGTCAGCCACAATTCCTGGCCTTCAGCCTGTCTTTGTTTCTATTCATTTGGTTAAAAATATAGGGAATGCCAAGACATAGTCAGGCTTGGAAATTTTCTGGGAAAAATCCACAGAACCCAGTACAGGAGAATACCTATGTTAGTTATTTTAATTTGTTTGAATTTGTGTGTGTGTGTGTGTGTGTGTGAGAGAGAGAGAGAGAGAGAGAGAGAGAGAGAGAGAGAGAGAGAGAGACAGAGACAGAGACAGAGAGAGAGACAGAGAGAGACAGAGAGAGACAGAGAGAGGGGGGAAGGGTGAGATTCCATGAAACATAAGCAGAGGTAAAAAGACAATCGGAAGATAGCTCTCGCCTTTCACCTTGTATTGAGGCACTTTTTATCATTCTGCCACATAGCCATATAGTCCTGACTAGCTGACCCCATGGGTTTGTGATTTTCATGTGCGTACCTCTCATCTCAGTACAGCAATGCATAAGAATGCTGAAAGCACATTTGTACCCCACATTATCCTTGTCCTCTTGGGAATCTCAACACAGGTTGTAACACTTGGTGTGGCAAGTACTTTTTAAGCCATGAAGCCATCTCTCCAACCTGATAACCATTTTATGAAAACCATATAAGACATGCACAATTAGGGAAACTAAAAGAAGATCTCAGCTTTTCTCACTATGGAATCCAGGTAGGTTTTTATCCTGTCACATTATGTATTTTTCAGTCAGTAAGCTCACATTAGTTTATTTCTAGAGTTATATCAAAGTTTCCCTCTCTGGGCATGGTTGACTTAACTCATTGTGTGCCTCTATCTCCCCCATCCTGCTCCCAGAAGTCAGAGAGTCAAGCAGATACTGTGTCTTGAAGACTCATTCCCCAGTCATATTATTGATCACTTTGGCAGGATGCGTCTGAACCCTGGACCATTTCCTTAGCAAAAATCCAAGTATGGTCTAAAAGCCTACCTTGGATAACAGACTGTCTCATCACTCAGAAATATGAAAGCCTAGAAGTTCCTTCTGGGCAATAATAGATAAAAACAGACAAATTGTTTGTTTATAAGAAGATATGTTTTTTAATATAATGTGTATTTCTAATTCCCAAAACCTGATTCACTGAAATAATACATTACTTCATCTACAACAGACCGTTTAGAGAAGGAACTGAACAACACTCTGTAGGCCATGGGAAATTATGTTCAGGGTTATTCCTATGCCATCATCATTTGTATAATACTGCAGAAACCTCGGGAAATTTCCTGAGCTTCAGTTTAGTAATGGAAGATATAGACAATGGATATATAACATTTAGTAGCAGTCATGCATATAATTGGAAAATCAAGTACTTTATTTAGATTCATAAACGTCCTTCAAACACACCCCACCCACACATATCAAGATCTTAAATTGACAGAGGCTGTTAACTGAAAGCATTGTTAATTACCCTAGAAACTATTAGGTGATGAAAGGGTTCAGATGCCATAGAGAAATACAATTAATTACAGCCCATCATTCTTACTTGTACTTGAAATTCTAGTGCTGTAGGAAAATCTGGCAATTTATACAATTATACAATACTATTTGAGTTATGTTAAAATTCAGTTTTGATTAAGGTTTACATTTATATAATTTTAAAAGATAATAGATATTTAAAATATGCAATGCTTATCAAAATTTAAGTTATAAATTGAGTTATAAGACTTTCATTATTTTTACTTTTATGCATATGAATGTTTTCTCCTCATTAATAGATATACATATTTTAAAATTTCCACAGGACCCTCCAAGCAAACACTCAATTGGATGAAACCGATTGGATAAAACGAAGGCTTCTTTTGTGAAAAGAGATGGCTAGGTATGGTTCTGCCTCCTTCATTATTTGGTGACTTCATTAGGATGGTCTTCATATACTATAGGAAGTTTCCAACACACTAGACTTCCATACCACTCCTTAAATGCTCAATTCTAGCCGTCTCTCCTTGACTATCTCCCTCAGTCACCTCCCAGCAATCTTCCAGTTCTTGTCCCTCCCCACAACCACTAGCTCTAGTCCAGCCATAAAATCTAATCTATTTTCCCCACCCAAGGACAGCCATATTTGCCTACCCCTAGTCCCTTACTCTATGCCTAAGCTTTATGGGATCATAGCTTGATTGTCATTTATTTAATGGCTTATATCCTGTTATAAGCAAAAACATATTTATTTTTCTATCTGGGTTACCTGACTCAGTACTGGTTCCCTCCTTTTGCCTGCAAATTTCATGGTGCTTTAACAGTTGAGTAATATTCCACTGCGTAAATGTAACTTCTTTTATTTATCCACTATTCTGTTGAGAGACATCTAGGTTATATCCAATTTCTGCTATTATGAATATAGCAATGAACATGTCTGACCAAGTGTTCCTACGATAATAACAAGCATCCTTTGAGTATATGGCTAAGAGTGGTATAGCCAGACCTTGAGGTTGATATTGAGGTAGTTAGATTCCCATCTTTCTGTGGAACCACCATAACTATTTTCATAGTGCCTATAGAAGTTTCTACTACCACTGACAACAAGAGTGTTCCCCTTGCTCCACATCCTTGCAAGGATGAGATGTCACTTGCATTATTCATTCTAGCCATTCTGATAGGTTTTGTTGGCTTCTCAAAGTAGTTTTGATTTGCATTTCCTTGATGGCTAAGGGTATTGAACAGTTCTTTAAGGGTTTCTCAACCATTTGAGTTTCCTTTCTGGATAATTTTCTGTTTTTGATAGATATCCCATTTTCTAAGTGGGTTATTTGTATTATTTATGACAAGTTTCTTGAGTTCTTTATATATTTTTAATATTAGCACTCTATCAGATGTGGAGTTGGTAAAAACCCTTTCCATTCTGTGGGCTGCTGCTTTGTCAGAATGATAGCATCTTTTGCCTTACAGGAACTTTCTGTTTCATGAGGTCTCATTTATTAATTGTCTTATATATATATATATATATATATATATATATATATATATATATA
>OU015745.1:115456615-115473142 GCA_907169655.1 Acomys percivali | reverse complement strand
TATATATATATATATATATATATATATATATATATATATATATAAATACATATATATATAATGTCTTAGAGTTTGTGCTATTGATGTTCTGTTCAGGAAGCCTTTTCCTGTGTCAATGAGCTCAAGGCCATTTACAGCTTTCTCTTCATTCAGGTTCAATGTACCTGGTTTTATGTTGAAGTATTTCAACCACTTTACTTGATGACAAATATGGGTGATAAATATGAATCCATTTCCATTCTTCTACATGAAATCATGCAACATGACCAGCACTACTTGTTGAAGATGCCCATTTTCCATATGGAGTTCTAGCTTCTTTATCAAATTCGGGTGTCCATAGGTAATAGAGTTTATGTCTGATTCTTCAATTTGATTCCATTGATAAAAATGTCTGTTTTTATGCCAATACCATGTTTCTATTTACTATGGCTTATAATATAATGAGATCATGAATGGTCAAACCTCTTGCAATTCTTTTATTGCTCAGGATTGTTTTTAGCTGGTTTTTGTGTTATATGAAACTGAAGACTGTCCTTTCAAGATTTGTGGAGAACTGTGTTGGAATGTTGATGGGCTTGCATTGAATGGCTAGATTGCCTCTGGTAAGATGGCTTTTTTTCTACATTAATATCAATCTATACCTCTGGGAGAGCTTTACATCTTCTGATAGCTTCCTCAATTTATTTCTTCAAAAACTTCAAGTTTTATCATACATATCTTTCACGTTCTTGGTTAGATTTACCACAGATATTTTATTATAATATTTGAGACTAATTTGTTTTTTTTGCAGATAGACTATTTATTTATAATAAACTATATAAAGTAAGAACAGTTATGAAACTGTCATGAATAAAATTTTTATTTAAATAGAAAGTGCAGATGAGCAGCTACCAGAACTAAGATATAATAGAGAAAGTTTACTGCCTGGTCAGTCACCCATTCTCTCGAACAATGAAGCATCATCTTCAGCCTTCTGACCTAGTATACTTGGCAGACATAATTGTGAAGCAGGAAATATGAATGAATTGCTTACCTTGTCATGGCAGAGCTTAGCAGTTAACCCAGTGTGTGTCCAAACCTTGTCATTTTGGATGCATATTAGCTATAGAAAGAGCTGGGGAATTTTTGCCCAATGGCTAGCTTGCCATTAATGAAGCTATCTCCAAAAGAAGATTTTATGATGCTCATCATCTTTCTTGAGGTAGGCTAGGGGTATAACCAGAATCTGACATGTCTCAAGTCAAAAATACCTCAAAATAATAAAAATATATTTAAATGCCATATTCTGTAAGTCTCAGAAGTTATTGAGGACCATATCTTTACATCTATATTTGCATAGTGTATAATCATATCATCTATCTATCTGACTATCATCTATCATCTAACTATAGTAAATCTGAATAGGCAAACATTGTTTCTTTCTAGATATTTACTATCTCTTCATCCAAGGGTGTATATTCCTATGATAAGTTAGACAAGTATCTGACCATGAGTCTGATTAACCATTAACTTGTAAAAGTTAATTATCCTGAACATTCTGTAATAACAGCATTTAATAGGACTGCAAGTAAACCTTACATTTGTGAATAAGTTGCATAGGTCCAATACCTAATGTCAGAGTAGAAACATGCATACATATGTATATTATAAATAGCCTTAAAATTAAATAAATATATAAAATTCTATACCCACATATCAAAATTAACCTTATTTCTGTATCAATATACAGAATTCTATAACAATGAATTAAAAAATATTTGAGAATGGCAAGTTTTATAGTTGAAGAGCATATTCAATAACCTAGCCTTTTCTATTATTTCTATATATTTCTATATGAAAATCTTATATTCTCTTTTTATTATATTGATGTTTTTATATTTTCACTTTGTCTCAATCCCAACCCCTTCTTTTTCTCCTTCCTGTCTCATGCTCTCTCATCCTCTTCCCCAGTCCCCTCCCTTCTCCTCAGAAAAGGTGCTCCTTCCCCCTCCCCCCATACCAACCCACCCTAGCACATTAAGTTACATCAGGACCAAGTGAATCCTCCTCCACTGAGGCCAGATAAGGCAGCCCAACCAGAGAGAAGTGATACAAAAGCAGGCAATGGACTCCATATCAGAGACAGTTCCCACTCTACTTGGTAGGGGACCTTCATGAAGTGCAAGCTACCCATAAGTTACATATGTGTAGGGGGCCTAGGTACAGTCCATATATGCTCCTTTGTTGGTGCTTCATTCTCTGTAAGGCCTCTTAGACCTGTTTGTCTTCTGGTTGAATTCTTGTGCCCTCTGGGTCCTTCTGTCCTTCCCTTCACTTTTCCACAAGACTCCTTGAGCTCCGCCTAATGTTTGGTTGAGTCTCAACATGTGTTTTGATCTATTGCTGGATGGAGCCTCTGTCTTGAAAGGTGCTGTTCTGCTGTTTTCTTCTTCAGTCCCCTTGTCATTTGTATATCCAAATACTTAGATGAAAGTATCTCTTGCTATTCCTACACTAATAGGATACTGTCTTCCAAGAAATGCTATGTGCTTTATTATGGCTGTCAGTAACTTTTTTTTTTTTTTTTTTTTTTTTTTTTTTTTGGCTGTAACAAGTAATTGAAGAAACACATTGTAGGAGGAAGGATATATTTTGGAATGTGGTTCCATAAGTTTCTTGCTAGATTTTGAACTGCTATAGATATAAACCCATAGACATGTCCGTAAAATTATTTGCAGAATGGTTTAACTGAGTAGAGCAGAGTCGCCTTAATTGTAGGCAGCAACATTCCAACTTGGGAGAAGTGGCCCTGGACTGAATAATAAAGAGAAAGCTCATAAAGCACCACCCTTTATCTCTCTGCTTCCGGACTGCAGATTCAAGGTAGATAGTCGCCTCTCATTCTTGCTAATGTCTATTCATGTTCATGATGAGTACATCCCTTCTTAGGCCATGAGGGGAAAAAAGCCTTTTTCCTTAAGTTGCCTTAGTTGGGCATTTTTTATCACAGTGATTAGAAACTGGGAAACTATGGTTTTGAGAGTAAGGGGAATATCTAGGGCCCAATCTGGAAGCACAAAACAAAAATAAAGAAGCCACACCTTACCAACTGTAGAGGGAATTACATTCAAATGACTGTGGCCTTTTTCTGACTTTATTAATTTGAGAAAGAGAGAGAGCGCAGATAAAGTGCTAAACTGAAACTTCATGGATTGATGCGCACCTACTTTGTTAAACTACTAAAATTTTAATGATACTGTGTTTTTTCACCAAATGCTTTGCATTTTATAAATGTTTAGAAATTGCTCTTTATTCTGTTTCTCTGTCCATTTCTGAATACCATGGATCTAGAGGAGGCTGCCTGTATTTGGAGTTATTAGTAATTGTTGAAAGGGTACTTTAAGGGCAGAATATAAAAGCAAATCTTTATAATCTTAGAGGTGGCACTATCACAAAGGTTAGAATCTGAAAAAAAAGGTAAATCTATATATCATTGGATCTCAGAAAAAAAAATCCATCATTCTATGTGATCTACTTCCAGAATATCTCTTACATCACACATTCATACATATGTAAATATGGCTTGCAGAAATACTAGTAAGCTGGATCGTGATAGGTCTATCCTAGCACACTATTTTGTAACTGATACTTCCATTATTTTTCTCAAGACTGCTTCCTAGTATCAGCTTCCCCTGCAATTCAGTTAATTCTCTTCAGTGATTCACCTATTTCAGCAACAACAACAATAAAACAATATTTACTTAAGTATACTACTTTACTTCAGTTTAAAGAGGTATCCTTTTAAAAGAATGTATACTAAAACACAAATACTTAAAATATATTTATACAACATGTACTCAAGTATCTTGCAAAAAGACTATGAATTATTTTTCTCCTGTGGTATCCAGATTTAATCACTGGAGAAACAAATGTCAAGTTTGGCTCTTTTTTTTTTTTTTTTTTTTTTCCATTTTACCTGTAAGCAATTTTTAAATTTCATTTCATTGCCATGAGCTCAGTTTTTCCTACAAAGTAGTGTGTATCTGGCTACTGACTTACCAGATATTTATAATATACATAATCAGGTACATATAGAAACATTTAAGACTTCCATAGAAGGTCAATGGGATCAGAGAGAGGAACAGAATGAAAACACGAAGATTAGTTCTTATTAAAGTCCTGCAGAAAAAACAGTGAATTAAACAACTTTAGGGTATCTTTACAACTAGATTAATGGAAATGTATTCACAAAACTCTCTAGGAACAGAGACCAGAATGTACTATTTACAATTTTCATTTTGCATATTATAAATTTATACATGACAATAAGTTATATACGTTAAGACCAGCAGGCAAATTTTGAATAAGAAATGATCTTTTGATCTTATTTTGATGTTTAGTCACATGTGGAGGAAAAAAACAAGAGTTTAAAACACATCAATCTAAAAAGTTATCTTGTCAGTAAAATAGGAAACACAGATATTAAAGTTTTGAGGAAACAACCTTGCTTTGTAAATATAATTTTTTCCTTTGTAAACACAACTACTTTCACACATCTTGACCCAAGCATTTTTTCCATACCAATTCTTTTGGATGTGAAACAATTCAGAGACTCATTTTTATGGTATATTTAGGGTTTCTTCTTCCAAAAAAGTGGAAAGAAGTTGTAGTTTTCCTTTTCAATTTAGCATTTTCTATTAAATAAAAAAATCATTATTTTCCTATAGAAATAGTTCCATATGAGTGAAAATATATTTCACATAAAAATTTTAAATTCCAATGATGTTTCAAAGCCATACTTGATTTATAAAAGCAATAGTCACTTGGAGCAAAATAAAAATTTACATTGTCTACAGTATATTTCTAGTTTTTAAGGCAATGAGTATTACTTTAACTTCAATTTGATAAGAGATGGTTCCAAGAACACCGCACCCATGAACTTGATGTTGAAAATTATACTATGAGTCACAAATGATATTTTCTGGATGGCCAGGAACCAAAGGCTGATAGCCCAGAGACCTAGGATAGAACCAAATTAATGAGTTGGTGGGATGAGAAGTCAATAAACTGATTAGACAACATTTAAAAACAAGTACAGTGGCAATTGAATCTTGAGGGAAAAGTTGAGGTTAGCACCTTCATTTAGCTCTGGCAGGAAATAACAGGTTCAGAAACATCTCACTCAAATGTCACTCAAACAATGAGTAGATAACAAAAAGGTTTATGTAAAAAATATTTAATATAAAATTTTAAAAAGAATGTGTAGATGATGTCTTATGTAAAGTTATTAAGTGAGGACTTAAGTTTCTGGGCCACCTTTCCCAATGTAAGAACTCTGTAGCTAAAATTTACTTTATACTGATGCATGCCAGTTCACACATCTTTAAACGATATTTTCCAAGGTGAGCATATTATTGTTCATGTATTATTGTGAATATTGCTAAAAGTTTTGACCAGATTAAATGACTGGATAGGCTTCCACTAAGCATTCATAATTCGGACAGTCTCTAAAGAAATCTTATATCGTAATGTCATTCTAGAGAAAAAAGAAATGGTGTTTGTAAATTTCTGCAAAGCAGAAGATATTTTGAAGTATTCATGTGGAAAATATTTATGTGAACAAAACAAATAAAATTAGGCCACTTTGTTTTGGTAACCTCATTAGTGTATCACATGACACTTGTGTGGTAACTGCTGTGTTATGTGGCAATTATTTTTCCAAAACAAACACTAAGTATGTTCCATAGACTATTTCTTTCCTCAAATGAAAAACGGAGAAAAATCTAGGAAGTTTTGAAAATTAAAAAAAAAAAAAACTTAATGACCTCTAGATTAAGTGAAGTGAAGATTGATATAATAGCCAACAGGATATTTATATATTATACTTAGTTGATTTGTGTGAATAAAAACTCATCAATATATTATAAGTGCATATGATCTTATCAAATACTATTCATCTTTCTTAACTCATGTATAACTGTAAGAAAATTCATTTACTAATAATTCTCTCCCTTCGACTATGCAATAGCAATATTGTAATAGTCTTATAATATTATAATACCATTACATTATCATATATCAATATTATAATTCCCTTATAATAGTCTCTTAAGTGGTATGATGCATCATATTAATAAAATTTTCAGTTATGCTCATTGTATCAAACATACTATATTAATTCATCTAGACCTAAATATGACTCAGCCACTCTGTTTTCTCTCACAGAAAAGAATATAAAGAGAAAAATATTCAAAATTCTAATTGTGTTTCCTTTTTAAAAATTTTATTAATTTATTCAGATTACATCTCAATTGCTATCCTATCACTTGTATCCTCCCATTCCTACCTCCCTCCCACTTTCCTCTCTCCCTCCTGCTTTCACCCTATTCCCCTCCCCTAGGTCTAAGACCAAGGGGGATCTCCTCCCCCACTATATGGTTATAGGCTGTCAAGTCTCATCTTGGTAGCCTGCTTATTCTTTCTCTGAGTGCCACCAGGCCTCCCCACCAAGGGGAGCTGGTCAAATATGGAGCACCAGAGTTCATAACAGAGTCAGTCCCCACTCTCTACATAACTGTGGAGAATGTCCTGTCCATTGGGTAGATCAGAGTAGGAGTTCAATGTTTACTATTGTATTGTCCTTGGTTAGTGCAATAGTTTGAGCAGACACCCCTGGGCCCCGATCCACCCATCATGATATTCTTCTTGTAGGTTTCTAGGACACTCTGGGTCGTTCTATTTCCCCATCTTCTATATTTCTCTTACCTAGAGTCTCAGTAGGATGTCCTCACGTCTATCTCTTTCAAATTCACATTTTTGTACGAATTGCTCTTGTGTGAAAGGGTCTCATGAATATTGTCTCTGGTAGGCTTCCATCCTATCTGCAGAGCCGTATGTATTGAAGCAAATGTAAAATGGATTTTTTTTTTTGCTTGTTTATAGAACCTTTCAGGGAAATAAGTTTGTTTAAATGAGTTTTTAATTTGTTCACCTTACATCCCAATCATAGTCCCTTCCATTGTCTACTCCCAGCCCCACCTTCCTTTCCACTCTCCACAATACCCGTCTCCTAGTCCTCAGAGAGGGCAGCCCTCCTCCCCTACCAACTGACTCCAGCCTATCAAGTCTCATCAGAACTGCCTACATCCTCTTCCTGCATGGCCTGGGAAGGCCACCCTGCCAGGGGGCAGTAATCAAAGAGCCAGAATCCATGGCAGGGGCCGCCCCTGATCCCTTTACTAGGAGACCAAACTGCCTAAAGACTACATCTGAGCTGGGGGCCTAGATCCTCTCCATGTATAGCCCTTGGTTGGTGCATCAGTCTCTGCAGGCCCCCTGGGTCCAGAATTTTTGGCTCTCTTGGTCTTTGTGTTCCAAATTTATAGAGTAACCAAGAACTAGTCTAGTTCTTTAACTAGATATATCCCCTCACAGTCGATAAAGCCTTTGAAATGTCTGTGCTTAAAGCATATGAACATGGCTTGAACATACGAGCAGATATTGTCAGTTTTGTTTTCACAAAAGTAACAAATAGAGCAATCCAGATCAGCTTTTTTGCTTTCTGTGATTAATTTATTTCATTGATGCTTCAGTTTGGATGTTGAACTTTTCCAAAAGAACAATGTTTTCAAGGCTTGTTTATCAGAGTGGTACTGTAGGAACCAGGAAGAACTGTTGCAAGGTATCTCTCTCTCTCTCTCTCTCTCTCTCTCTCTCTCTCTCTCTCTCTCTCTCTCTCTCTCTCATAATCTTTGCTGCTACATATGTAGTACCATTACTATCCACAGAAAGATGTGACATCAACCAAGAAGTCTTTCATCAGAGCTAAGTAAGTAATTAAATCTCCATCATTATGAACTAAATAAACTTTTATCTTTAAAAAAAATATGGCTAACTCATATACTTGGCCACTTTAACACAGTGGACTTTGACTTAACAGCATCATCACAATTCTTTTACCAATGACTATTTACTAAACTATTTTAATAAATATCATGTATAATTAATGTATAATAAAATGTATAACGATTCTGCCAAACAACTCTTAACTTTAAATTAATGATCAACCTGGTATGTATACATAAGCACACACACAACTGGAAGCACAAAGAAATCACATATTTGTTTTTCATTTTATCTATAAAAGAGATGTTTATAAAAACTCATTTGTTGATTAATCATTAATCAATGTATAATAATTAATGTATAATAAATGTATTAATGTATAATAAAATGATCATAAACTAAGCTGTTATTTATAATAAAATATGTCTTTTACAATCATGTCATGTGCATTTTAGATGACTATGCTTCATAAGATATTGAGTCAATGTACTAATTTCCATTTATAACAACTAAAACTAAGTTTAAAACTTGGTTTCATTAAAATGGTTGTATGGGAACACGGGGACTGTGACATGAACTCTGAACTCTGGTGTTCCCTATTTGATCACCTGTTCTTGTGAGGGAGAACATGCATGCTGGCACACAGAGGAAGAGGATGCAGGCTATTCTATCAGAATGAGACCTGATAGGCTGTGGGGAAGAGGCCCCCCTCCCATCAGAGGCTAGGGAAGGGGAATGGGATGGAAGAGGGAAGGTGGGTGGGAATGGGAAAACACAAGCAAGAGTATAAACAATCCAGATGTAATATGAAAAAATATATATTTTTTAAAGAAAAAATTATCATCTTTCATTGCATACACTAATAAATTTATTTGATAATTTAATGTATTTTTATAGTAATAATACTTAACTGTATTACATATAGTTATAAGATTTAGGAAGAAGTCTTAAATACAGTGCTGCCAATATTCTGTACATAACAAGGGTACAAGCCAACATACACAGTCATTGAACCAAAAATGATCAGGAATGCGTTAAATGATAAACATCTGAAGTATGCATTGCAGTGAGAATAAAACATTTGCTAAACAGTCTATCAAGGGCCTTTAGCTTTCATAGAAATTAAGAGACATGATTTTACTCACTGTCCTTTAATACTTTACATTGATTCAAAATTTCTGTATGAAAAAATGTATTTAGGTAACAGAATTTTAAGTCATTGTGTTAAGGAAATTATACTATTTTTTTCTAAGAGGCTCAAAATTGAGAAGTCAACAAAAAATAATCAGAAAGACAGAGAAAAAGAGAAAGTTTTGTGAACTATATTCTAATTTCAAATGAATTTTATAAGACTCTCCTTTATAGATAAAATTAAAAACAAATATGTGATTTCTTTGTGCGTCCAGTTGTGTGTGTGCTTATGTATACATACCAGGTTGATCATTACTTTAAAGTTAAGAGTTGTTTGGCAGAATCATGAATTAATTTTTTCACCACTTCTTTCTTTTCTTTTTGGCTTGCCGACATCCCAGTTCACAGAATTTTATTTTCAACAGTCCCTTTAAATATATGAGTTCTTGCACATGCTACAGAAGCCATTTCATTCTTATTTGATATGTTACTCTGTGGAACTGATGATTGTTAAAGACTACAAATTAGCCTGGACAAGTGTCGGTTTCTGAGGCAGAGTGTTCCTTCTTCCCTCTGACTAAGAGTTTCCATCATTTTCATAGATAGCATTTATAATTATGATAGTCATATTTATATCTGACTTGTTCAGAGAGATAACAATAAACTTGCCATCTGAAAACTTCAACTGAGGATCAAGCACACAAACATAAAAGCACAATCGCTTCTGGCTTGAATGTAAAATAAGAACTATGTGACTTGATTAATATTTCAAGTGACGTGAGGCTATTATAATTAATCATTTATATATTTGTCAATTTATATAAGCATCTCTACTGAAGCCCAGGCTTATAAAACAGAAATTCTCTTGATTTGGTTTTCTTACATATGACCCAGTTAAATCATCTCTTAACTAAAAGTAGGTTCTTCATTATAATAAAACAACATAGGTGACAAGATTTCTATTCTTGCCATTACTAAATATTGTCTTCCTGATATAATCTCTTCTGAGGGGATCTAAGTGAAAGACAAGTAAAAACACTGTGAGCTGTACGGCACAGGGAAATTTTGTAAAAGGATACACAAGGTATCAAATACTGATAAGGCAGAAGAGCCACCTTGAGGCTTCCTAGACTAAGTAAGGACTGGACCACAGGTAAATCCTGGATATTGGTCCACCAGGCTGCTGGTAAACAGCCATGGACTTCTGGAGCGCTCACTGCTAACTGCAGATACAGCATCCATTTCCTGGCTCTGGGTACTGAGCTCATGGAAACATTTCCTGTGCCTCTGATATTTCAGCTACTCTCTTCGTTCTCCAGTGGCTAAGTAAGTGTGATTGGCAGAACCTGCACATGAGTGGGCTCTATCAGGAGTTAAGCAGAAAACTCTGTGCCCAACCCTCTCGTTGTTCAGTTTGGAATCTCCCAGATAGCAGGCAGAAATTCAAATATGGTTTGAACCTGAAAGGCTCACATGTTTCAATTATAAACTCTCACATTTTCCCTGATATTAGACTGACATTGAAGGTGAACATAGTAGTAGCAAGCTCTGTTTGGAGAAAGCAGGTTACAAAAAAACAAAAACAAAAACAAAAACTTGTTAGATATTTGAAAAAATGTGTCGATCAAAATTACCTCTTAGATTCATTTAGACAAAGGAAGGCTTATGCTTCACTTGATTATCTGCTTGAACCATACAACCATGTCCTATGTTTAATTCAGCTTTCTCAATAACCAGTAGTTTGTATTCTTGAAACACATCACTTGATTGTAAGTTTTAATAAAAGTGGTTAGAAACCAAAATTGAGTCTGCTGACCACAAGACCTACTGGATCTCAGCTGAATTTTCAATGTGTTCCTGTCATATTGAGACTTTTTGTCTTTTTGCCTGAGTTTTGTAAGTCAGTTTCACATTCCTATCCCTTGGATATGGGAATGGAAGAGTTTAGCCAATTTTCTGTTTTACAATGAAATATTTTACCAGCAGTTCCTGCTGTGAGAGAAATTGACTTAGATTACAAAATTTCTAGTCACAGCGAGGGTCAGAGGTAAATCACAGCGCTACAGGAGCATGGCTCCTGGTAGCCGAAAACCAGTATGAGCAAGAAATACAGGACATGAGGACATAAAAAGAAAGATCAACAACAAATTAAAAGAAACCTCTACATTCTTCAGCATTTAAACTTGTCCTCACTACCAATCCTTGATCCGGTGGTAAGATTTGACTTAAATTATATGTACAAATGGCCCATAGAAAGACTTTATTCATTTTTCTAAAGTAAACACTTATCTTTCAGTACACAAGACTTATAAGTACTACCATAGAATATTGAGAATGAGATTCCCAAAGGAAATACAGCATTTGCTATATCCTCATGTTGAAATTTCATAAACAAGCCCAGACATCACTGGGATAGGTTGATTTTAAGACTTCCAGAGAAATTTTTCCAGCACATTGTGCATAATGTGCTTGTACAGGCACAGGCACAACAGATCTTGTTTGTATTAATGGTGCTAACTCATTGGACCATAGACCCTGGAGTTAAATTAGACTAGGATTTCTATAGTTGGGTTTTTGTTGTTGTTTTTGTTGGTTTGTTTGTTTGTTTGTTTGTTTGTATCATATTTTTTGGACCATAAAATGCACTTTTTCCCCTCCAAAAGTTGGGGGGATAGGGCGCACCTTATGGTTCCACTGCTATGTTTTGCTGTTTTTCCTATTTTACTGTTGTAAAAACTGGATGTGTCTTATGGTCAGGTGTGTCTTATAGTCCAAAAAATATGGTAAGTTTAAACTTATTTTTAAAAATTTGTTCACTTTACATCCCAGTCATAGCCCCTCAAGTGTCTCCTCCTGGTCCTACCCTCTCTCCCACCCTCTTCCCACCTATTCCTCTTCCCTAATCCTCAGAGAGAGAAAGCCCTTACCCCTTACCTACTGACCCTAGCCTATCAAGTCTCAGCAGGACTGCTTAAATCAGCTTCCTCTGTGGCCTGGCAGGGGTGGGGGTGGGGCTGGTGATCAAGCTATAGGCAACAGAGTCCATGGCAGGGACAGCCCTTGCTCCCCTTAATAGGGTACCCACATGGAGACTGGCCTGCCAACTGGTTACATCTGAGTCATGGCCTAGGTCCTCTCCATGCATAGTTCTTGTTTGGTGCATCAGTCTCTTCAGACCCCCATGGGCCCAGATTTGTTGGTTTTGTTGGCCTTCCTCTGGAGCTTCTGTCCTCTCTGTGTGCTTCTATCTTCACCCCACCCTCGGCTCCTCCATAGGACTCCCTGCTCTCTGTCCAAAGTTTAGGGGTGAGATTCTGCTCCTGCTTTCATCCCCTGCTGGGTAGAGTGTTTTGGAAGACATCTACTTCCCTTTCTTCAACTGCCTTCAATGTCTATTCATTTTGCCTTTCTGGATGAGAATTAAACATCCTCCTGAGGATCCTCCTTCTTAGTTATCTTCTTTAGGTAATATTGTTATCCTGTATTATCTGGCTAATACCCACTTATATATGAGTATATACCATGAGGATCCTTCTGGGTCAGGGTTGGTTCACTCAGGATTATTTTTTCCACCTCTATCCATTTGCCTGCAGATTTCTTGATGCCCTTGTGTTTCATAGTGAACAGTATCTATTGTGTACACATACCAGTTTCTTTATCCATTCTTTGCTTGAGGGATATCTGGGCTATTTTTAGCTTCTGGTTATTATGAATAATGCCACTATGAGCATAGTTGAGCAAGTATCCATGTTTTAAGGTGGAATATCTTTTGGGTATTTGCTCATGAGCAGTATGGCTGGGTCTTGAGGTAGAACTATTGATAATTATCTGAGAAGGAGGCAGATTGCTTTCCAAAGTTGTTGTACAAATTTGTACTCCACCAGCAATGGAGGAGTGTCCTCCTTTCTCCACATTCTCGCCAACATATGTTATCACTTGAATTTTTTATCTTAACCATTCCCAAGAAAATACCAACAC
Source organism: Acomys percivali (assembly GCA_907169655.1). Taxonomy (NCBI): domain Eukaryota; kingdom Metazoa; phylum Chordata; class Mammalia; order Rodentia; family Muridae; genus Acomys; species Acomys percivali. The sequence goes on along the minus strand of OU015745.1, from coordinate 115,460,209 downwards.
AATTCTTTGCAGAGCTTGAAAGAACAATTCTCAACTTCATATGGAAAGAAAAACCCAAATAGCTAAGACAGTAAAAGATCTCTGGGAATATCTCCATCCCTGTTCTTATACTGTACTATAAAGAAATAGTAATAAAAACTGCATGGTACTGACATAGAAACAGATAGGGTGATCAATGGAATAAAATCAAAGACCCAGAAATAAACCCACACACCCATGGACTCTTGATTTCTTAAAAAGAAGCCAAAAGCATAGAATGGAAAAAAGTTAGCATCTTCAACAATTGTTGCTGGTCTAATTGGATGACTCCATGTAGAAAAATGCAAATAGACCCTTATTTATCACCCTGCACAAAATTAAAGTCCAAGTGGATCAAAGACCTCAATATAATACCAGATACACTAAATCTATTAGAAGATAAAGTAGAAAAGAGCCTTGAACTAATTGGCATAGGAGACAATTTCCTAAACAGAACACCAATAGCTCAGGCTCTAAGATCAGCAATTAATAAATTGGACCTCATGAAACTGAAAAGTTTCTGTAAAGCAAAGTATACTGTCAATAAATAAAACCAAACAACAAATCACAGACTGGGAAAAGACTTTCACCAAACCCTACATCTGACAGAGAGATAATATTCAACATATATATAAAGAACTCAAGAAATTAAACAGCAGTGAGCCAAATAATCCAAGTAAACATTGGGTACAGAGATAAACAGAGACTTCTCAACAGAAGAATATGGAATGGCCAAGAAGCACTTAAAGAAATGCTCAACACCCTTAGCCATCAAGAAAATGCAAATCAAAAGGACTCCTAGATTCCATCTCACACCTTTCAGAATGGCTAAGATCAAAAACTGAAGTAGGAGCTTTCTATAGCTCTTAAAGATAGCTTCCTTATTTAACCATAATTTTATAGTATTCTATAAGCATTAATCTCTAGATAAAAAAATGCCATTGTCTTGTAAAGTGCATGATATCTCAAAAGATGCTCTGTAGTAGTTCACTTACATAGTATATGTGTTTCTTGTTGTTCCTAGCGTTGATACTGTGTTTTTCAAAACTGGTTCCAAAGTCCACAAAAAAAAAAAAAAAAACCTGTAGAATATTCAACACTGGTGGCTTTTTTCCCTATATTTCTGTTTTATCATTTCCATTGCTGAAAATCCAAAATTTTAGTTTTGAATGTCCATATGTAATTCTTATTGTCTCTCTAGGTTATTAATTATATAGTTCATTTTAAACATAAAGCCTCATTGTAATAGTAATGTTGACATTACAACTTTGAATTACATATATTAAAAATAGTGAAAAGACCTAATAAGATGTTTTAAAATAAAATGTATGTCAAATTTTATGTCAACTAATTAGTTCATGATACTATTATTAAATCTAAATTCAAATATATTGTGGAAAAACTTGAAATATATTTTTATTTGTAGGTATTTGGCACATGTATGAATTCATGAATCTTTACTTTAAAAAAAAATAACAACAACCCTGTCTGGAGCTTAGGAATTATTGCTTCAAAGCATGGTAGTTTTCTTACCTATTGTGCATCAGATAGAAATGTTTACTCTTATTTTTATATCTGCTATTGTATGAAATAAATTGTCTCTCATTTATACATCTATTAAAATCTAACTCTGAATCTAATGATTTTATTTTGGGAAACTGTAGGAACTTAAGAGAGTAGGACAAAGCTGAAGGAAATAGGTAGCATGTGTCTTCGTGTGTGTGTGTGTTTGTGTGTGTGTGTGTGTGTGTGTGTGTATGTGTGTACACAGACTCAACCAGAGCATTCCTAGACCCTTACCATGAGATTGTCACCTCAGTCACTCTATAGAACTTATCTGTATGAAAGGTGTCACATGTATTTTACAAAGAGTTTGGATATAGTCATGCCTTAAGCTTTGGTGTGCTCATGTGATTTAGTTAATTATCACCAGGAAACCTTTTCATCAAATTGTGCTGTACTTAAATATGCCTAGAGTACACTACCTGGGGTCAGACTCTTGAAGTTTGAACCAACACCAGCTACTGAGTTGTGTTGAACCCAATTAATTTCTTACCTCTTATGGACTATTACTCTACTGGCCATGGTAGTCATGGAGATCTTTGAAATTTGCTATTGTGAATCATTAACTATTTAAGGTATACTCTGTAAGTGAACTACTACAGAGCATCTTTTGGGATATTTTGTATCCATAATCTTCATAGAAATAAATATTTTGTAATAAAGGGAAAACATGGAAGTACTTAAAAATTGTAAGAAATAAGGACATAGTATGCCAATATTCTTAGAGAAACAATACAAGAATACTAGAAAATATACCCATCTATCACTGTTATCTTTGAGGGCAGTGATCACAGACAAATTTAATTTTTTCTATATCAGCTCAGATTAATAATTTTATAAACAATTGTTGTGGTGTTTCATTGAAAATGTCTAATTAACTTTGTTTGTTAATTAATTACCTAGTTTTACTATTCCCAAATGAAATTACAGAGTCCAGAGTTATTTTTAAGGTATCATTTAGTAAAATATGAATAAAATTCTAATGCCTGTCATTCACAAGGGAAAAGCACATGTATTCCTGTGACAGTTGACTTTAACCCTTAATATAATTAACACATAAATACCAACCAGGATATATTCTCCTTGTTTCATGAACACTACATATTAAAAATACACTCTAGCTGGTATTATTTACTTCTGGATACTTGAATATATACATGCATACATAATATAGTGCAAAGGTCACCAGGCTATTAACCATACCTATGTCCAGACTTCTCGGCATAAAAAAGTTATATATCTCTTCCCTTGAAGAGCTAACTCTGGGTGCTTAACATTTCTGGTTCCCCTAGTGCTCAGCTGTGACCACAAGAACTTCCTCCTACAAATAAATGGTATAAAAGAAACTTTCAGAATCAAAGTATCACATAATATTATACTATTTCTCTTAGAAAAATGCTTGGGAATAAAAATGTGCAAAGATATGTAGTATTAAGTTTTCATATCTGTATAACTTGCCTTTCCTGTTTCTGTGATAAAATAATTTAACAAAGGCCGCTTGATAGAAATAGGGCTTCTCTGCATCTTAGTTCTATTTTCCAGCCCATCAATGTGGGAAGTCAAGTCAGCTGCAGCGTTCAGTAGCTGGTCACATTGCACCTACAATCCAGGGTGGATAACAATGAAGTTATGGATGCATGCCAGTGATTATTCTCTCCTTTTCATTCACCCAAAGCCCAGTCCTTGAAGTGATTCTGTGCAATTCAACTGTGTCTTTCCACCTCAATTAACTAAATTAATAATCTTTTCTCACAGATATGACCACAGGATTCTATAATCTAGACAATTCCACAATGATTCTAACTGTGATCAATTCCCAGATGATTTCAGATTTTGAGGCACTGGCTATGAAAACTAACAAGCAAAATAGACATTGGAATCTTTTTTAGATTTTTAACTGGATTTCTGAAAAGAAATAATGAAATACATTTTCAAATATTTTTATAAACACTATTTTTACTTGATCTCTCTCTCTCTCTCTCTCTCTCTCTCTCTCTCTCTCTCTCTCTCTCT
>OU015745.1:115446435-115456605 GCA_907169655.1 Acomys percivali | reverse complement strand
TGTGTGTGTGTGTGTGTGTGTGTGTGTGTGTGTGTGTGTGTGTGTGTGTGAGTGACCCAGGTTCAGTTCCCAGTACCTACACAGAACAGTTCATTTTTTAATGATACGGCAACAACCAAGATCTACACAAATCTGGCACATAAATTCACATACACATATACAGATGAATAGAAATAAAAATGCTTAAAAAATCTTTTTAAAATCAGAATCAAACCTGATTACATACTCATGTTTTCAGTCATTGATTCCAATCTAGTGGTATTATTTTGAGAGGTTGAGGAAAACTTATTTGCCATGACCTGTGTAGAGAAAGTAGGTCACCAAGCTCCACTCCATATGAATGTTTTATGCAGTTCATCTTCTGTCTTGTTCTGCTTCTTTAATCAGCCACGGATAGAACAGGTTTCATTTGTGTATTTATGGGGAAATACATATATTTGTATTTGTGCTTGGCCATGACATTATAATATATATGTGGAGGAATTTTAATCAGTAACATGGTTGCTCTGGCAAGAGATCATATCCAAAGATCTTCTAAGTTTTTATAAATACAAAGGCGGAATACAAGCACACCTTTAATCCCAGGAGACAGGCAAGCAGATCTCTGTGTTCAAAGCCAGCTTTGGATAGTGTAAGTTTCAGGTAAAGAAAAGCTTAGGGTCAGGTGTGGTGGTACATGCCTTTAGTCCCAGAACTCAAGACAGAAGCACGCAGATCTCTGAGTGCTGTTCAGGCGGTTCAGGTGAGTTAGATAAGAGGCAGTGTGAAGCAGAGTTGAGTTCCTGCCAGTTTAGTTCATGGAATTCAAAGGCAGTTTTACCAGGTGAATTTTATAGAGAGAGGTTGAAGAGAGGACAAACTAGACACAGGTCAAGATAGAACAAGATAAAGAATGGGAAAGCGCCAGAAGATAAGAACAGATTGCTAGAGTTAATATGAGGCTAATAAGATCAATTCAATCAGATGTTGAGACAAACCAGTTTGAATCAGTCAACTTGGAGAGAAGTTTGAGCCAGAACAGCTGAGTTCAGAGTTCAGAAAGATCCAAGAACGGTGTGATTATTTGGCAGTAAGCCTCCGAAATGACAGTTACATCAGGCCATGACTTCCCCAGCATCACTCTGGAAACTTAAACCAAAATAAAACCTTTCTTTCTTAAGTGTGTATATATTTTATCAGAGCAACAAAAAAGTAGCTAAAACATGTACTTAGCATTATATTCTTAAGTACCACTTATGATAGTACAAAGGATAGAGCCAGGTTCTTTCAGATGAATAAATCATAGTATTATGTATATGTACCTCATTTTCTTCATCCATTCATCATCATGTAACTGGTTTATTTTCATATCTTGACCACATGATAAATCCAGGAATACAGATGTCACACACACATGTTGATCTCAGATCTATAGAATATACCTCTAGTATTTGGTTTGCTAGATCATGAAGTAGTATTGTTTTTGATGTTGTGGGAAACTTCCCTTTTGTTTTCTTTGATGTTGGCTATGTAAATTGACATTCTCATGAAGAGTGTACAACGGCTTCCATTCTCCACACATTTATTCACATGTCATTTAGTTTAGGTTTTCCATGTGTGTGATTCAGTTTATTTTGTTTTGGGGGTTTTTGTTGTTTTTTGTTTGTTTGTTTGTTTGTTTTTTAGCCTAAGTGAAGTGAGGTGATATCTCATTGTTATTTTGATGAATATATATATATAAAAACTTAAATGGTATTCATATCCCTTATATGGATATTAGTAGATCTAAGTAGACGATTTAATCAGTAAATAAATGGTTTAGGTGAATATATAATTTTATATGTGTTTATGAGAAAAGACATTACTTCTAGTGCTATGTATTATTTAAATAGGCATGTTACATGATGAGATGAAACATGTTTCTTAAATTTTTTGGAGCAGGAAATACTGCCAAATATATTTTCAATTTAGAAAGGTTGTTGTTCAGAAATCCATGGGTTACATAATTGAATACAATAGCTATGCAAAATGGTCAAAATTGATGTTTTTTGCTTTTGCAAAAAAATATTTATAATCCAGGCAATGGTGGCACACACCTTTAATTACAGAACTCATGTGACAGAGGCAACTGAACCATTATAAGTTCCTGGACAGCTTGGTCTACAGGGTGAGTTCTAAGACAGACAGGGCTACTCACAGAGAAACCATGTCTTAAAAAACCAAATCAAAGCAAAACAAGCAAGCAAACAAAAAACATGTTTATATGTCCAACCACTGTGTAGTAATAGTAAACAGTGCTTCCTGAGGAATATGTGGTCAGGTGGAGTGTTCACCAATGATTTGTAAGTCTAGTACAATGATAGTTTGTTTCATTGGGTTAAAAAATAGACAATTATGATTTTCTTAAGGAGAAAAAGGATATTTTTATGTCATATTACTTATAGTTCCATATTTAACAGCAACTACAATTTCAAATGTATTAATTTTAAAATGTTAAATAATAATATATTATTCCTCATAATAATTTCAAATGATCTGCTATTACTAACAACTCTCTAATGAGAATTCTACAAAAGTCTAGGGAGGTAACTTCATCATAGAATATGTGCTTGGAAAACTCAAAGACCTGTGTTACAGCACCAGGACAAAAATGAAAAACAACATGAGATGAGTGACAGAGAGAGAGAGAAAGAGAGAGAAAGAGAGAGAGAGAGAATGAATGAAGGAATGAAGGAATGAATGAATCTAAGAATGCTAATGACTGCTGTAAGTAAGAAAATTGGAAAATCTCTACAAAAAGCTTTTGGAAATGAATACCTACCAAATTTTAGGTGCCTGCAAGTTTTGAGTCACCCAGCTTCCCACAGACAAATATTGGGAGTTTTGTTCACGATAAAGTGAACAGTTCAACTATAAAGTGAAGAGTTCATTCATTCTTGTAGATAGGTACCTTGCATGTGCATGCTACTGTGTTACCGGTATCAAAAGTAGATTGACTCTAATTACATAGTCATTTTCCTGATTAGAGTTTGACTCAACATAAACATCCTGTTCTCAATAAAATACATAATGACCTCTAATGAGTTAAGCATTTGTGTGATAAGCCCCTTTTTTAATGAGTTGCTTTCCGTTGCATAATATGTTGTGTCAATTGAAGCAAAATTCCAGGAAATTTTAAAGTTTCTATAAGTCAATTCTCATGTTATAAAGAAAAATTTTCCTCTTAAGTACAAATTATGATAAGCCACAGTAAGTTCCTCATATGTACTGCCTTATTTCAGAAAGATAATGCACACTCAACCTAGTGGGGTTGTTGGAGGGATGAGAAGAAGGTCCCTCTAAATGGGCACATATTTCAAAGGAAGAATACTAACCTGTCAGTATAGGCCTAAACCATAATGAGCATTTTAAGTGATGCAAACGACTAAGCTTTTAAATTTTTAGAGTATTTCTAACTTGTCTCTCTACTTAAGAGAGATCATTTTGAAACTGCTTCCAGCTGCTTTGGTTTGGAATCTTTAATTCCTCAGAAAGGCATACCTGTCCAGCTAGCAGAATTTGTATGTGGTGCTTGGTTTCATCTGCTCTGTCTAAAGTGTAGCCTTCCAGATGACTTCAAATGCATTTGTCTGCTTTTATAAGTAACGCCCTTTGAATTAAATATCAAGGCAACACACACACATCACAAAAATTAGCTTCCAAAGGATTTGTCATAACTCAATGAACCAATGTCTTGCAACTGTGTGGAAACTCCCGCAATGGGATCAGTTATACTAACAGCTCCAGAGCCACACACAGCAGCTCTTTAGCCTTTGAACCCCCACAACTTAATGTCACATAGCTCCCTTAGTCACTTATTTGGGGAGTTCTCACTATACAGAAACAACCTTGCAGAGCTCATTGCAACATCAAAGTTTTACATTTTATAAATAGTAAAAAAAAAAAGACAAACCATTGAGTACACCACTAGATGGCAGTGAAAGATCAGAAAAGGATCCTTACATACCAATGCATTGTATGTATAGAATTCCAAAAGTCTTACTTGAGTTACATATCTAATTATCATCCCCATAGGATTCTCGTTATCAACAAAAAGTCATTGTAAATGATTTATTAAATGTATTTTAATATAGAAGATTCTATGTTTTTTGAGATATATCCATGTATGTATAATACATAGCTCAGATATGAATTATTTACAACGTATGTGTAATATAGCATGCTTATTTTTAGTGTTTAAGTAAAGAGAAATTGTAAATCAACAATATGACATCTCAAGTATATAAGAAAATATGCCACTCAGATAAGTGTCAAATTATTTAAGCAACATGTACATTAGTTTTGAACTGTTTGGTTACAGATAAGTCAAAAATTGCCACAATGGCTGATCTAGCTAAAGAACAGCACCGAATTTTCAAAGTTAAGAAGATGGTAAAACAAAATAGCATTTTCTCTGGTAAATCTTAGTCTTTACTTCAGCAAGGGAAGATGCATCCCCACCCATGTTGGAGCTGCATGAAGACATCCAGCTAAACTAGCATATCAGGGCTGGCCTTTTGCTTCCCAGAGTGATGCTTTCCTGAATCCCAGGAAACTCTACACTGCAATGTCAGCTAATAGCTGGAACTTGGTGAATTAATACACTCATGGGAGACAAAGATGAACTTCTTTCATCTCTTGGGGACTGTTAAAAGGCTCTGGTTTTCATAAAAGCAGAGGGAGGTTTTTGTGCTTCAGCATTAGAATATAAAAGCTATAAGTACTTGCTCTATCTGGGTTACAGCACTTACATCTCTTCTCAACCTAAATGGTCTTTTCCTTCTTTATCTGCTTCATCAGCAACAATATAAATAAATAAATGAAAGAATTAACTACTTTTTAAGTTTGAGTTTTTGAGTGTGTGAATAACTTACTCAGTATGTATAAGCAAGTTTTAAAATGTGCAATAATGAAATGCTGATACCTGCTTTAAAATACACTAACGTGTAGTATATGGACAAAACTTTGAAGTCTTAACAATTCTTCCACATCTTATACAACAGTAATACCGACCTTAGTTTATTAGAAACTGAATGTATCCTATGTACTTTCTCATCTAATCATAGTATAAACACTTTCTGAGCTGGGATGTGCATGGAACATTTTGACATCCTTTATTCTATTGTGTCACTTTATAAGTTTTTGTGTTAATTGATCATCTTTAGGTGATGTTTGGGTAACAGGAACATTCTGTTGAATATTCTACAAAGTTTAATGAACCATATCTGCTTATATATTTAAACAAACACTTTTTCTAAGCTCAGAAGTTTCTGCTTTCTTAATATTTTGACTCTTATTACTATTAACTTTTAGGAATATTTATATAGAATGACATAAGAGGCATTTAGGAATTATCCAATTCTGAATCACAACAATAGAGATGACAATATTATGAGCATTAGGAGATCATTTTTGACAATCAATAGTTTAAGAATTAAAGTTATGGGATGGATTTTGCCTGGTTCTGCAAAAGCGAGCTCAAAAGATTTTCTTTACTCTTCTACCTGCATGATGAAAGTGTCATGTAGTTCTCCTGCGAGAATCTTCTGCATTTATGAACTAGACTGAAGAAAAAGATGCTAGTATCATTGAAAAGGAAAAACAAAAAGTTTGATATTTAAATAGGTATTACGTTTAGCTCAAACTCTTACATGTATCTTTCCTAATATTTTGGAGTTGCTATATTGGAATATATTTAGCAGTCTTGGGAAGAATTTAATCCTCATTAGGTATCATTGAGCCAAAAGCTGGAATCATTCCATCCTAATTTCCTAGTGATGAGATACTGGCATATATATATATATATATATATATATATATATATATGTTTTTGTTACATTCATGTGTAAAATAACCATGAGCCACTCTGTAATTAAATTTGATTTTCCCACAAAAAATAGATGTTCAGATACATGACAAAAGAAGAAAGGAAAAATCAACTACAGGTAGTAGTTTGCATCACCCAGTGACCTGTGAACATAAGTCTGCTGTTTATTAAGCCTGAATGAGGCAGTCACTCTATAACTACCACTTGCCCTTTCAGAAGCTTCTCACTTTCTCTTTGCTTTGATGGAATTTATCATCCTAGAAAGCCACACAGTGGCATTAGTTCATCTTTTGTTTCATCTGGACAGTTCTTTTGCTCTTCTATGTGCTCTACATATATACTCTAAACAGTGAGCATGAAATCATGTTAGTTTTTACTGTCACCCTGGCTGCTAACTATTATAAATATTAACCTAATACCTATAACTTCTATTTCATAAACATTTTCACATCACAAACAATACCAAGTTAATGTATCATTAGTGGCCCAGAATAATAGAAACATCATTCTTAATTTACTGTTTATCATGAGGATTTCTTTATTCTTTGTTCCATGCACTAAATATGCTAACTCTGTCATTAGATATTTTGTCACTTATTTCTATTACATTTAAAAATGCGATGATATCATAATATTTCTCTTAACTTTCAAGTAAACTTCAAATTCTGGGGAAAACTTAGCCAATTGGAATATTTACCAAATAAATTTATCTCCTTATTTAACAACACCATCAATATATATATGCAACTTTTAATATATTGTAGGGTATATGTTATTTATATTTTAATAGACAAATGTATTTCACTCCAGAGGAAAAAACTGTGAGGTATGTGAAAATCAATGAAATATAAAATCAAAGATAAACAAAGGTATGATCATCTCAAAAGGCCTATGGTAAAATTTAATATTCTTTAATAGTTAAAGACTCTTAAGCAGTAGGTATGGAGAAACATACATCAACATCCTAATTACAATATATGACAAACCCATTGCAGCTGCCCATTTACTCTACATCCGAACTACTATTTTATACAAGCTATAATAGTACATTAATTGTCTTATTAAGTTCCTGTAACTGTACTTATATATAAAATAACATATGACTTATGTACATCCTTGGAGAATTAGCATTGAGCCTAAAGAGGAACCTCAGAGACACGTAGTTGACCACAGTTTCACTGTTAGACTTTGATTTGATAAGCTTGCTTCTCTGTCTTAGAGTTCAACTTTTTTTCACACATATAATAAAATTAGCTGATCCAATTTCAAATTTTGTAGAGCCTAGCTGTTTCCTTTTTAGGCTAGGCAGTATTTAATCTGAGTACTGAACTGATTTTTGCCTAGTCTTCTATGGAAACATACTTGAAGTCGGGAGGGGAATCACATATTCTTCTCATTTTTTGTTCATTGAAGTAAGATGCTTCAGACTCTTCTCATCCATATTTCAGAAATTCTCCACGTTTATCTCAGGCATGCATGATGCTTTAGTCCTCTTAGGAATCTAAGCATAACATTTCCTCTTTGCTTGCACTTTCTTACTAAGAAGTCTTTTTTTTCCCTCTTCAATTGCATCAGATAAATTTATCCCATAAGTTTACCTGAAGTCCCTTATTTTTGATACTGTCTTCCTTTCCTAACTCTCATTTTAGAAGAAATGGCAGATGACATGGGGATTCCCCCTTAACACATTCCAAATTTTGTTAGCCCTGTTTCTTTTTCCCTCTCCTGGCATTAATTCATATGCATGCTCACGGCCTTCATTCCATCCTCTCTTTGACCACCTCTGGAGAGGAGCTGTGGGCTCTGGTAACACATGGGAAACTTAAGGGATAGATATGCAGATAGCCTTATTCTCTATATAATCTTGAGCTAATCAAGGCTAGAAAAAATTTCCAAATATGCATGAGAATATGGAAAATGTGGCCCTTTCATGCCTGAAAAATTGAAAAGTAGCCAGACTAGCTTTATCAATTTGAAAAGATAGACTGAGACCAACATGATAAATTTTGATGAAAAGTTTAATTTATTCAAGTAATTATATAGCTTTTGAAATCAAAGAATTTAAGTGAGAAATGCCCCCAGTCTCAGAAGTATCAAAGCAAAGACACTCAAGGAAACATGGCCAATATAATAGACACCAATTAATATACCTTGTGTACACAGGCACAAGTTGGAAAAAATTCTTATTTGATTGTATTTACATTCAATTCTTATCAATCCAAAGTTCTTTCTTGAGATATGACATTTGTGAAATGTCTTTTAAAACTTTTTAGGAGTTGGTTAAGAGTGGGTATTGTTCTTGCAGAAGACCAAATTTTGGTTCCCGGTACCCATGTTTAATGACTCACACCTGGCAGTAAGTCCAGATTCAGAATCTGACATCTCTGTCCTCTGAAAGCGCACACACACACACACACACACACACACACACACAGAGAGAGAGAGAGAGAGAGAGAGAGAGAGAGAGAGAGAGAGAGAGAGAAAGAGAGAGAGGAGAGAGAGAGAGAGACCCTCTTTTTAGTATAAATTTTACAACTTTAAATTTTGTTCATTAATTTATTTTGCAATGATATGAATCAAGCCTGGACCTAGGAAATGACTCCAAAGACCTAAAGTCATAGCCCTCTCAATTAACTTCTTAGAAAACAGGAGTCATGGCATTTTAATTCTTTGTGTGGGGTTTTAGAAATATTTTATTTTCTTATTTCGATCTATTATGAAGAAAATGGCATATTTGGTATCTGTTGGGTAAAACGACCGTGTAAGACTAGGCTAGTACTATGGAAGACATGATCTTCTCTGTTTGTGCCAACAATTAAAATTTTATGTTTCCACAGTCAGTATGGTAAAATTTTACATAAAAATACTTTATCACTATTCTGCACTGTACAATTAGATCAGTGTATTAAATATGTTATTAAAAATATTTTTATTTTCCAATTCTGTAGCCTGTCACTTTGTCTGAATAATGGAATCCTTTGGTTTGCATCTATTAAATCTTTGTCTAAGTCCCTGTGCTAATGGTGCGTTGCTTAGAAAGTCTTCCTTTGAACTAACTACTTCCAGCCTATTCCACATTTTCTGTATCAGATTTAGTGTATCTGGCCTTATTTGAGGTCTTTGAGGCATTCAAAGTTAAGTTTTGTGTTGGGTGATAAATATAAATCTATCTGTATTCTTATACATACAGACATCCAATCTGACAAGCACCATTTGTTGAAAATTATGCTTTTTTCCAGTGTGTATTTCTGTCTTCTTTATTAAAGTCAGGTGTCCATGGGTGTGAAGACTTACATCTTAGCTGCCATTTCTATTCCATTGATCAACACGTTTGTTGTGTTACAATATTATGCTGTTTTTATTACTATTGGTCTGTAGTACAATTTGAGATAAGTGATGATAGTGCCTCCAGCAGTTTTTTTTATTATACTGTGATGCTTTAGCTATCCTAGATTGGTTTTGTGTGTTTCCATATGAATTTTAATATTATCTGTTGAAGTTCTGTAAAGATTTTATTAGAACTTACACATCCAATAGAGGGCTAATATCCAAAATATATAAAGAATTCAAAACACTAGACATCAAAAAAAAAAAAAAAAAAAAAAAGAAAGAAAGAAAGAAAGAAAGAAAAAAGAAAAGAAAAGAAAAGAATTTTTATTGGGGCACACAGATCTAAAGAGAATTCCTAAAAGAGGAAACTCAAATGGCTGAGAAGCATTTAAAGGAATATTCGACATTCTTAATCATCAGGGAAATGCAAATCAAAGCTACTTTAAGAATTTAACGTACTTTAATCAGAATGACTAAGATCAATAAAACAAAATAAAAGAACCCATGCTATGAAGAATGTAGTAAGGAGAATACTCATGCATTCCTGGTGAGAGTGCAAACCTGCACAGCCTCTATGGAAATCAGTGTGGCAGTTTCTCGGGTAGATCAAAATAGACCTACCTCAATATTCAGTTATACTACTCTGGGGCATATGCCCAGAGGAGAATTCATCTGACTACAAAGACACTTGCTCAACCATGTTCATTGATGTCATGTTTATAATATTCAGGAATGGGAAAGAACCTATGTGGTAGTTTGAATAAGAATCCCCCTCATAGGCTTATATATTTGAATGCTTAGTCCTTACATAGCTGTGCTGCTAGACAGGGATTAGGAATTGTGGCTTTGTTGGAATAGGTGTGGTTTTGTTGGAGGAAGTGTGTCATTCGAGGTGGGCTTTTAGGGTTTCAAATGTTCAAATCAGGCCCAGAGTGTCTCTCCTCTCCTCTCCTCTCCTCTCCTCTCCTCTCCTCTCCTCTCCTCTCCTCTCCTCT
>OU015745.1:115404026-115436318 GCA_907169655.1 Acomys percivali | reverse complement strand
TTCTTCTTCTTCTTCTTCTTCTTCTTCTTCTTCTTCTTCTTCTTCTTCTTCTTCTTCTTTTTCTTCCTCCTTCTCCTCCTCCTCCTCCTTCTTCTCCTCCCTTTCCTCTTCTTACTTCTTCTTCTCAGATATATCTATATATGATGGTTTAATTTCAAAAACAAAACAAAGCAAAACTCTCTTTAGAGTTTAAACTGTCTTCATAAGAAGAATGATGTAGATTAAGTAATCGACTTTATAGAGTAATCAACTTGTTCTGTGTGCACACATTCACCAGAAGCCCAAATCACATGCTACAAATCTCTCTGGGTTGCTGCATTTTTTTTATTTGCTAGGACAGCATGTGCTTGCTTTGAATTTACAGTCACCCATCAGTCAGGCATATAGATTGAGCAACAGTGAACAGTCATGGAGTGTTTCCCTTAAAATAAACAAAAGACTTAAGCAATGTACAAACTATGTTCTCTGGTGTTAAAAACGTAAAGACTTAGATCAGAGACCAACAAACAATTTAATTTAAGTGCTTCTCAGTGTTTTTAAACCAAATAGCAAATATTTGACTTTTTGCATATTTTTGGTGACATTTGAAAGGACTGCTCGTTGTATGAGATCCAGTGTGGATTGATTTATGAACAATGAAATTTATAATTCATATTTACACATGCCATGATATTTTTGCTGTTTTCAGTGACTTGAAAATGATTAAGTGGCTTATGAACATCTGACGGAAATGATCATGTGTGACTTTGTCTACGTTTCCGCTATTTCTAAACCCTTGGCCTAATTTAAGAAGTGAAAAAGCATTAGGCAAATACCTGTGACTAATACGAGAAATTGGTCAGTATGCTATGGTATGGACTCTGTGTGACTGCCAGGATCTATGATTGTTTTATGAATATTAATACTGTTTCTTATGGGTATCAAATGAAGTGTAATAGATCCTTCTATTTCTGCCTCTCAGAAGACAGCCATGTTGATAGTGATAAGACTCTCCCACTTGTGTTTCCGGTTTCTAACCCATAGCTTAGATAATTGGGTTTACCTCACACTATGGGAACCTGGAAAATGGAAACTCTCAGAGACAATTCCTTCCTGGCAATCATTCAAGAATTCCAAATCTAAGTCATTTCATTTCCACTTTGCAAGCAACTGATAGGGGACACCATTCTGAGGAACAGAGCAGTAAACCTCCCAGGCTTTAGTCCATCTGGTAGGCCAGTTGCCAATGAATCTATATGGATAACTGCAGCCAGGAAAGATGCCGCTATCCTGCAAATAGCTTCATCTGTTCCTTAACTCACTCTCTTGTGTTTATCTCACAGTGTTTGATGCACAACACCCTGAGAAGGCGCAGACATGGTCAGACAAATGGACAACCTTGTGTTGTCATGAAAAGAAGAAATTAAATCAAATTAACATTGCCTTAATGGATAAAACCTAGGTAAAGAGAGAGAACAACACCTTATGTGTTCATGAAAACTATCATTTCAGCTCTATTTTGAAGCATTTAAGTGCAAAATAATTAAAAGTAAGCTCCTGAAACAAGAAATATTTGCCAAAATTCTTGGAATTCAGAACTTATTCAGTTATAAACTACAGTTTACTTGCTACAACATAAGAAGCCCTGTATTAAACAACAGGATCGTTTTTTCTTTAATTATAGAAGCTAAGAAACATGAACTCATTGTCAAAATCATTCTTATTTGTCCCCCATCTGTGAATTGGATGATACAAACTTCACTGCCTTAATTTCAAATGCTATGTGAAGTCTGAATTTAATCTATAATGTTTAACAGAAGAAAAAATCAGTTGAATAAATGAATGATAATTTGAAGTGTGCACATGAAGTAAGCATATTAATTACATCATGAGTATTCGAGCTTTTAATTGATTTAACTTCACATGATGTGTAATAGCTATTCATTTAACTATTTGTTCCTTTTAGCTAACTTTTCTCTGTTTTAAATGATATATTTAGTTTTGAAGTATAACATGGTCTCTTTGGAGATAAGCAGAAGATAGGAATATAACCGATAACGAAATTGACCTCTTTACTTCTAAGCTATTACATCTAATGCCCAACACCAACAACTGAAAATACCCATGTAACCCCATAGCAATAATAATTCTATCATACTAACACTAATGCCAAAACACACAGAAATTCCCCATTTAACAAGTTCTCAGGCAAAATCCATTTTGTTCTCAATGCCTTACACTTGAATATAAATGCTGTTTTCTTTTCATATCCCTAATGTAATTGCCTCTGTACCTAGCAGAATGGCTAATACCACCACTTGTTTCATATTTGTTTGGCTTCCTGCTGTTGAATGAACAATCAGTGTTTACAGATTTGCAGCAGTTGTAGTCTTCTGACTTTGAATCCTTTCAAACAGGCAAACCAGAAGCATTTTAGATTTGTTGCTCTGGCATTTCTGAAGTAGCTAGGACATTCACAGTGCAAACCACTGTTATTCATACTGTTATAATTCCTGAGCAGTTAAGTCATTACTAGTAATCATAGCAGGCTTGTAGTACAATACCTTATTTGGGAATGTCATGTGAGATGCCCACAGCAATACAGAAAATAAAGGCCAACTTGTCTGGCTGAAGAGGGATTTATTGCTGACCTTTGGCAGAGGGATCTTTTGGGAAGTATTATAGTCTTCTGTGTGGCGGATCATATGAACCTGCAAAAGGAGCAGGTGCCTTGAGTAGAGGTGTTATGTGCATCTAAGCACATATAAGTTCTTTTGCTACTTATCAAAGTTCCAGTTGTACTTTCTCTTCACACAAAGCCTTAGCAGACAGCGTTTTTGACGAGTAAGACGTTAAACCAAAGTGAACAAAATTTGACAAAATAAGAAGGCACTCTGGGCACTGAGCTCGTCTTGATTTCTCCTTCGCTCCCATCTGTGGAGAAGCCAGAAAGGCAAGCAAGCT
The DNA here is from genome assembly GCA_907169655.1 of Acomys percivali. Taxonomy (NCBI): domain Eukaryota; kingdom Metazoa; phylum Chordata; class Mammalia; order Rodentia; family Muridae; genus Acomys; species Acomys percivali. The sequence continues at coordinate 115,433,375 of OU015745.1, read as the reverse complement.
CACGATTTTTTTCATTATAGGCCTCTCTCTGGAGCGTCTGGCACTTCCTATGATACTCACAGTTGTTTCAAAGTAAAAGTGGAATGAAGGGCTTTGACTCATCACCCCCAAGAGTCTGAAGAATCTAGGGTATGATGCTCCAGGTCCAAATGTGATAACTGCACTTTTCCGAGCCCTGAGTCTTATTTCAAAATAGAATTTGTGATTGTTCTTTAAAATGCCCCATGTGAAGAAACTCCCCAGAGGGAAAGTCAGGGCATGTCTGAACCTGATTGTCACCTACTACTTACCCTTTTGAGACTCTCTTTTCCATACTTTGCATGCATGTCTTATTTAAAGTGAAAAACAGCCTACATAGCAGTATTGGACAGATAAGTAACTATTACTTATTACTTACAACTATCATGAAGAAATGCATTTATTCCTATATTCTTCATCAAACACTTCACCTTTATACACACTTTAAAAACCATAGAAGCCACATTCATATAAGCTCCCACATATTTGAAAGTATTGCAACCAGATTTTCTTACTAAATAGAGCCTTTTCTAATTCATGCAGTGAACTACATACATTTAAAGTTATATCAAACAGAAATGTACAAACTACAGAGTGCATGGACTTTGTAACTGCACAGTGAAATTTTCTGAATCCCAAAAGCTAGAAACATTTTGGGTGAATGTCTGCTAAATTGCTGTCTAGACAGAAGCAGGAGGATTCTGCCAACATCTGTGCAGATGTGAAGGTACCTGGTTGTTTGTAGTCCTTGTAGACATATATCTTCAAACATCTCAATAAACTGAGTACATATGAAAACAAAAACCCTATGTATATTGACTAAAGAATTGTGAGAAAGATGTCAAAATCATTTTTAACTGCAGTTCTAATATATGTTAATCTCATGCCACATTTCTGCCATTTCTTTGTTATGGGCCTTCAAAATGTTTACATATAGTTCCTAAGATCAGTCAGTACTGAACCTTCCAGAACAAACATGATTTTTCGGATGTAAATGGGAGCAAATATCTTAAGACGAGAACATTATGCCAAATTAAATGGCAGGACAATCTAATCATAAATGCCTTTAAAAGGGCAACATAAACAAATTAAACAAATGAAGACTTCAAAAGATAAAACTTCTTTTAAAAATAGATGTGTGTGTGTCTGTTTGTGTATATCTTTGTGCAATCATGCGTGTATGCATGCATGTTTGTGTGTGTCTATGTATGTGTGTGTGTGTGTGTGTGTGTGTGTGAGAGAGAGAGAGAGAGAGAGAGAGAGAGAGAGAGAGAGAGAGAGAGAGAGAGAAGAGGGAGAGAGCTAGGGAGGCAGGGAGGGAGGGAGGGAGGGCAGGAGAGGCATGGGGAAATTACTCACGGAGAACAGAAGAGCACATCAGGAACACTTTAATTAGGAGCCAGGCGTGGTGGCACATGCATGTAATACCCACACTCTGGGAGGCAGAGAGAGGCAGGCGATTGTTGTGAGTTTAAGGCCAGGCTGATCTACAGAGTGATTCCATGACAGCCAAGGCTACAGAGAAAAACCATGTCTAGAAAAACCAAAACCAAAACCAAAACAATAGCAAATAAACAAAGAATTATAAGCAGTTGTGAATCTCCCAAAGGAAGCCCTGAGAACAAAACTCAGGTCCTCTACAGGATCTACACATGCTCTTATTTACTGAGTTGTTTCTCCTGACCTAAAAATCTTACCTTTGAAGATGGAAGAAGAAGCCATGAGTCAATGAGTCTACAGAAGCTAGGTGAGACAAGCTTTGTTCCCTTAAAGCGGAGAGGTAATAAAGAGGGGGCGGTATTTCATTTTAATACTGTGGGGCCTGTGGCCTGTACCAGACTCTGAACTATGAAAGTGTAGGATAGTAAATTTGTCTTGTCTTGGCACTGACTTTATGTTAATTTGCTGCATCAGAAAGAGGAAATAATGTATGTCTTGTTGTTTGGTTAATCCAACTTCACTGGCTTGCCACTATGGAATGTTTCAAGTTGTGCCTTGTTATTTATATAGAATCCAGACAATTACGTCAGAGAGCTAATATGGAAAGTATATCCAGAGGACATATTCACAAAATCATAATCAGTCAGCAAGTCATCGTCATTGTTTCAAGTTAACATTTTTTTTTAATTTATTACTTTACCTTATTTTTTCTGTACCCTATGATCAAGCTATAGCCTCATGGGAGGTTATTTGTATTGTGTCTTGTCTGAGAAATAAAATTGAATTTCAAGATTGTTTTGTTTATTTAATGACTAATATTAATGTCAGCTTGACTATTGTCTTCTTTTCATTGCGTTGTTTATGAATTTTGTTATTATAGCAGAAACAATATGGAGTATCACTAGCAGTATCAGACCAGAAATGTGTGGCATTCATAATGAATTCTGTTTTGAAATTCCAGGAAAGCAACGGCTGCAATGTGAGGACTTCAAGAAGTACGTTGGTCATTTGGCTTCTCTGTCTGATTCTTTGACAGATGATACTTACACAACATGCAAGTAGAATTTTCAAAAACACTGACAAAAATAAGGAAAGCATGGTATATTTAGAGATGATGTATATCAAATTTATGAGGGGTTTCTGTCCTTATACTAGTCTGATTTGACTGCTTCATTATATCCAGTTAGGTGTCTATTTAAATGGTGCTTCAACACAATAATTCATTAAAAAACCATATGACATGTCATGTTTTCAGCAATGTAGAAAGACCTGCAAAAGGGTTTTTTCCTAGGACATTGAAACATCACTAATCCGTACATTAAACTTATAAAACAGAATATATACAATCAACTGCTTCTGGAAATTTTATATAGACTTCCAAAACTATCAGTATAGATAATTCTTTTCTTAAATACAAATACTGTGGGATTGTTGGGCAATGGTAGCCCATGCCCTTAATCCCAGCACTCAGGACAGAGGCCTGTGGATCTCTGAGTTCAAAGCCAACTCTCAACAGAGTAAGTTACAGGACAGCCAGAGCTACACAGAGAAATGCTGTCTCTAAAACCTAAAATGAATAAATACATATATAGATGGTACATACATACATACATATATACATACATACATGATAGATGATAGATAGATAGACAGATAGATAGAAAGATAGATAGATAGATAGATAGATAGATAGATAGATAGATAGATAGACAGATAGATGATAGATACTGCAACACATTCTGTAGCTTAAATTTAAACAGAATTTAGTTATCTGAACAACACATATTTCTTGTTTGAAAACAATAACTGTTAAAGAAGAAGAGGTCCTGGAAACAAGAAAGAGCAGGGAGGACCAGCAGGAGCTGGACAGGGAAAAGGGTAAGATGGAAATACAGGAAATACAGTAATGACGAATAAGATAAAATGAGATTGTAAAAATAAGAGACTCATTTAAGATGTTTATACTTGAGGAAATATTTCATGCTTTCTAAATTTATAAAATATTTATAATTTAGCATAGCAATGTCTTAACACATACTGAGAATGTGCCACCCCCATAGTCTAGAATGTAAGGCGGACTAGAGGATGTAAGTGTAGACTGAGACATTTCCTCACCAACACCATGAGAGCTGTGGATACTCTTACCTGTTAGAGATTCTGGAAAAAGTGTCTACATTGCTACAACAACTTCATTCCATGCAGCATACTTCGCTTGCTCATAGTTTACCTATCATTAGTTGTACATTTGCCAGCATGGTATTTTTGAAGAATGCTTCCTCAATTTGTTTTCAATTATTGGTCCTTATCATTTCAAAATTCTCACACCTTCAAATGCACTGGCATATCAAATTATCAAATTCTACTCCTTTCTCACTCTTATGTTTTATTAATTAGAATATAACTCTTTGAGGACTTGCTTACCCTGTCTTAGCATGGTTTGGCTGTCTACTTTGCCTGCATCCAAGCTTGCCCAATTTTAGGCAGAATTCTCTCTGTGACAGAAATGAGGTCATTTGGCCCAGTGGCTGGTTTGCCAAATTTGATGCCATCTCCATAAGGAAGTTCACTGATGCTCATCATCTTCTTCAGTTGGGCTGAGTTTTGCCCACAGTTAACCCATCTTGTTGTCAATCTTTCAAATATTAAAAGCATCTTTAAATTCCATATTCTGTGGGTCTCTGAGGCTTTTGAAGACATTATCTAACTATTTTACCATATATATATATATATAGGATCATATCTATCTGTTAAACCTAGGATGTATATTCTTGATCAACTAACAATTAGCTTGTATTATTTAATTATCCTAAACAGCCTGCAATAGCACTTTCAAGGTATTGGAAATAAAGTTTGTATTACAATTGAATGTCAATAGTTCCTGCCTCACAAATATGTCTGTCAGATATATTGGGCCAGAAGGCTGAAGATGATGCTCCAACATTATAGAGAGTTTTGGGTAACTGTTCAGGCAGCAAACTGTCTCTGACTTTTTTCATTTGGGAAGCTGCTAACCTGCACTTCTGGTTCACTCAGGTAATTAAGTTTTATTTCTTCTCAAATCTCTGATGTGATTGAAGACCAGATAATTTAGTCTTACAATTAAGATTAGTTGTATAGGGGTTTAGATGTTTTTACATCTAAATAGATGTTTTAAGTTGATAGAGATGAGATATGATAGATGTTGATTTTCATTCAGAATTTTAGACTCACCAAAATAGGAACGATGTTTTCTGCAAGGTTGCCAAATACAAATAGCCAAAACACCTTGAATGTAACATTTATAAAATTCCTGATTGTTTCATGGCTTTTCTTGCTATATGTAGTTTTTCTTACTTATGTGTAATAATATAAATGTATAAGCCAAAAAAAAAATTTAAAAATATGACTATTTGAGGTCACAATGATACTTTCAATCTATAATTTTTCCTTAGTGAAATTTCCAAATAACTAGATGGTAAAAGCAAAAATTATTAAATGTTAAGTTGTATATATTGCACATATGTATGTATATATGTATCTCATAAATGTGAAATTACATTAAAATATCCAATATCATGCATATGTGATCCCTACCAGCTTCATGTGAGCATCTCTACCATCAGATTTCTGCAATCCTTTAATAGGATTTCTCACAAGATAACCCTTTCAGTGATACCTGCCCTGCTCACAGTGACAGTGGAATAGCATCCAGTGAACTCATCCTCCTCATCATAGTACAAAAATAATTTAACATGATCTTAACTTACTTTGTAGGTAAGGATTACAAGTCTGTGAACAAACTTTAAGAATTATGCACTATCTGCCAAATCTCATAGGCAACTGGAGACAGATATCAGCTCCTACCATACAGTTTTAAGGATGGATCAACAATGACTCGTCCAAAGAGGAAAACTGACATGTTATGAAAAGAGATAGAATCATCCAAAATGGTTTCCATGAATCTTCTTTTATGTTTTTAATCTCTCTGGTTCTCTGATACAGATATGTGATTGTGTGATATACTCTGTTCCAGTCACCTAGTGGCTTCCCATCTCACTCACAGATGGCCTGTTCACATGCACCAGCCATAACCCTTTAAGTTGTATGCAATTTGTCCATTTTATCATCCTAAGCTCCTTGACCATGGTCCTCCTTTTCTGTTCGGTTTACTGCATTCACTTTGGCATCATGCTGCCCTTTAAAGGTATCAGGTACTCTCTTGGTTTGCCACTGGCTATCTTTCTGTCCAAAGTACTTCTCCCCTTGCCACTGGGATAGCAACTAGCTTAATTTCTCCCCAGATATCTGTTCAAATATTATTTTCTTTTTGATGTTAAATAAAAATTTGTATTTATAATAAAACTGTTCCCTATCACGTATTTTGCAATTCTGTTATTTCCTCATTCCTAAGAAAGACTACATTTTTAGTATTATATTATCCCTGTACATTTATTTTAATATTTAATTTTATGTTACTCGCCTTACTTTATTTGATTGTGAGTTCCATAGTTTAGTATACTGTTAGGCTTATGATTTGTTTCTTTTGTTTTCTCTAAAGACTGATTTTGTTTTGTTTATTTATATACACCTCCTTTTTAAGGCTAATTTTAGTGACTGAGTAAATGTTTGTCTAGCGAGTAAGTTATAGCCCATGTCTTGTTCACTTAATATACACTCTAATTTTCTAAAAATGTAGTCAAAGGGCTTTGAAGCTATGATACACACTGCTTTTTAAGCCTTCCTTAATTCTTACCGGGATTTATTTTTATCATGACATAACTCAGGAATCATTTAAATACAGGGAGTCCTTTGAAATATTGAAAACAAGAATAGCAATTTACTCCTTAGTAAGCTTTCTGTGAGCCAGCACCTTGTGAAAGTTGTGTTGTCATTGTTTCTCTGTTTGCTTTTTCTATTTTGGTCTAGGAGATAGGACAGACTCTAAGTATTGACTATTTACTTATTACAAATGCTTAATGTCATCTAGGCTTGGTGTAATCTCAGCACTCAGGAGGCTGAAGCAGAAACATTCCTGTATGTTCAAAGCCAGCCTGGACTACATACCTAATTTCAAATTTGCCTGAGAAATCTAGTGAGTCCATTTCTCGAAACAACACACACACACACACACACACACACACACACACACACACAAACACACACATGCTATATGTGAGGAAATATAAACTGTAATGTGGTAAGAGTTTTGGTTTCTTTAAGAACACAGATATGTTATGTAAACATGTTTTTGTTTTAATTCCAGGTGTGGGATATGGGGCTGCTTCAGATTCTGCACAGCGGCAGACTATTTGCCTGTGTGTGCTCTGACAGGGGCATCATTCTGCCAGCTGTAGATAGTTTAAATTTGAGGGATGCTAGAGAGGGTATAAAAAGACCAGAGCCCCAAGAGGGGAGGCATGGCTGTTCCTCCTGCTGCTTCCTGCTCCTACTGTTGCTGGTTTGTCAAGTGGTCATGAGAAAAAGAGACCATAAGAAGAAATTGGAGATATCCTGATAAGATGATGATTGGACTTGCCCCTAAAACAGCAGCAAGCCAACTAAAGATCTCAATGGCCCCTGTCCTGACTAAGCGCCTGATTCTCCTACCTGATGTTGGTGTTGGAAGGGATTGGGGTGGAGAAGGATGGTAGATATAATAAACCAATAAAATAGATTTTTAAAAGGACACCTACACTATAATCTTTTTTCTAAACTAAATATCTTTTTAGATGTAAAACTTTAGCATTTATACATATTAGCATGCATATTTATATTTAAATTTTTAATACATTTTAAACATGTGCATATTTAACCTGATGCTATTTAGCACAATACAGGTCCTTCATTCACTGCTAATGCCAAAATATACAGTGAGTTCTCTGCACCTGTACCATTTTCTGGTATTAAATCACTGCGATTTTTCAGACCTGTAGAAGCAAAATGAATACATTTAAATATTTTCTGATTTTAATTTGTAAGCAGATGTTTTAGTCGGCTTCCTTGATATTGAACATCATATTATAATAGAAATCTATTACTTCCTTTGCCACCCAGCTCCTAAATCATTTACTATAATCAGGATGTTCATTCCCCAAAGAAGAATTTAAAGATGTAAATGACACTTGCTGACTTTCCTGCAGTAAACACACAGACACATGACTTAGACTTTGGCATCAGGAACCCCCATTCTATATTTTGAAACTGAAGTAGCAACAAGGACCCCCAAGTCTTTTTAGATTATGGGAAGTAGTGCTGACAGAGTCCTCTATACCCAAAACAAGGGTATTGCAGACCTAGTGCTGGATTCCAGAGCATTCCAGAGCTGAGGAAAGAGGATTGCCAGTCAAAACCAGATTAAGCCACATAGCAAGACTCTGACACATGGAAACACACATACACACACACACACACACACACACACACAATCATTAACATTCTTTTCGGACTAATTTATATTTCTATTTATTCAAATATTTTCAGGTCATAGGTATGTCACCCCAAAGATCATAATTCTATAATCCTAACCTACATTTAGGAGTTTATAATTTACTATTAAATGTGTGCCAATTACATTGATCTAGCTGAACAAGTCATGAAGAACATAGCATGCAATCCTCATCCCAATGCAGACCTTCTGGGTAATCAGGATTTGATTTCTCAGGGTGTGATGACTCCTAATAGTTTAGCTAACTAGATTTTTTTAGAACTGAATTTAAGCCCTTGAAATAATGTTGAAAATATTGAACTAGGACCCAGGCAATTTTCATTTTAAATACTATTACTAAACAGATTAAATTGTTGCTATAAGCCAAGCATCATCCTTTGCAGGAAAAGGTTAATGTACAATTTGATATAAAATAGCCATTACAGCTATAATTAGAGAGTTAAAAACATTGACCATTTAAAATAAGTTAAATGGGTCAAGTATTATGAAATGTTAATATTTTAATGTACTTTGTTGGGTCCATTAGAAGGCAATTTGCTATATAATTGATAAATGTCTTCAAGATATTTCAGAAATTAAAATAGATGTTAACAAATAGATTTATGAGTATGATTATTTTCTTTCATTGTATGAATGAAATATGTTTATCTATCTGCAAGGATACTTTATTTTAATCAATTAAATTGAGTTAGATAAGGTGATTCTACATTGAAAATAATTTTAATCAAATACATCCTAAGATTAATAAAACAAAATACAGCTTATGTGGGTGACAATGGACAGTAAGTAGAACACTCATCCGTTGCTGCTGGGAATGAAATCTGGTACAGTGACCATGGAAATCATCCTGTAAGATGGGAATCAACTCACCTCAGGATACAGCTACACCACTCTTGGACATATACACAAAGGATGCTTCATTCTACAACAGAAACACTCGTCAGCCAGGTTACCCAGACCTAGAAAGACAAATATGATATGTATTTGCTTATATGTAGATGTGAGCTGTTCAGACAAGGAGAATAAAGCTACAATCCATAGGACCACAGAGGTTAGGTATAGAGTAAGGGAATGGGAGATCACAGAGAGATCTCTGTAGGACAGGGAAACAGAACAAGCATTTATGGATGGATTGGGAGCCTGAAACAGGATTAAATGAAGAGGGGGAGTGGGAGGAGGTAAAGGAGGGAATATGGAGAGACAGCTATAGCTATAATTGATGGCATTTGGGAGGTAGGATGGAAACTTAATACAGCATAAACTCTCATATATATATATATATGAATATGAAAATATTGCATATTCATATATTCACATATGTGGTGTGCAGATGAGAGAAAAAAAGAAGTGGAACAGTTTGAGCATTATGAAGAGAGATGAAATATGACGCTTGAGAGTAGAGAGGAACAGCCTGCTGAAAGTAGCCAGCCTACCACCTGAGGCCTTGATGAAGTCTCAACCCCTACTACTGCTAAGGGCCATCCCTAGGACCATGGCTTTGCAGCACAGGGTTAGTGCCCATGTCTGTGGCTCATATTAACCACTAGAGATCATGGGGGCCTCCTTGGTGTAGGCAGCCACCGAGAGCACATGGATGCCCAGGGACTGTGAAGAACTTGCCCTGCATCTCATTGGCCTCACTACTCTGGAGAGCTGGCACCACCTTTCTCCTGAGGCAGCATTCAAGAGAATAGACACTGTGCCTCACTGGGAAGAACAGTAGTGCTGGCCCTGGTGGAGGGGACACAAGTGACCTGGCTCCACAGGTATGAACTTGGGAGAGCTGGCCTCTTCACTCCTCTGCATTGAGGTAGAGTGGGTGGGTGCATGAAGGTTATGCCCTCCCTCACCTTGCCCCTTGACACCTCAATAGTCAGGAGTTCTGGTCCCAAGTCATGAGAGAAGCAGAATTATCCCTGACCCCCACTGGCTGTGGCACTCAGGAGAACCGGCCCTGTGCCTCACTGGGGAACACAAGGGAGCTGGCCTTGAAGGCGAAGGCATGGGTGAGCCAGACCTAAGTTTGTCAAAGCAGAAGAGCTGGCCCAGGCCCTTGCTGCCTGCAGGGCTTGAGAAAATGGGCCCTGCACTTTTACTGGGCAGCAAAGTAGAGCTGCCTCTAGAGGCATGGGTACAGGTGAGCTGGCCACAAGGGCAGGGGAACAGGAAATCTGACCCTGCCTCCTACAAATGGCATCATTGGGTGGCCTAGACAGAGCAGTGCTGGCGCGCTCACCCTGGTAGTGTGGATAAGGGAAAACTGGCACACTTTCCAACCCAGCTTCCAGGATTTTGAGTTCAACCTCCCCAAAATCTACATCATCTGTGTACTGCTAGAGTGTGTGAAAGGGCTGGTCCTAGCATTCTGCTGTTCCAATACTACAGGATTTCCACCAAACCAGGCAACAAGATAACCAGGAGTCATGGTAAGGATCCAATATTGATGGTGTCACAGAAGCCAGAGACCTTGAACCAGCCCAATGATCCATTGCAATAAGGATTTGCAAGTGAAGAGGTGCAAGAGATCAGGACAAAAGGATATAGAGTAAGACACATTGTGACACACTACAGTTTCCACAATGAGATGTTTTCTATGCTTTGTTGTGGTGTGTGTGTGTGTGTGTGTGTGTGTGTGTGTGTGTGTGTGTATGTGTGTGTTATTTGTAGGAGGAGTAGCAAGGGTGGAGGGGAGATGAGAGTGACTGGGGTGCATGGTGTGTAACTCACAAAGAATCAAAACAAAGTTTAAAAACAGAAAGAAAACTACTTTCATCTAGAGCATCATAATGCATCATTTAATGGAGACAACTAAAAATCAGAGGTGTTTCAATGTATTTATATGATATAATATTGTGATATAATATATTTATATATATATTTAAATTTTTTTCTTTTGTTCTTATATTAATGCGATATTTTAATAACACAGTACTTTAAATTTTAGAATTTATGCATATGTACATCTTTACTATTTTATACACATGCCAGCTTATTAAGCTTATTTTTCTTAAGCTTAATTCTGTGCAGTATTTGTTTTGGTCAATTGTGTCAGCTTGACATAAGCTGTAGTCGTCTGGCAGAGGGACTCTCATCTGAGAAAATGTCTCCACCAAATTGGGCTGTAGAGAAGCCTAGAGGGTCATTATTATTTTATTGACATTGATGTGGGTGGGCCAAGCTTACTGTGAACATGCTACGCTGGTCAGGTGGTTTTGGATTGAACTCGCACTGTATCTGATCTACAAGGAGGAGACTAGAGACCCTATTGGGAGCCACAGACTGCAAGAACTGGAGAAAACTAAGTGAGAGGGGTCCACACAGTGCAGACCACAGGTGAGTCTGGCCTCAGGTCATCCAACGACCCAAACTACTGCACCAACCAAGGACAATACATGCAGTAAACATTGAACCCCTACTTAGATCTAACCAATGGACAAGACATTCTCCACAGTTTTATGGAGAGCGGAGAACTGACTTGGACATGGACTCTGGTGCCCCATATTTGACTATCTCCCCTTGGTGGGGAGGCCTAGTGGCACTCAAAGAAAGGATAAGCAGGCTACCAAGATGAGACTTGATAGCCTATGACCATATAGTTGGGGAGGAGGTCCCCTTCTATCACAGACATAGGGGAGGGGAATAGGGTGAAAGAGGGAGAGAGGGAGGAATGGGAGGATACAAGTGAGGGGATAACAATTGAGATATAATCGGAACAAATTAATAAAATAAAATTTTAAAAAAGATTAAAAAAAAAAAAAACAAGCTAAGGAAGTCAGTGAAAGCAAACCAGTGAGCAACATTCCACCATAGCCTCTACCGCAGTTCCTCCCTCCAGGACCCAGTGCTGATCTCCCTTCATAATGTACGTAAACTGTAAGATGAAATAAACCCTTCCTTATGTCCCTTCCAAATTACATATCTTGTTGTTAGAAAGAACAATGAAAATCTTTTTCAAAATAAAAAAGAATAAATATGCTCCCACCTGTCACTGAAGAAAATAATATATTTAATTCAATTTTAATGGAAGTACAGGGTAAAAATTGTCATTCTCTTTTTATAAAATCCATAAAAACATGAGTTTATGTAAATATATGTATGTACACACACTACACACACACGTTTCATGTATATACAAGTACTGGTTCTCCCAATCAATATCACATGTATATTAGCCAAGTCCTCTACCATGAGGCCACACCCCCAGTTCTTGAGTCTACATATTTGCCATCATTGTTTCAAATGCTTTGTATGCACTGTCTCATTTAAGCAAAGGAACTTGGGACAATATTGATGAAAAATAAGGAAATAATTGTTCAACATATAGAATGAGCAAAATTTAGCTATCAATCTTAACTTTGATGTTTATGAAAAAAAAATTGCACATCTTAACATTGTTTCAGTGGGTCATTTAATTCTAATTAACCAAAAATGCTTTAAAATAAAATATCTAATAATTTGGAATAGGTATTTGTGCTGAGAAATTTTTGCTACTTTCTACATTGTTCTTTATTTTCTACTATATATTTTTTAATTCTCATTTTTAGATGTTCACAGGTTATCTTCTTCAGTTTGTGAGAATGACCAATTATTATATATTATATTATATTATTATATTACATACAATCAGAACATTAAAAATTAGTCTTAGAATAATGGAACAGCCCATACTAGGCTCATCACAAAGTTAGTAATTGTCTCCTGCCTTTTGTATTAATGTTGGTACAGTGACGTGGTTCAAAATATTTTCTAGCATAAGAGTAATTTTCAGACTGGTTAGGCTATTGGCTTGTGACAGGCAATGATGAGCTTCTAACATTATTTACTCTATTTGGTCTTAAGTGGCTTCACTCAGTCCCCATACGCCAGCTCTCTAAATTACTCTGAAGGGAAAAAAAAAAGACTCTTGGGACAGATCCTGGAATGTGGCATAAGCCAGAATGTCAGTTATGCAGGGCATTCACAAATGTATGCAGTGCCACTCAGTAACATCTACAAAGGGCCCATTTTACAAATTGTCAAAGCAACCATTGTGACAGAATGATACCAGAGAAAAGCTGTCAGTTCTATTATTAAATTGACATTCCACACATGCTGCTTTCAGTTGGAGACCCTTAATGAACTGATTCTCCCTCCTTTCGTCCTCCACATCATTTGCTCTCTTCCCTCTTATCTGTTCTTCAAATAGCCATCATCTGATGATGTATAAAACTGTTGGCAAAGTGAGGTCTCTAAGAGGCCATCCTGTGGGTACATTGACAGTTGTTTAAAGAACCTGGGAGAGTTCTCTTCACGACCACGTGCTTGTTGCTCAAGTATCCATCAGCGATTCTAACAGGAACTATGACGTCTCCTAGGGTACTGTCACTCAAGTATTTGAAGGTTACGAACAAAAACAACAACAATAAAAACCCGTGCTCTACGCAAAACAATAAATACTTTTGCAATCTTATCTGTGAAAAGGAAAAAGCAACAATGCCTTGTCTGACCCTGGGGAGCACAACATCCAGCCTGGGATGCTTTTTGCCAATGACGAGTGAAAGGCACATGCTATAGACGGAAGCTAAGGAGGTGATACAAGCTGGCTGTTAATTCTCTTGGGAGCCTCTATTGTGGTCCTAGCCACTGGAGTCACTTGTGCTAAGTAGCCCATCAATGAAGGGAGTGGCTTGCCATCCTAGTTAATTTGCATCATGCCATTCTCATTGCCCTGTATTCTCAAGCTTCAATGTAACAGGTAGAAGGTCTTTTCACTCAGCCTGCTGAGAGGTCTCTATGACGATGACAAGCTATCAGACATGGCTTTTTTTCCTGGGAATTGTCCTGTTGTGAATATCCTGTGACTGACAGCTGTTAGGAAAGAGGAAAATGAGGCTTTTACAACTCTTTTACTGCCTTGAAGTAAAGAGGCAACAAGCCCTCCCATATTGACTATTGTCATTCAAGGAAAAGGTAAGCACCCTACCCTTACAATGCAAATGCCTAAGAAAGGCAGAAGGCTGGAGGACTGGAAGGGGTCATCAGGAGAGAAATAAAATGTGAGTCAGAATTGCTGCACAGTGAATAAAGGAATAGTCTCAGAATATAACATTCTTAACATTCTTAGGCAAATCTTTCATTCAGTGTTGCTATTGGGACAAAGCAGAAATCTTAAGTACTATATATTCCTAACATGAAATCAATTTTAAAATGCTCAAATTGTGTCTCGACTGATTTTCTTTAACCCATTTATGTCTTAATACAGACAGCACTACTATGTATCTCTTATTGTAGCAACTAACTTTTCTAAGTAGACTTAAGATTTCTGTAGCAATATACTAAAATATTTACCTATACTTGTGTACTTTTGAATGGTATTCTTTTCTGTTTTGTTTTGTTTTGTTTTGTTTACTGCTTGACACTCAATTACATAATCTTACTGGATGATCATGTCATGATGTCTCAATTCAAGCCAGAGAGAATTATAGAATTTGGGGTTTGTATAAAACATTGGCAGAGAAAAGATATCACAGACTTACTTGAATGAGAAAACCAAATTGATGGAATTTTTGTGCCTACTGTGTTATCTAAGACTTTCAGAGAAATGTTTTACTGTAGCATATAATTTACTCAATGTGTAGTACTATTGCAAAGACTTTCTATCACTTACGGGCTTTAGAATGATGAGATTTTAAGTCCTTTGATCCAAAGCCAATTTTGTATAGTAAATATTATAATACATATGTACTTCCAAGTTCAAAAATGGGTTGATTCATGCATAACCTGAAGAAATAAATCAGTGTCTTTGAATATAGTTTTATGTACTAAGTGAATATGAAACCTTGAAATATATATGTTAAGAAAATGTTCAGGAGCCTTAAATTTGGTATGTCTAAATTTTTTAATAAGCTAACTACATATGTGTGTGCATATATTTCATAAATATTGTTTCTTTTTAGGCACACACATTTGCATTCACTCATGTCAATCAACAATAAATAAGTTGAAAAATGCATATCCTCATTATAAGAATTTAAATATTTGATATTTTAAAACAAGTTTGATTTTTCCATTCTACTTTTTGAAGCATTTTAGTTCTGATAATACTAATACTTGGCTATGATGATACACAAATAACACAAGAGAATCAAGCTAGAACTGAGCTAAAAGTGTCCCTTCTGCTGGCTAGCTTCAATAACCCCCAGAAGGTACTGTACTTTTGCTAGGTCAGCAAAGACATCCACGGTCTTAGCTAGACATGAACCTTACTAATATCCAGGACTGTTCCCTTTTCTAAGACTCTCCCATGTTGTTTGAGTGTGATAATTCTTAAACTATAATTATTTGGTTACTAGACATAAACTAACTTGATGCTCTAGATTCTTGTCTCCCCTACCCTGTGTATGCCACCTAATGGCCAGCCAGGAAAGATGGTTATTGATCACCTAACAATTTTTAAATATCCTTTTTTTGGATTATTCCTACCATGGGGAAAAAATAAAATAAAACAGCAAAATTTTCAACCTCACCCACTTCCTGCTCCATAAAAACCCTAGCTTGTAAGTAGATGGTGGGTTAAGTTTTCTCCCCTCCCCCCCAAAAAAAAGGTCTGAACTATCCTGAGTCACTCATCCCCTTATCTGAATTTCCTTCTTATTTACTTTCATCTTTGACCTATGATACCAACCTTCTAAGCAAGATGTGTGACTCCATGTAAAAGCACTATGAATGCTATGGGGATAACCAACCAATCTCTTCTGGTTACCAGGCTTCCTCTTCAAGAGAAAATTCAAACCTGGTATTATAAACACTGTAAAAAAAAAAGTATGACTACATGGCATATTAGGTACTAAGAGAGAATTGCCTGTTGTTGTTGAGGCAATTTGTAATTGTGCTAAAGGCCTCCTAAAGACATATATATTCATGGGTAAATAATACTCCTCCACTAATAAGAAAAGCCTCTTTACTTTAAATGGCAGTGAATGGCTTCAAGATGTTTAAGGTTAACTAATGAATGAGTATCCAGCCATAAACAGGCCATTCATGCCACAGGGACTACTGTGGAAGAGGGAATAGAAAGAATACAAGAAACAGAAGACAGAGAAGAGCTGTGAAATGCTATTCTGTATTAGAAACACCCAGTTGAGTCCTGATTTCCAATAGCTGTGACTACATGTAACAGCTCTACACAACCTGGGCCCATGGGTAGTAGGTAGTTGATCAGGAATTAGGGAGGGCCCGTCTAACGTTTTACTTCCAGGTAAACTATTGGCTAATGATGGATTCAGGGGAGAAGAACAGCCATTATGTTCAGTTACTTCCCACTGAAAAGCCCATCAGTGTCCCATGTACAGTTCCAAATGTGGGCACACACAAGACCCTGACTAAATCAGTGGGCAAAAATAAACAAACAATAAATGGCCATGGTGAAACAAAATATCCAATTGACATGAGAAAATCAAAATATAACTGAGATGAAAGCTTGTTATATAAATGGATGGATGGATGGATGGATGGATGGATGAATCCATACATACAATCATGCATGCATACATACATACACATATACGTACATGTTGAATGTTTAAAGATGAATTGTAGAAAGAAGAAGAAAGTTAATAAAGTGTGAAGGAGACTAGTTGGAGCATTTTGATAACCAGAATGTACTTTATTGGCCTACAATATATTTTATACATAAAATATTATCAAAGAATAAATTCAGTAAAAGGTTTTCTAAACAAATAAATACAAAAAAAAACTAACAATGATGGTAGGTGTTATTTTGTTTTGGTTTTTGTTGTTTACTCTGTAAGAAAAAAATCCTTCAGAATGATCATTGAAAAATGTTTATGTATTATGGGACAGATGAGAGGGCATCCTAATGGGACTCTAGGTGAGAGAAGTATGGGAGAACAGGGAAATAGAAGGATCCAGAGGGTCCTAGAGACCTACAAGAAAAACATTATGACAGGTGGATCTGGGCCTAGGGGTTCAGCCCAAACTACTGCACCAACCAAGGAAAATATGTGTGGTAAATATAGAACTCCTACCCAGATCTAGCCAATGGACAGGAAATTCTCCACAGTTGAGTGGAGAGTGGTGAATGACTCTCACACAAACTCTGGTGCCCCATATTTGACCATGTCCCCTTGATGGGGGTGCCTGGTGGCACTCAGACGAAGGATAGCAGACTACCAAGAAGAGACTTGATACCCTATGAGCATATACAGGGGGAGGAAATCCCCCTCAGGAACAGTCATAGGGGAGGGGAATAAGGGGAAAATGGGAGGGAGGGAAGAATGGGAGGATACAAGGAATGGGATAACCATTGAGATGTAACAAGAATAAATTAATAAAAAAATTTTTAAAAAAGAAGAGAAAACAGAAAAACAAAGGCTGGCGAAGTGGCTCAGTGGTTAAGAGCACTTATTCTTCCAATGGATGCAGATGATTATCAGCACTAACATGGTAGATCACAACCGTCCAGTTCCAGGGGATATGATACACTCTTCGGTCCTCTACATACATTGTGCATACATGTGGTAAGTACACATTACATGCAGGCAAGAACACCCATACACATAAAATAAAGTTAAATAAATAAAACTAACCAAATACTTTAGAAAGAAAACAAGAATAATCTCCAATACAGAACCATCTGTCCAGTTCTGTGTCTATATCACTATAATCACAATGGATTTATAATTTGATTAGGAATCCTGCATTGTTCATTTTACGAGACACACATTATTGTAGTCACAAAATTTAGTCCATTGCAGTTATGAAGTTATATGGCAAAGAGTTCTTTAAATTATTTTAGTATGCATGAATAATATGATTTTCAAAATTTGCATGTAAAATTTATACAATATTTTATTCAATCACTTGTTTACTCAGCAAAGAAACAATGATATTATACTCTTCTGTTACGGGGATGGGGAAAGAAACAGAAAAATAACCCAGCCTCACATTGAGCTCACAGTGCAAAACAAGGGACAGTAATTAACAGTTTGATAAGATCTGCAATTATCAGATAATGATGAAAAATACAAAGCTTAAGTAAAGCCAGTGACTTCAGGAAAAGTGGCCCATCAAAACACATTCGAAAAGGTAAGACAGAAAAATCGCAGGATTAAGCCAAGTAAGTATTAGGTAAAGTGCGTGTCTAGGTGAGGTGAGAGTTTGGGAAAGCTCTTGAGGCCACGTTCTATCTATTATAACTCAGGAAGTTGGGGCTACAGCTGAAAAAACGAGAGCAAAGATACATGACAACAACAACAACAAAATAAGCCTGAACCCAATGCCTTATGCCTGCAAGGCCACATCTTAAAATTAATAATAGCTAACTTCCATTTCCCCTCCTGAGGCACAGTGATTTATCCTAAGCAACCAATCACAGAAAAGAGAAAAAATCATAGGTTAGGGTTAGGCTTAGGGTTAGGGGCCCTTGTCTTTATAGAAGTTTCTGATACCCATTCCATTCTTCACCCTCCCTACCCTCAGACGCTCTACCTTACAACGGGAATGGCTAGCCAACACAAATGATTGGAGACATTTATTAAAGCATAACTGACTCACATCCAGCAGCAGCAGGGACTGCCTCTGACGTGAACTGTGGTGCCCTTTGTCTGATCACTTCCCCTTGGTGGGGAGGCCTGGTGGGTACACAGAGGAAGGGGATACAAGCTATCCGGATGAGCCCTGATAAGCTGTGATCATATGCTGGGGTAGGAGGTCTTCTGTTAGATGGCTAGGGAAGGGGAATAGGGTGGAAGAGGGAGGGAGCGTGGGAACTGGAAGATACATGTGAGGGGATAACAATTGGGATGCACGATGAATAAACTATACATAAATTGTTTTAAATGTTTGACTTTTTGAAATGCCATTTGAGTTGTTGACATAAGTTTAGGGTAGAATTTCTAACAACCTCTGAAATGGCTCTAAATATACTTCTGTTGTTTGTATTATGTAGTTGTGTAGAGTAAAATTTTCAACATTGAGGATTTAAAGAAAAATCAAAATCTCCCTCATCTTCCCCTCCGTAGCCTCAGTGATCATTGAAGAAGATGGTGCAGACAGATCATAGAAGAGGCAAAAGCAATGGATGGCAATTGGAAACCTCATCTTCTGGACACAGCAGGGTGGTTTAATTCACAGTGCTTATAATTACAAGCATGCTTCCATGGAAGCCCGCATTAAACCAAAACCCAACATGGAGAGGGGAGTTGGGCAAACAACTTCATCCTCAGCTATGGAGTTATTAACCACTGTTAGCTTCTGGAAGGTCCAGAGTCAGCCTCTTCTAAGAGTGTAGCCCCAGCTGTGTCAAACATGATCCAGTGGAAGACCACACATCAAGAATATTTGGACAGCACAAATTGGTCTTGAAGGAAAAACAAAAGAAAAAAACAGGGCAGGGTAGGGAATACAAAATTGGTTGGTTAGTGAAAGGGCAGTGGATCTTGGAAGGGTTGAGAGCAGCAGGGGTTTGGGGGCCAGTGGTGATGGCAAATATTATCTAACCACAAAGTAAAACTCTCAGAGAACTAATGGGGGAAAAAAAAAGGAAAATCAAAATGTTGAAGAACTTTGAAATACGTTAAAGATAATCTGTCTTCTGTATTTAAAGATATTAAGGTTTAATTCTTTATCTAAAAAGAAACAAAGAAACAAGCATATACATCTCAGTAGTATTCCATTTTACTTTTGTCTTCAATAAACGGCAAATTTAAAATGGTGTCACACTTAAAATAAAAATTTTTTTATGAGTAATCAGAATGTTTGGCTTTTGTATCTATTTTAAATATCTATATACAGGCAGTCATGTAAGTTTCTTAATCAAATAGCAGTCATGAATAGGAAAAACTTTAAGAGCTCTGGACTAAAATATAATGAAATACCAACATAATAAGTTTCAAAACGTCAAAGTATTACTTTAATTCAAAGATTTTACTACTTTAAAGAATAATTAAATCAATGTGGGTCTCTAAAGTAGAGCTTATTGGATCATATGCACAGCCACTGTACAAGCCACTGCTTGTGATAAGCAATGCTTTTTCATTACTGAGTGGCAATATCAAGAGGCTGAAGACTTTAATAGAAAAACTATAGACTAAAAGAAGCTTTTGCCACTATCTGGGCAGTTCAATGATGCTGTGATTCTGTTTATTTTGTCATTTACTGATAACAATTTTAATAATAATTAAATATGTTAATATATGCAATAAGAATTAAACCTCTCACAAAGATGACTGCAAACTTTGTAACATATTGCTTCTTCTTTTTCAGTTTAGGAAATATAATCTTCTGAAAGTTTTTCTTCAACATTATCATAATAATATCAAACTCACAAGATTGTCAACAGAATGACAACATTAATTTAGTAGGACTGAGGACTTAGAAGCTATTATAGTCTTTCTTGTAGCTACAGCAAGGTGCTTTAGATTTTGATCTATAACGAACAAATTTTTTTTTAGTTTTAACACTACAAATAGGACTGCTGTCTGGTAAGGTGTTTATTCTTCATGGAGAGAGCTATCTATATACAATGCCTCCAACGTGTCTGCATAAAGTGCCAGTTTTGAGAGCCTCTCACAGGGGAATTACCAAGGATGGAGAGCTCATGACTTAACATATTGTAAAACTGACTGTGGAAGTTTTGTTCTTGCATGGAAATGTAGATCTCAACATGAAGCTTGGCAGGACACACTCTTTCAAATCATCCCAGCAGGTGAGATTTGAGTAAATGCCTTGAGAGAATACCTTAGACACAAGGGAGAGGAATCTAACGCTCTGTAGACAGCTTCTCCTGGGATGCTAAGACAGCAGGAGATCATCACTGATAAACCAGAGGAAGCAAAGAGGAAGCAAGGAACAATGGAGTCAAAGACATGTTAGAAACCACGACACAGAGGTCTTTTAGGTTACATTAAGGAGTGTACTCTGAAAAGGAGATGGGCAGACAGAAGTGCTTGAAGAATAGTTATATGATTTGGGGGGCGTTAAAAAAGAAATATTTCCTTACTTTGAGGATAGGTCAATGTAAGCCACGACTGGATAAAGGCAAGACAATCCAAGAAGAGATAATAGTAGGGACACTGAATGGTAGGAACATTGATAGTTTTAAATATAAATATTAGGAAGACAACTTAAAGTTTTGAAGCCAAGCACATTGATTCATTCCTTTAGTCCCTGAATTTTGGGGAGTGAAAGCTGCAGGAATCCAAATTGAAGGGCACCCTGGGCTGCAAAGTAAAAGATTATTTCAATAAGTGAAAAATAAAGCTGAATAAATAAAATTAGATTCCAAAGATAGTGTAGAAATAAATACAGGGGGCAAAAATGGCCAAGAAATAAATTTTAAAAAAACAAGATATTGTTTAGCAATACAAATAACCTTGGGAACATTTACTGTAAATGGTTTAGCAGAATAATGTGCTAAATAAGATCTACATGGAATGGATCAGCAAGCAATGTCAGAAGGAAAATTAAAAGGAAGTATCATCGATAAATGTTGAGGTGTTCTAAAGAGGACCAGAAGTGAAATAGTGCAGAAGATAAAGAGGGTAAAGGCTTTTGTCCATGGTGTGTGTGTGTGTGTGTGTGTGTGTGTGTGTGTGTGTGTGTGTGTAGTCGCACATCATGTGCACATGCCTTGTTACACATGTGGAGGGCAAAAGACAACATAAAAAATTCAGTGCACTCCACTATGTTGGTTCCAGTGACAGAACTCAGGTGCTCATGTTTGGCAGCAAACAGCCCAGCCCACGAAGCCTAAGGAAGTTCTTCTGAGGTTTACTGTCTTTACATATTTCTAAAACATGGGGGAAGGGCCTAGAAAGATAGAAAATTTGATCAGTCCATCGAAGTGGGGAATTTTGAAGCCATGTTTGTTAGTGAAAATGGAGAGTTACTAAATACCAAAGTAAAGAAGTCAGTTTTCAGGATATTACAGATGGTTTATTCCCAGTTCCAGCACAGAAGGCAGAGTGTGGGCTTTCTACACTAGCTGGAAGAAAAAGGAATGAGCTGTATGAAACTGAATGTTCACAAGAATGAACATAAAACAAGAATGGATGTCCAGGAGTACATGCAAAGTCCGTGTAATCGGCATAATGGTGTGTTTCTTACCAGTCACTCATTTGCAAGTATAGAGATGGCTGGGTGGTATTCATCTATATTGGAGGGTTTTCTGGACATGCATTGAAAAGTAAAGGACAAAACTATAAAAGTAGTGTTTGCTGAGTGATGGTGGTACACACCTTTAATCTCAGCACTGGGGAGGCACAGGCGGAAGGATCACTGAGTTTGAAGACATCCTGATCTACAGAGGGTAGAAAACCCTTGGGAGCAAAGGGACACTCGGTAGGCAGCAAATGCCAGCTAGACACCTGATGTATAAAGACGATTGTGATAGGCTGCTGCGGGTAGTTAGTTCGCTGTTCTGATGCCAAAGTGGGCCTTTGACTACAAATTTAACCTTGTGCTTGCCTCCACAAGGCTCTTGTGAGTAAACTGAAAATATGTAATGTTCACCTCAATTTTAAGAAACAAAATGGTGTAAGAATCACAGTGGTCCCCCTGAATTCTACCATGCATTGCAAACTTCTTAATAAATGAGACATCTTATTTTCTTTTCTAAGCATTGCTAACTTCCTCATGTCTTCTGATTCGTGGCTTTATTGCATTGTAACTTATATGTACCTGCTGGTTTTTATGTTCACCCATCCTACCCATATCATCTCAAAATTCACTATTGGGTCATTTCTGCTTTTTTATGTATGTATGCATGCATTTATTTATGTATGTATATAGGTATTTATTTATTTATTTATTTATTTATTTATTTATTTATTTATCTGTTTTTTAATTGGTTTCACATAGCCCAGGCTGACCTCACATTGGAACTGAAATTTTAGTTTGAGTACAACAGCAGGAGTTTACTTACATGCCCACTACATGTGCCACAGCTTTGGTCACACTGCTCTTTGTTTGGAATTAGAACCCCAAGAATTTACAGCACCTCTCTACACCATTAATGATTCATGTGCTCTTTAAATCCTAAAGGGCAGAACCATGAAAATTTGGCTTTTGCACCCAAGCATTAAAAGTTGCAAGTGCATAGAGCATGTAATTAATAAAGATTTCTTGAATGGATGAATATTTACTTGTCTTTGTCTTGCTGTTTTTAGTCTTTTGGGTTTTCATGACATGCAGATTTTTTTCCTAATCCAGCTGTGTTGCTTTCTGCAAGATCAGTGTGAGATGTTGCATGAAATGTTATGTTATATTCCCCAGCATGTCCAAGGCTCTGAGCATCCATTTTTCTTTTTGTTAAGTCTAATATATCTTTGAATAATTAGTATTTAAACCATTAAAGTCTTTCTCCTGGCCAATTACCAAGATAATAATAAAACCAGAAAAATGTCTTTTCTCCTGTCCCTTAATAAAATACAATTAAAATTTAATAAAAGCTCTGAATTTCCATTTATCAAATTCTGCACATCCTGAGGGAGGTAGCAGCAGTGTTACAACTAGACCAATTAGGCAGGCAGTTGTGGTTAAACTCACTAATCCACATAAAGGTGAGCATAATTCCGTGCTATTTAACATTCCAGAATTGCTCATAGTGTTTTGAACCGAATGCCCATTTTCATTCAGTCCTGTCTCCATCGCAAAGAGTTCTTACCTGATTATGTTTGCTAATCTAATAATGATGCTGTTTCTGTCATAATTCCTATGTTGCCCATTTTCTTCCAGATGATTAATAAGGTAAAATACCATCATTTAAACTATATCTTCTATCATATTATTTCACAAGATTTTTGCCATGGAAAAGAAATAAAAAATAAAATAAAAAATAAATGAAAAGGAGGAAAGGAGCATTTATTTTCAATGCAAGAAGACATTTGTTAGGGGTGGGAGCACATAGCCACATTCCCCCTTTCAGGGCTTGGATCCCTCTGACTTGAACCTTTGCCCAGCCTCTGTGTGCTGTCACAGGCTACAAGGTCATATGTATACTAATCCTATTCTGTGTGGAAGATACTGTTTCCTCAGTGCTATTATCCACCTCTGGCTCCTACAATCTTTTACCTCTTCTTCTGCATGGTTTCTTAAGCCTTGGGGGGAGGGAGTTAACGAAAACATCTCATTTGTTATTGAGTGCTTCAAAGTAAATGCTTGGTGTCAGTAATATTTTTTCTCAGATTAAAGTATTTACATAATACTTTGAAAGTGGGATGTAAAGTCTAAACAAAAAAAAATCATTTATATTTCTCATAGCTTGAAGATAATTTCCCATAACATTTTAGTGAGCCCATGTTTTGTCTGCAGCGCATCACAAGATCTGATGTGGAATTTTTCACCTTGGGCAGCATGTCTGAACACAAGTGTCAGGTTTTTGCAGCATTTTGGATTTTGAGTATCGAGGTTAGGTATGCTCCCCTGTAGTATAAATGCTAACTTCAGCACCTGTTAGTAGATACCAACAGACTTCTATTTCCAAGCCTAAAAATTCTTACATTGAGGCGACAAATGATTTAATTTATTAAGGAACACTGTCATGAAATAGAGTGGAACCTTATGAGTCCGTCCAAAGCTGCAGAAGTCCCCAGATGACTTTTTTTTTCTGTGTGCAGAGCTGGTTTATTTTGCAGGTCTTTGATCCCATTGTGATCTCTGAGATTGTGAACTGTAAATCCCAGTTTCTTATGGTTGAGCCGTAACACACCTTTAATCCAAGAACTTTCTGTTTATTGTAAACAGGTGATTAAGGTGTGGTTCAACCAGCCCTAGCTCATACCTCTAATCCAAGAGCTTTCTGTACACAGGATTTAATAAAGTAACCCGAGGGCAAGAGGCAGAGCAAGAAACCAGTTGACAGGGATCAAAGATTAGGTGGGACTTTGAGTTGAGACGTATTTAAGGCAGCATGCAGAAGTAGGAGGGCCTTTTTAGCTCATTAGATTTTGAGCTCTTCAGCTCCTTGGCCTTTTGCTTTTTGAGCTTTGAGCTAGGAAGCCTTTGGCATATGGGTTGTCTGCTGAGCTAGTGAGCTTTTGGGGCCTTTCCCATTGGGACATGAGCTGAGTGGGAAGGTCAGCTGGGTGTTTCCTCTGCCTCTTTGAGCTAGCAGGTTTTCACTAAAATAAATAAGTAAGTAAGTAAGTAAGTAAATAAATAAATAAATAATAAAATGTCCAAAATACCCATCAAAGTGGTTTTTTTTTTTTTTGCAAAAACATGCAGATATTTCTGTAAAACATATTGCAAAACATTGCTGAAAATGAGTTATCTTTCTTTTGGCATCCTCCCAAAACTAATCACGCCTCAGTCTCTGAAGCTCCTTGAAGACTGAAAAGCAAAACCATAGACTGCTTTGTCAGCTAGTTGGGAACACTGTCTTGTGCTGTGTAAGTTGGTTTTGTAAGCATATAGATTTACATAAGTCTGCATTCTTGCTAGGTTTCAAAATCCTGAACTGTATAAATTGCACCCCGAACTGTACAGAAACAATTGAGGACCATTCCTTATTCTCTCTGCATTAGCTGGTGGTTCCTGAGGGACCACATACTGTGGAATGCATACTGTGGTTTGTTTTGATTAACCACTGGATATACCTTACCACTGCTTAATAAAACATTTAAAATTCCAACATGAAAGGTAAGTTTCATATTTCGTGTTCAATAAATCACTATTACAGCTCCCAGTGGAGACATTTATCTAGGACTTAAAAGAGCCAGCAAAAAGCCAATGTAGATTCTTTTATTATTAATTTGTACGTTTTCATGTCCAGAAAATACAAAACTGATTACTTGGAAATGTAATCTTCATAGAACTAAAAAGAAAATAAAATGAGGACTTTACCTATCAAGGTCTGTGTATTTTGGTGATGGGCAGTGTTCTCATTTTTCTTTATTGTTGTCAATCATCAGGGTTCTCATTTCTTGAAAAAACTACAATTCAATATATCCTTAAAATATCAGCTTGGAATAGTTAGCACATAACTCTTGAAAATAATTGTGATTGAAAAATTGTATAGTGGGGTTGGAGAGATGGTAAAGAACTTAAAAGCATTTGTAGGGGGTCTGAGTTTAGTTCCCAGCATTTACTCAATAGCTAGAGAAAATCCCTAACTCCAGTTTCAGGGGGTCTGGTGATCTCTTTAACTTCCCAGGCACCAACCATACATGTAGGCAAAACACTTATACAGAGAGAATAAAATACATTTAATTTTTAAAAATCAGCAAGTTTTCTTTTTAATAAGTGAAAATACACTATTTACAATATATATTTGGCATGAATACACATGAGGAAACTAATTAAAACATGAATACACATTTTGAAACTAATTAAAACATTGTCATTCGTTTAATAGCTAATAAAGTAATTAAAACTGTTTCACTTGCTTTTATTTTCTAAATATGCTATTGAAACTTTTAATGTTAACTCCAGAAAAAGCAAAATATTATGACACACACTTCACTCCCTTTCCATCTGACTGGAATTATGTTAGATCCAGTTCAACTTTTCCAAATAATTATCGCCAGCAGCTTTCATCTCTTTCAGCATATGCATGTAGTCACTAGTTCCTAATTCTATATCTGTACAAAATTCTTTATATATACACATATGTATAGTATCTTTTTTAGTTATTTGTCTGTAAATTACATACATTATTTGCATGTATGAATCAGTTCATTAATTTTGTTGAAATAATTGAACTTGAGATTTCTCTAGACCTAGAATGCCATCTGCAGCTTCTGGATTACTTTAAAGAATATTTTCTTGCATGTTGAAATATACTCTTTTCAATGCATTTAAAATAGAGGTAAGCACTTTCTTGAAATTTTTAAATGATAAAATTTCAATCTTAATCAAAGTTTTTACTATTTCAAAGTCTACGTAATTTGTGATTTTCCAGCTGCAATTTTTTTTTTTTAATGCAATCTGGTTGTTCTTCATCGTAACTCGGCAACACTGGTATATTAAAACTGGATATCCGTTCCTCCATCTCTCCTCAACAATTAGTTCTCTTTGACTAATTATTCCCGCAACAGTTGGTCTTTCTGGCCAGCTGTTCCCTACCTACTCAATTCTCCCTACCATGGAACCACGAAGACTTTCTCTTCTCAGATCCTGAAGCAGGTCTATGAGACCCTGTTACCACCAAACTCTCTGCCCTCCTGTGCAGAGTTTTGAGGTACACACAGACTCACCAGCTGATTCTCCGTAGGGTATACTGTGTTCTTTTTTTTAATTTTATATTTTACTTTTATTGAATATCTATGATTTGCACATCATGCACCAAAATCCTTCTCCTTCCTCCAGTAAAATGAAACATACAAACAAAAAATCCTGTCACAGAAGCTGTAGTGTATCACAAAGTATAGCCTTTTTGTCCACATATGTTTACTTTCAAATGTTCATTGCTACGAGTCATAGGTCTGGTTGGAGGCTTTATCATTACCGGATCCTTACTGGGACAGCTGTCTGATAGCCCATTGTTGCTGTGTGTCAGGGAGCTTCTTAATCATTGAATCTCCTGGTCCAGCCCGTCATGTGTTCCAGCAGGTCATAAATAGGGTAGATGTTGGGGTGAGGTCCACTTAGAGCCCTGCATCAGGTCCCGCTCCCTTGTTCTCAGGGCAGGGTCAGCTCACCCACTCCCATGGTATCCTCAGGGCAGGGCCAGCTCTCCAGCTCCTGTGTCCTCAAGGCAGGGCCAGCTCTCAGGCTCCCAGGTCCCCAGGGCTGGCTCACCTGCTCCTGTGTCTTGGGGCCAACTCTCCTATTCTTGTATCCTCCGGGTCAACTCTTCTACTTCCATGTCCTCAGAGCTTTAAAACACAGTGCTGTTGTTTCCCAGAAAGAAGGAAATCCTGTCATGTGGATCATCCATGCCCTCCCACCACAGGACCATGAGACCATGCTCAGGTGAGCTCCCAGGGACCCCTGGCCACTGCCACTGCAGCACCACTGCAGCAGCCACTGCTTTTTGGCTTGCCGCTGGTGCGGTGTGGGCCAAGGTGGGGGGTGGGTGAATAGCAGATGGAGCACACAATGGAACCAGAGACTCAGGAGGTGCAAATCAATAGAGCCACCAGTTCCCTGGGACAAGAAGCTGAGCTGGGCCAACATCAGTGATTTCTGCAAGCTACTCAACGAAGACTTAGAGGTTCACTGTGTTCTTAGGACAGCAAGCAGTACTATCGCTGAAGCCCCTACTAGCTACTTTCCAATACTTTGTTCCCTGTGGCTAATTTGGACGAAACTCTTCTTCTGTCTAACGCAATGTACCGCTGAAAATGGCTGACAGAAATTTGGGCCTCTGTGTCTGGTTGGGACCAACATCAAACCTATCTTTTCCTCATTTCACAGTCAACAGTCTTCGGGAGCGTCATGCCAAAGCCCCATTCATTACTTTTGGGATAACCCAGCAGGATAGTTTATACTCTACAGTATTTCGAGGCCACAGCTAGATTTCACCTGGTCTCAGCTTCACTGAACTCCCCTTGCCTACTGGCCTGAAGGCCCTCTCTTACTACATGGATGTGCCTTACGGTTGTCTACTAGGGAAATCAACACACAGTGTTAGACTGCCCCACATAAATATGGATGGGAAAAATTAATCTCTTGAAAAGTAGGAACTATTTTAACTCAATAATACCCTATGCCAGGCATGGGATGAGTAAACAACCGTGCATATTTCTGGCCATTCTTATAAACATTGCATTTTTTATTATTTTCAATATCCCTACCCTAATT
This sequence comes from Acomys percivali, assembly GCA_907169655.1. Lineage (NCBI taxonomy): Eukaryota > Metazoa > Chordata > Mammalia > Rodentia > Muridae > Acomys > Acomys percivali. The sequence continues at coordinate 115,404,748 of OU015745.1, read as the reverse complement.
CATAGAGACAGAAATAGAAGTCTTGAGTGAAAAGGTGATTTTTCCCAAAGTTCTCACCTAATTGAAGGACTGTCTTAACCCAGAAGCATTGTCCTATACATGTCTCTACAAAATAAGTTAATGAAATGAGTCATCAAAAATTTGGAGCCTGAGAAGAGAACTCAGTCTGCTTAAAAATGAGAAGGCTCTGAGTTACAACTCCAAGAACCCACAGAAAATTCTGGAAATGGTGGCATATACATATAACATAGTGCTGGGGACATGGAGACAAGGTAGACTGCTGAAACCCATTTGTCTGCTACTCTGACTAAAGCGATAAGCTTCAATTCAGTGAGAGAGCTGGTCTCAGAAAGTAAAAAGACTAACCAAGGAAAAGATTCATGGTAACTGTATTTGGCTTCCTCATGCACACATCTACACATATATCCATATGCACACATACACAAGCACATACATGCATACATATGCAAACACATATATACACCTACAAACATACACACACCTACACAAATACACACAATATACATACATACACATAATATATACACAAACACAGACACATACTTACATATATACATAGACACAGATAAAAGCACATTCATACAAATATAAAAGCACACACACATTATATATATGCACATACACACAGAAAAAGAGAGAGGGAGGGAGGGTGAGAGAGGAGAGAGAGAGAGAGAGAGAGAGAGAGAGAGAGAGAGAGAGAG
>OU015745.1:115285104-115389442 GCA_907169655.1 Acomys percivali | reverse complement strand
TGTGTGTGTGTGTGTGTGTGTGTGTGTGTGTGTGTGTGTGTGTGTGTGATTCTATGTGTGTGCTATTAACAAATAGCAATAAATGAGGACTTACTCTTAAGGAGGGAAATCACCCACAAATTGCCATAGTGTTGAGAGACGGGAAAGGAAAAACACTGGAGAGAAAAGTGTTGCAAAGGATGATCTGACCAAGCCTCTAGGAAGCGCTGCTTTAGGAAGCAGGCATTATGAAGACCATCAACAAACCTGAAAGACCAAGTTGGGGATAATTTGTTTTCTACTGTGACTACATTAATTTTTTTCTTAATATCCAACAGCTATTTTGTTGGTCAGACTCAATTAGAAATTGTTGAGAGACAAGGCGTGCACAAACAGTAAGAGAGTGCATCCTCATTTCAAAATAATAGGAAAAGGAGCAAAAGAATGAGCCAAAATGAAAGTTTTGTTCATTTGTAAAATGTTAAAAAGAAGAAATGACAATGCCCATGTGAAAGCTTAAAGAAAATACCAACATGGTAGATGATAAAAGGACTGAAATCAGATAGAACAAAAGTGAATGACAATATTCACATAGACATAGCGTTGTTATCGGTACAGAAAGCTCAATTGCTGTATAACACTTACTCATGATCATGACAGTGAAGAAGTACTTCCTTTTGGGTTTCTCTTGTATGACTAATTAAGATACCAAGACATGGGTATGAAGAAAACATATGTCTGTGCTGTATCAAATGGGTAATCACAAAGACAGAAAGTAAATGGAAGTCTTCCTTTAGTTTGCAAAAATTTGTACAATGTCTGTGTTAAAAAACTGTTATAGACAATAGGCACCTATTATAATCAAAACTGCAAAATGTGTTTAGCTCATAGCATTATTCACACTGATTTACACAATGGGGAAGACAGTCAAGTTGAAAAGCAGTAGTTCAATCAAACTGGAAAGAATGTTTCTGATGAAGAGTATGAAAACTCCTGTTGAAGACTGGGGAGAGTGGAGTGAGATTGTCTGCTGAATTCCCTAGCGAAGGAAGACAGTTGAGACAGTGATCACAAGCAGAAAAGTAAAGAAAAAATGGTGAGTCGAACATAATGATGTGATTCTTAATCAACCACAGAGTTTTAAAACAAATAATCATAAGTATGACATTTATGTAAGAATAAATATGGATTTTCAAGGTAAAGGGATTAACACTTTTTTTTTTAATTCCTATGCCTTATTGTCATGGAACTGAGTTCAAAAGAAAGAATTGTGAAGGAAGGTGCATCCCTAAGAAACAGCTAAGTTTCCATTAAGAAAAATGTGAGAGAATGTTTTTCTAATTTACTGGTCAATCCTACTTTGTGGAAAGAAGACTTTGGTTTTACAAAGTCCCACTTCTCAGTGGTTGACCTCAGTTCTTAGGCAAAAGTCATCCTCCTCAGGAAGTCTTTTCCTCCACCTCCACCTTGGTCTTCTCTGTATGGTACTCTGTGTGATTCTTGTATCTGTTTGGGTGCATGTTTTCTTAGTTTGGTGATGGTTTTATCAACAATTCTCTTGAAGATATAGTCTATACCATTGACTTTGGATTATTTTATCTGTTTTCATAATACAAAGGTTTTGTCTTATTATGGTATGCCACCTTTTCTGTATTTTCCTTTCCTGTGCTTTTAGTTTAGTTTAGTTTTTTTTTTTTTTTATACTCTTTGCTGTCTAGATCCTCTGCTTTATCTTTGAGTCCTTGATATTTTATCTTCTGCTTGGTTCATTTTAATCACAAGCCATTTTCTTGAATATCGTACCTTAGATGTTTTGTTTTCCATTCTATCTATATTTCAGCTTGAGTCTTCAATGTGTCTATCTCTTTACTGAATTCTATTTTCAAACCCTGGGATTGTCTCTGTCATTCCCATTAGCCTTGTGTTTTCTTGGCACCACTCAGGTGCTCATTCTCTTTAACACTGTTGTATTCTGTCTCCCTTGAACCTTTTGAATTCTTTGATAAAGTTTATGATTGTTCTTTTAAATTCTATACCACTGTGTAGCCTTTTGTCCTTTTTTTTTTTTTTTTTTAAGCTTCCTTGTGGGTTCACCATGGTTTCTTCTCCTAACTGTCTACTAACAGTATCTTCCCTGGCTCAACTGCCTTCTCTTCTCACTCTGCTCAATCTCCTTTCTCTTCTCTATCCCTACTCAATCTTCTTTCTTTCTACACTAACTCTCTTCTCTAACTTTATTCAGTCTTCTTCTGTATCTCCTCTCTAAACCTACTCCAACCCTCCTCCACTGCCAACTTGACCCCATTCCAATTTCTCACTGTCTGCTGGATTATATTTGTCCTCTCCTATCCCCAGAAGTCAAGAGGCAACTGACACTGAAGATCATAGTGTCAAGAAGTTCTAAAGGCTAAGCATTCACAAAAAGTCAGTTGACTAGTAACTGGGGATCCTTTAAAGGCACACAGAAAAAAATCATACTATACCTTGAGGTTCATCTATGTATTTTTATTGCTGAACATGTCTACAGAACTAATAGATTTGAAATCTGAGGTTGTAGATAGCACCTTGATCATTCATATTGTTTTCATCATTGCAGTGGAATCTGGGCATGTGGACTTCTGTTGCTTGTTTTGTATCTAATATGAACATAACAGGTTGGAGATGTGTGGGCTAAGTTGGACATAAAGACTGCATATGGCTTAGGTAGAATAGAGTCAGGTGGACACAGTGGGATGAGCTGATGAACAGGACGTGCATCCTGGTGGAAGACTGGGGTTTGGGGTAAATCTGGGTTTTAGGGAGAGTATGTGTAGGGCAGAATCTGGTGATATCATGGGTTCAGACATTGGCAAAGATATACATGGTCTGGCTAATCAGAGTGGTTGGAAGTGGCAAGGGAGGGGTCTGTTTTTTAGGCTGGTACTCAGGGATGTGGGTAAAGGCCCCCAACAGTTGATAGAGTGCAGGCAGAGATGGTCACATGCAGCCAGGACAGTAGGGGTAGACCTCAGTAAGATCTTGGTCTTGGGAAGGTTGCATGGAAGGATGGATTAGGTGAATTCAAAAAGTTAAACCTTAGTGAAGATTGTATAAAATGAAGAGTTTGACATGAAAAAAAGAAACCATCCTTTCTTCATTCAGGAAAGGTATTTTCTAGCTTCCTTTTTAATGGTGTGGGGTCAACACAGCCATATGGATCATAAAGGAGTAATCGAACAATTAGATAATAAAACTGATGGTAAAACAAGTTCAATGGTTAAAAAAGTGTTTACATTTTAGAGATCAAGGTCTACCATCAAGATAATCAGGTTCCTAAGGATAACTATATAGGGTCAGGGCACCCAGTAGCCTTCGAAGACTAAAGAAATATTTTACATGTGCTCTTACATCATAAACACTTTCCTCATAATTTCTCTACTTGTACTATAAAGTAATGATCAGTTGTAATATAGAGGAGAGGCTCACAAAAGTTTGAATAAATTCATCTTCGTCCTTGAAATTTCTGAAGAAGCGGTGTGTGGTGGTGCACACTTTTAATCCCAGCACTTGGGAGGCAGAGGCAGGTGGATCTTTGTGAGTTCAAGGCCAGCCTGGTCTACAAGTGAGTTCAGGACAACCAAGGCTACACAGAGAAACCCTGTCTCGAAAAACCAAAAAAAAAAAAAAAAAAAAAAAAAAAAAAAAAAAAAAAAAAAAAAGGAAAAAAGAAATTTGTGAAGAAATAATAGACATAGTGGAAGGAACTACATAAGCATGGAGACATTCGATTTTGGGGAAAAGTATTTTGGTGATTTTCTTAGATGATCAACAGATCATCCTCTGTAAACATCCATTAAAATTCCTTTGTGAATTAATCTTAAGTAACACAAACAACTGTAATTAGATAAACAACAATGTAGTACAAATTTACTAAATAAGAATTGCATACTATTTCCTTAAAACATAAATCATATTCGTTATGTTTTTTGCTTCACTGTAAATTTCTTTGTATTTTTTCTGTTAAGATATTGAGTTAGGCTGGGCACTGTGACACATACCTATAATCCCAGCACTCAAAGAGGCAGAGGTAGGCAGATCTCTGTGAGTTTGAGGCCAGCCTGGTTTGCAAAATGAGTCCAGGACAGGTAAGGCTACACAGAGAAATGTTGTCTAAAAAAACAAAAACAAACAAAAACCAAAACAATAGCAAAACTATATTGATTTAGATTTACCCTAAACTAACTCACATAAAAGGTAAGTGAGAACACACTGGGCATATCTCATAAAACATATTTAGAGAATAATTTGTAATGAATGGAAAACGTTTTTGGTCAACTTCACAATTGATATTCAAAGGTCACTTTTTTCAACTCAAATTCAATTAATTTTATAAAATATGAGTTGGTCATATCCATCCAACCAGGAACAAGTAGAACTTATTGTATCTATTTATAAAATATTAAATGAGTTGTAGTTATTTCCTGTTTATTCTTGGCTAAGTCTAAAAAAGCAGAATTTATATATCCAGACAAATTTTTAATAACTACGTAAGTGACATATTGTTACTAAATAGCCACATTAGAAAAAAAATCACTGCTTACTTGTACTTTAAGACAGATTTTTGCAATACACTTTTATTGCCATTTAAATCATGTGTTTGAAAAAAAGTGTAGAAATTATAACAAATATTCTCAAACAGAATACATTATCACATTTTATTTTATATTTGGACATTTATTAACTGATTTGATTTTTTGACACAGCTTTATGACTTACATTCAGCAAGATATACTGACACTACTGCAAAATCTAAGTAGGATTTATTTTATTTGCATTTGACATTTAACACATTCAAATGAAAAAAAATTGTTAAGATTTTTTTTTAATTCAAGTTACTTTCTGAGACGACTTCCATGATATCAGTGTGTCTCTTAAACAGTGATTTTTCTTACTATCTACTGAATTAGATTTTATGGGATAATTACAGAAAGAAATTGCTACAAAAATATGGAGAATATATTTACACCAGGTAAATTTGCTTCCTAATAAATGAGTCTAGTTTTTTTAAAAAGTGAAAAGCAAAAATTCTTCTTTGTGGTTCCACTAATAGTTTTACCCTAGCATTTACATTACGGCAGCCCCAGGACAATGTAAGGGGCTTGAATATCTCCATTCTCCCCACTCTACCCTGCTGAAACTATTCATGGCTGGACAAAGTCCCCAAAACAGTGATCTCATATCTATGGTCACCATGCCAGGCATTAGTGCAATATGCTCCACAGATATAGAAAGCATGTAATTCTGAGCTTCCTCCACACTAAGCTTTGATAGGCTGGAACTAATGTTTTTCTAAAGGTATAAGTTTCATATTACTGTGAACAACTATTTCTAATAGCCTCAGTCAGTTCAAGAATAATGGTTAATTGTTCAAAGGACTACTCTCTTACAACACATCACATATATCTTCTTTTTATTATTAATTAGTTTATTTACTTTACATCCTGATCACAGCTTAACTTCACCTCCTGTCCTGTTGCTCCCTCTCAATGCTCCCATCACCCAAACTCTTTCATCTTCCCTTTAGTCAGAAGAGGATATCAATCAACCTTGGTGTATCAAGTTGCAGTAGGACTAGGCTCATCTTCTTCTATTGTGGGTGGACAAGGGAGCCCAGTTAGAGGGAAGGGAATCTCAAGACAGGCAACAGCATTATAGCCATTCCCTGATGCTGCTGTTAGGAGTCCAACATAAAGACCAAGCTGCACAACTGTAACACATGTGCAGAGGGCCCAGGTCCATCCTATGCATGCTCTCTGTTTGGAGTTCAGTCCCTGTAGGATCTTATGGTCCCAGGATAGGTGGCATATTTTCTTGTGGTGTCCTTGACCTCTCACTCCTTCCTACCCCTCTTCCATAGGATTCCCCAAGCTCCATTGTTTGGGTGTGGGTCTTTGTATCTGTTTCCATCAGTTGCTTGATGAATCCTCTCAGATGACAGTTATGCTAGGTGCCTGTCTGCAAGTATAGCAGAATATCATTAATAGTGTCATGGGTAGGCTTTATCTCACAGGGTGAGTCTTAGGCTGGGCCAGTTATTTGTTGGCCATTCTGTTAATTTCTGATCCATCTTTACCCCTATATATCTTGTAGGCAGGTCAAATTGCTCCAAGGTTTTGTGGATGGGTTGGTATCCCAATCCCTCCACTGGAAGCCTGGCGTGGTTATAAGACATGGATCGCCCATTCAGGTTCCATATCCCCACTACTAGGAGTCTTAGCTAGGGTCATCTTCATAAAGTGCTGGGAGTTTCCATTGTTCTAGATTTATAACTTGTCCCAGAGATAACCCTGTGGATTCCAGATTACTTCTCAGTATTCTCTTCCTCCATCCTCCCCCTAGTTGATCCCTTCAGCTTTCCTCCTCACCCCTCACCCACCCACTTCCCTTCCTTCATCCACTCTCTTGTCTAGTCTATTTCTCCTTCCAGTGAGAGTCAAGCATTTTCCCCCTCTCCCACCCCTGGCCCTCCTGTTATTTATCTTCTTTGGGTCTGTGTATTGTAGCATGCCTGTCCTGTACTTTATGGATAATATGGATAATATGGATAATATGGAGTCCATACCATACATGTCTTTCTGGGTCTATTGTTTTTAATAGCTGAGTAGTATTCCATTGTATAAATGTACCACATTTTCTTTATCTATTCTTCAGTTGAGGAAGGGACAACTAGGTTATTTCAAGTTTCTGGCTATTACAAATAAAGCAGCTATGAACATAGTTGAAGTATGTCCTTGTGGTTTGGTGAAGCATCATTTAGGAGTGGTTATAGCTGGGTGTTGATGAAACTGAAAAGCTAACTCAAAGGTCACTGTGAATAGGACAGAATGGGAAATGGGAAAAGATCTTCACCAACCCATCCAAAAGAGGGCTAATATCCAAAATACATAAAGAACCCAAAAATGTAGGCACCAACAAACCAACCTAGATGCCCTATTCAGATATAGCCAACGGACTGCTCATTCTCCAAGGTTGTGGGGAGAGAGCAGGAACTGCCTCTGACATGCTCTCAGGTGTCCCCTATTGGATCCATTCCGTTTGTTGGAGAGGCCTGGCCATGCACAGAGGAGGGGAATCACACTATCCAGATGAGACCTGATAGACTGGGGATAGAAGGGGGAGGAGTTCCCCTTCTGTCAGAGGTCTAGGGAAGGGAACTAGGGAAGGAGAGTGGGAACGTCTGATGGCCAAGAAGTACTTAAAGAAATGTGCAATACCCTTACTCATCAAGGAAATGCAAATCAAGTTGACTCTGAGATTCCAACTTACACCCCACAGAATGACTAAGATCAAAAACTCAAGTGACAGCCCATGCAGATGAGTACATGTACAGCTGGCAAATGACTTCAGCAACATGGCTGGACATGAAACTCAAAAGTCTGAGCATCCCTCATTTATATAAACAACAGAGCCATGGTAACAAACCACCATGTTTTTGGAACCAAGGTGAACCAAGAGAATTGACTAGCTGATCTATAAATAAATCCATCTAGTGAAAGTCATTTTATTTTTCAAAAGCTGTCAAAAATATACTACAGAAAGATAGCGCATTCAACAAGTAGTGTTGGGAAAATGGGTCTCTGTATGGAAAAAGCATAATTTGATGTGTATTTTTCACCTGCTAAAAATAAACTCAGACTAAAGGCATAACACCTGAACCTACCAGAGAATCACAAAGGAAAAACCCTTTAATGTGTTCAACATGGGCAAGACTTTTCTGAAAATAACTCAACATAGGGAACAAAACCAAGAAGCTTCAAACATTGTGGCATAAAGTTACAAAGATTCTGTGGGTGAATACACACCACACAGAATTGGAAAAATATTTGCGACCATACACTTAACAGGGGTCTAGTATCTAGAATCTATAAATAGATAAAAATAAACAACAAAAGCCAAAATATCTAACTAATAAATAGACTAATAAATTGAATAAGTAGGAAGAACAGGAAGAAATACAAATGACTAATAAATGTTTGAAAGAGTGCTCAGTATTCATAGCCACTAATGAAATGTGAATTAAAACTGCATTGAAATTTTTTATCAATGCTGTCAGGTGGCTATCATCAAGAAAACAAACTCTAAGTGTTAATTAAATGTGGAGAAAATGAAGTTTTATTCAATGTTTTAGACCATAAAATTATGTAACTATTGTGGAAATCAGTAGAGAGGATTCTAAAAAATAATTTTAAGTTGGGCATTTGGGGCAAGTTGGGCAAGTTGGGGTTTAATCTCAACAATCCAGAGGCAAAGCTAGTAGATGTCTGTGAGTTAGAGGCCAGCCTGGTCTACAAAGTGAGTTCCAGGATAGCCAGGGCTGTTACACAGAGAAACCATGTCTTAAAAACAAACAAACAAACACACATTAAACTATTATATTATTCACTGGTTCAGTAATAGACTATCTGGATGATATAGCCAACAGATTCTAAGTTACCATATCATAGAAAGGTACTTGGACTTTCATTTAAAGTTTTTAAAAATTTATTATAACTTATTCAGATTACACCCTGAATGTAATCCTCTCACTCTTGTCTTCCTGTTCCTACCCACCTTCCCTTTTTGCCCTATTCTCCTCCCCTAGACCTCTGACAGAAGGGGACCTCTTCCCCTACTATAAGACCATAGCCAATCAGGTCTCATCCAGATAGCTTGTTCCCCTTCCTCTGTGGGCCACGAGGCTTCTCCTCCGAGGGGAAGTGATCAAATTGGGGGCACCATAGTTCATGACAGAGGAAGTCTCACTCTCCCTACACCCATGGAGAATGAGCTGTCCATTGGCTATATCTGAACAGGGGGGCTTGACTTACTGCATGCATTGTCCTTGGTGCAATAGTTTGTGAACTCCCTCCTAAGTCCAGATTAGCCAGCCTTGATGGTCTCCTTGTGGGGTTCCTGAACCTTCTGGATCTTTCCATCCCTCCATTCTTCCATACCACTCTCAGTGCTCCTCCCAGAGTCCAGAGGTGAGTCCCAACATCTATCTGATCCCCCACTGGCTGGAGTCTCTCAGAGGACATGTGGGCTAATATATCCACTTATAAATGAGTGTATACCATGCATGTCTTTCTGGGTCTGAGTTACCTCACTCAGGATAATAATTTCTAGTTCCACCCATTTGCCTGCAAATTGCAAGAGTTTCTTGTTTTTTAATAGCTGAATAGTATTCTGTTGTGTAAATGTACCACAGATTCTTTATCCATTCTTTGGTTGAGGAACACCTAGGTTGTTTCCAGATTCTGGCTACTACTAATAAGGCTTCTATGAACATAGTTGAGCAAATGTTCTTGTTGTGTGCATATTTTGGGTATATGCCCAGAAGTGGAATAGCTGGGTCTTGAGGTAGCACTATTCCCAGTTTTCTGAGAAAGTGCAATATTGATTTCCAAAGTGGTTGTATAAGTTTGCACTCCCACCATCAGTGGGGGAGTGTTCCCCTTTCTCCACATTCTCACCACCATGTGCTGTCACTTGAGTTTGTGATTCTAACCATTCCCTTAGACATAAGATAGAATCTCAAAGTCATTTTGATTTGCATTTCCCTGATGATTAGGGATGTTGATCATTTCTTTAAGTGTTTCTCAGCTATATGATATTCTTCTACTGAGAATTCTCTGTTTAGCTCTATACCACAGTTTTTAATTGGATTATCTGCTTTGGTGGTGTTTAGTTCCTTGAGTTACTTATATATTTTTGGATGTTAGCTCTATATTAGATGTATGATTGATGAAAATCTTTTCCTAGTCTGTGGGCTGTCCTTTTGTTCTGATGACAGTGTCCTTTGCCTAACAGAAGCTTTTTAGTTCATTAGGTCTAATTTATTAATTATTGATCTTAGAGCCTGAGCTATTGATGTCCTGTTCAGGAAGTCATCTCCTGTGCCAATGAGTTTAAGGCTTTTCCCTACTTTCTCTTTTATCATATTTAGTGTCTGGTTTTACATTGAGGTCTTTATTCCACTTGGACTTTAGTTTTGTCCTGAGTGATAAATATGGATCTATTTGCATTTTCTACACAATAGAATTTTATTCACCTGTAAATAAGAATGAAATTGTGGATTTTGAAATAGAGTGAATGGAACTATATATCCCTCTTAAACAAAAGAAAGCAGGGTTGGAAAGATAAATGTATGCTTTCTTTTATATATATATATATATATATATATATATATATATATATATATTCCATTAATTTACAACCTAAAAGTTTAGAAAATAATAAATAAATCAACCACACAATAGAGGACAAATGTCATTGTCAAATTTATACATTTATTCTATGGGTTCAATTATGTGTCCCTCAAATTTATTTGTTAATATTTTAAGGTCCAAACCACAAAAACTGGAATTTGCTTATGTTTTATTTTATTATTTGAGAATTTTATACATTAAAAATTATATTTAGCTTTTCCCAGATTCATCAATCCTTACATTTACACCTAAATTTGTGTCTTCTTTTTCTCCACCAAGGTAAAACATTATACACAAATATTATTGATCTTATGCCCTTTCACTGGAACATGGTTGTCTTGTTGGGATACTTATTTATACTTCCTCTCCTGGCAGGTAAAAATCACCAATAGCTCTGCCTTGTGGGAAGGACTTTGTGTTGAACTCCCTATCTCCATGATGTGATTTCTTCCCCCTTGGGTTACACAACTCTTAACGCATACTGTCACAACCACAGTGAATTCATACGTCCAGTTGTTCTGCTGTGTCCAGAAGACATATTTTTGTTACAGTCATCCAACATGCTTGCTCTTACAGTTTTTCTAACACTTCCTGTATTACAATGATCCCTCAGACTTTAAAGGAGCTACAGGTTTCATTCAAGGCTAAGAATTCCTCATTTTCTTATTGTCTTCACCTTGGCTCACTGTGCACATCTAGCTTGATCATCACCTAGTGCAAACATGTCTTTCTCTGAGGAGAGTTGAGAGATTCCTTAATCATTGGTTAGAATAGAAGGTCAATCAAGAGACATTGGTTTAATATTCTGTTCATGTAGCAAAGTATTAGCTTTCTCCTAGGGTCTATGATCTGTTTAGCCAGAGTTTTATGGCTCAATGCTGGTACCATGTATAAGTTTCATCATTAAGGGAGTGATTATTTACTTCCATGATGCACATACCACTCACTAATGCACCAGTGAGCATGTCTTGCCCAGCCAGTCATTACTGTAGTTCATATGGATCATAGGTATAATTGATTATTACTTTTTGCTTTGCTAGCACACATAGCAAAGACTAGTCCATGGAATGTGAAACCTAGCCAGTAAAGTTGAAGAATCCAGATTAGCATGTGGATTAGAGACAGCTTTATTTTGCCATGTTTTATGCCTCAAAGATGTAGTATCTTTAACCATAGGCTTTTACTGTTACATTCTGAAGGATAATTATTGGTATTGATATTCTGTAGTGTTTGAGAGTCTATGGATCTGACCAATAATTCTAAAAATTTAACCTATTCTTGACACTATGTCTTTAATTTGTTAGCCTTTGAAGTCTAGTAGGGAATATTATTGCTTCATTATAGAATAAGGCCATTTTAACCTTTTTAATGAATGTCCATAGACATATTTTGGGAAGGTTCTATAATAGTACTTTTCTATGTGACCTTTGTTTAAAAGCTTTTAATGTTATTATCTCTCCCAGTTTCTCTCTCCTACCCAGTACAAAATCATTTCAACTTCAAGGGGTCCTATTTATTAATTGTTAGAGAAAATGACTATTTAGATAGAATGCCCTTAAAGAGCTGTTTCCATTTAAATGAGGCAGGTCAGTTTACCTTACCTAACCATGACTCATGTTCTCTAAAGCAGTGGAAACACAGAAGAAAGGACAATGCACTGTACTAATCTTCATTCGACGAAAGAGCTAATCAAAATTCCTTACAATTTGATCATGAACTTCCAACCTCTTGAACACCAAGAATATTATTTTGCCTCATGGTGCTTTTTATTTCTTTTACCTTTTTTCCCCTTGTAGACATGATCTGGAACTCACAGGTTCAAGTAATTGTGCTTTAGCCTCCCAAACAGCTGAGATTACAGTCATGCCCTTTAACATTAATGGGATGTATTTTTATGGTAACCCTAAAAGTGTAATTCACTGTGATAAGCAAAATAATTAAATCACCCTACATTAACAAGTTTCATTACTATAAGTTATAGTTACAAATAAGCATCAAGATTTGTTTTGTAGTATCTCAATGTATTGTTTTACCTAATAGTAATAATGAGTTTTATGCTACATTAATATGTACATTACAAAAAGAAAATTGAGCAACTTGTGTTTCTAGCTAGTTGAAAACCTGAACACGAAGACAGAATTGCTTTGTTGTAAAGGTAACTGATAAATTTTTAAAAATAATAAATTCAGATATACAGCCATGTAATACATATTGAATAGCAGCAAACAAAAAGCATGAAGCTTTACAATCTTCATTTAAGAAAAATTAAAACCATATAGACTTTGAAACTACTTCAGACATATGTGAGTGTACATTATCACACCTTTTTAAATAAGAACTTTTCAGCTGAATGCAGTGGCAGCTTTCAGGGATTTATATCACCTCATCCTCAGCACAGCCATGCCTACACACAAACAACCATGTCTAAGGGACCTGAAGGTGGCATTGATCTTGGCATCGCCTACTCCTGTGTGGGTGTCTTCTAGCATGAAAAGGTGAAAAGAATTGTCGTTGACCAGAGTAAGCAAACAACACTGAGCTATGTTGCTTTTATTGACACAGAAGGATTACTTGGGCATGCTGTCAAGAATCAGGTTGCAATGAGCCCCACCAACACAGTTTTTTTATGCCAAATGCCTGATCGGATGTAGGTTTGATGATGTTATTTAGTCTGATATGAAGCACTGGCCCTTTATGGCGCTGAATGATGCTGGCAGGCCTAAGGGCCAAACAGAACACAAACTGGAGACAAAAAGTTTCTACCCAGAGGAAGTGTCCTGTATGTTTCTTACTGAGATGAAAAATTTGCAGAAGCCTACCTACATTGGGAAGACTGTTACCAATGCCATGGTTACAATGCCAGCTTACTTCAATGATTCTCAGCAGCAGGCAACAAAAGATGCTGGAACTATTACTTGTACTTTAAATTATCAATGAAACAACTGCTCCTGCTATTGGTTATGCTTGAAATTAGAAGGTTGGAGCTGAAAGGTATGTGTTGATTTTTTCGTTTGGAGACGGATCTTCTGATGTGTCAATCCTCCCTATTAAGAATGGAATTTCTGGAGTCAAATCAACAGCTGGAGACACCCACATGGAGAAGACTTTGTTAACCATATGGTCAACCATTTCATTGCTGAGTTTAAACAAAAACACAAGAAGAAGATCAGTGAGAACCAGAGAGTTGTCAGGTGTCTACATATGCCTCTAAACAGGCTAAGCAACCCTTCTCCTCCAGCGCACAGGTCAGTATTGCAATTGACTCTGAGAGAATCGGCTTGTTTACCTCCATGCTCAGTTTGAAGAATTGAATGCTGACTTGCTCCGTGGCCCACTGGACCCTGTGGAAAAGTCCCTTCAAGATGCCAAACTGGACAAGTCACAGATCCATGATATTGTCCTGGTTAGCAGTTCTACCAGAATCCCCTAATAAGTTCCTAATACTCAATTATAAAATTTACCCTTATAATCATTAGCCTACTGATCCAACCTTACTGTGAGTATGTTTTAAAGTCTGCAAATAGCCGTTACATTCTAGAATTTAAAAAAAAACCATGATTACAGATATAAAATAAATATGATCACTTATAATCTTCCTACAACCATAGATTGCTAGAACAGACCACCTACTCTTATTTCCTAAGTAAACTCTAAACTATTTAACTTCTTCTGATGTCCAATGCTTGTTTTCTGACATATGGATCATGATTTTAATATGATGAAATTAAATCCAAATAACTCTCCTAAATATCACCAAGATGTAGACTCAAGGAAAGAGGTTGCTTTGTATTTGGCTGCTTCATGAATAAAACTTTATTATACAAAGTTCATTGTTTTAATGGCTCATTTTTTTGTACTGCTGCTAAAATTGTCTGGGTTTGGTAACAAGACTGATGTATTATACTTTAGTTTGCTATTTGCATACAGGTATTGCTACTTTTATTAAAGTGCCTTCATCTAATCTCCAACTACTCTTAAGCAATTACTCTGTTCCACATTATTTCCTTCAGTTCATGTGGATAAGCCAAAATGGTAAGTGACATATCTACATGCAATATTGAAAAAGTCATGCACTTTCATTTCATCACTTGCAGGAACCATGAGAGAAGCTATTTATAATTCATTTCTACCTAACAAATTAATGTTTTTCTGTGAATTTCACTAAGGAGGATACCTCTCTGTCTTAATTTTCACTTAAACGTGGCCATGAGCAAACTCTACATGACACAGATGCTTTGTAGGTAATGAAGATAACATATTCTGTAGGCAAGGCTGGTTAATAGCTCACTATTGCCAAATATAACTTCTCTGGTAGGATTTCTGAGGTAGGTTGGGACTCTCTCATTTCAACAAAAACTTCCATAAACAACAAAATAAACCTTGAGTGTACATACAATTTTGTGACTATACAACTACTTAAAAGTGTAAGTTTTAAAATGTTTTTTCTTAGTCCGGGGATGGTGACACATACTCTTAATCCCAGCACTCAGGAGCACGTGGTGGAGGCAAAGAGATTTCTTAGTTCGAGTCCAGCTTGGACTACAGAGCAAGTTCCAGGGCAGCCAGAGCTACACAGAGAAACCCTTTCTAGAAAAACAAACCAACAACAAACAAACCAACACAAAATACAAGTGTTTTCTTTTATGAAGCATATTCATTTGTTATATTTACTATTTAATGACTATTACATGTTAATTTTCTTTCTTTAATTTTTAGCTATAATTATTGATTTCAGCTTTATTATTTGGCAGGACTCTTTTCTTCTCAAATGTTGTATGTGAATTATTTCCACTTTTAGAAAATTAATGAAATGTATTTAATTTTGCTATATAAAGAAGTCACATAGAATAGATCATTTTATTAAAGTTTTTGTTATAGAATTTAGAACTGATTATAGAATGAGAATATTGCTACTGTTGTGTTTGACCAACATCCATATGAGAAAGTCTAGTGCTATTCTTACATTCTTACACTCCTTTTACATAGAACACATCTTGAAGAATATATACACCTACCATCATGAAAATAAACAGGTTGATACCCTATGAGCATATACAGGGGGAGGAAGTCCCCATCAGTCACAGTCTCAAAGGAGGGGAGTAAGGGGAAAATTGGAAGGAGGGAGGAAATGGGAGGATACAAGGGATGGGATAACCATTGAGATGTAATATGAATAAATTAATAAAATATATAAAAAATGAAAAATAGAGTTGCATAGACATGTGCATATATGTGTCTATATGTCTGTGTGAATGGATGTATCATGCACATAAATACTTCTATAAAGTTTCTATATGGTAATCTGAATTTTTGCTATAAAATTAAATTAAGTCATTTTTACCTTAAAAAAAAAAAGAAAGAAAATAAACAAGTATAGGGCAACCTCCTTGATCTGTTTTAGTGAAGCTTTTGTATAGATTTTCATATTTCACTCATTAACTATTTATACTGTTTAAAACTACACAATTTTTCTCTAATATCTATAATTCCTTATTTTGGAAATGATATTTTTCTTTGAAAAATTATAAAGATATAGAACAACAATGTGTCTAAAATGTGATGTGTTCCTGGCAGATAGAAAACATTTAACTATTATTTTTACTCTAGTACTTTTTTATGAGTATAATTTAAACCAAACTAAGGTATGTATTTAAGTATGCATCTCCTTGCAAAAGCAAAATACTACAGCTTAAGGAAGCATACAACGGTTGCCACAAGGAACTGTTGCTTGCTCAAGATATTTTAAAAATACATCATTTTAAATTTTTGTTTGACATTATGGTTGAAGAAAGGACACATATGTATGTGCCATGCATTATGTGCATGTGGAGGTCAGAGAACAAGTTTCGGGAGTTGGCTCTCTTCTTCCACTGCTGGTTCCAGTGACAGAAACAGGCTGCCACATTTACACTGCAAATACTCCACCACTGCACCATCTGTACAATGCACAAGACACCATTTTTTTATTTGACTTTTAAAGGAAAGGCACTATCACTGACATAGGCACCTAGGACACTTTAATTATTTACATATTTACAAATTTTAGTTTATATAAATGATATGGATAATTGGATTATACGGATATATTTTCAATGATGTTACAACAAGTACACCTTTGCATTGAACATGGATTTGATTATATATATATATATATATATATATTTATGGCTTATAATTTAATACAGTGAATCCCTCAGGTGAATTTGAGCAACAAACAAGAATTGTTTCAAAGTCACAGGTCAAAGCATACGTGAAATATTTTTTTTAGCTTAGAAAACATTCCCATTGGTTGCTGCATAGATAATAACCTTCAGCATGTGGTCTCGAATTAAATGCAAAATAGCATCAGGAGCCCTGCTTCAAGAAACAATTAGACCTTCTGCAGAGTCATTCAGTAAAATTACATTATTGTGTTCAACTGAGAGGAGCTGTGCAGAATGAATTTATGAAATATAATTGCAGGGACAGCTGGCCTAAAAAGAAGGAATCTAACTAATATATGTTGTTGAGGTGGTTGGTTGTTTACTCCCCATTATGAGAATGGTTGATAAGAAGAACAGTCATTGTTGCATGGGAAAGAGAAATTAATTCAGGAGAATAATGATGTAGATTCTCATGTCATTTAAATGAATTTGAAAATGCATTGTTAGCCATGCAAGCAACATGCCTGGAGGATTTCTGCTCCTTGCTTTTCTACTCCTGAGGCCACCCATCTTCTGTGTAGCGTTTCTCAGTTGGCTTCTTCTTTTATTTTCTTAACTTCCCTCCTGTAATGTAAACATAAGGAAGAGAAGGTGGACGAAGAACAAAGGATAGGCATACTAAATAGCTCCACTGCCTCTGCATAAAGGTTTTCTAGGGATATGGTACCATGCTGAGATTTTATGAATAGCCCAATAATAGTGCTCATTTAAACCAAAGGGGGGAACCGACTGGATATTTCGCTCTTTTATAGTGAATTCCACTTTCACGTGAAGGCCGTCAAGATTTTTTTGTTCCTATTCTTTGTCAAACATGGCAATTAATTTATCACCACAGCCTTTCAATGCCATTGGAAATTTGCACTTGCTAAAATAAAGGTCTTTAAATTCTCATGATCATGAATTGTACAGATCCTCTCACATGAAATATGGAAGCTAGGGGCCAGTGAGATGGCACAACTTATGATGACCCTTGCAGCCAAACCTGAGGACCTGAGTTTGATCCCTAGGACTGAAATGATAAAAAGAGAGACTCTACTCTTGCAAGTTTTCCTCTGACCTCCACTTGAATACAGTGGAAATTATGCACACATGGGCCTGTAAACATGTGTGCACACAAAAATGTTTTTCCCTAGCCCACCAACCGTTGACTCTCTCTAAATCCAGAGGGAAAAGTGGAACCTTAGGAGCCCCACCCCACTCTACAATAGGGATGTCAATAAATGTAATGTGTACAGGTCTTATGCAAGTAATCGTAGCTGTAGTGAGTTCAAGTAAATACCACGCCTAAAAGATAGTGCTCTCCACATTCTATTCCCTCCTTGCGTTTCTGCATTCTGTCCATCCCTACATACATAGTTATTTCTGAGCATCACAGGGGCTGCTATAGATGTCTCCTTTATGGCTAAACAACCAACACTCACTTACTCTCAGCACTATGACAAGTTTATTTTTGTCTCCACTGTTACTTCTTTTTACTGGAAAAAAACTCTCTGACTAAATCTGACAGCCAAACTAGTCTATAGAAATAACAATTTTTTAAAGGCAAGTTTACCTGTATATCACATTCATTTAGCCAAACAGGAGCAATAGCTTATCCCCTTGGGTGCATGAGTTCTCTATCCTTGGTTTTTGAGCAGGTTAGCAGATATGGCTTAACTCCTTACTGCTTAAAAGTGTCCTCTGAGATGAAAACATTCAGTCCTTCCAGAAGCTCCTTAAACAATCCTATAAAAATCAACTCACCCTAACAAAGAGGTTTCTCCTTTTCCCCTAGACTGCCGTTTGCCTGTGGGCCACTTCTGTCTCCTCTCTATCCAGAGGCAGTCATTTCTCCCTCTGGGCAAATATCCCTCTCATCTCTTTTGTTCTTTTTCTTTGCTTTAAGTTTTATTTTATTAATTTATTCAGATTACATCACAATTGTTATCCTATCACTTATATCCTCCTGTTCCTCCCTCCTTCCTGCTTTCACCCTATTCCCCTCCCCTAGTTCTATGACCATGGGGAACCACCAGGAATGGAGCACCAGATTAATTTCCAAAGTGGATGCTTTCTTAGAAAATTGGCAACAACGTTACATAAAGACCCAGCTATACCACTCCTGGGTATATAGCCAAAATACATTCTACCATACAACAAAGACACATGCCCAACTATGTTCATAGAAGCTTTATTCATAATAGGCAGAGTCTGGAAACAGCCTAGATGCCCCTCAACCAAAGAATGGATAAGAAACTGTGATACATTTACACAATGGAATATTACTTAGCTATGGACAACAAAGAAATCATCATATTTGCAGGCAAATGGAGGTAAAAAGATCATCCTGAGTGAGGTAGCCCAGACCTAGAATGACATACATGGTATGTACTCACTTAAAAGTGGATTTTAACCCTATAGTACAGAATAAACATACTGCAATGCATAGACCCAAAGAAGATAAGTAACAAGGATGATCCAAGGTAGGATGCTTAAATCTCACTAAGAAGGGAAAATTAGAATAGACAAAGATAGTGATTGAAGAGAGGGAACAGGGTAGTAGAGGAAACAGAGAGATATGAGGACAGAGACCTGGAGAGATCAGGGTAGAGATGACAAAAGGCCTGCAGAGAAAAAGAGGAATGGCTGGCAGAGGCATCTCCATGACAAGCTGGAGACCTAAGTCAGGGTAGGTTGTGGGGGGTGGGGTGCGATATGAGAGACACTCTCTAACCAGACAAGTCTCCTAGTAGAGGAAGGGGAAAAATGCAAATACAGCAGAGACTGAGGGAATGTCCAAGCAATGGCTGGCCCAACCTGAGACACACCACATGGGAGAGAACGAACCCCAACTCTATCAATAATACTCTGATATGCTTATAGACAGGATCCCAGCAGAGTTCTCTGAAAGGCACCACCCACAGTGCCTTGAAAGAGATGCTGAGAATCGCAGCCAAACAGTGGGCAAAGTGGGCATAGGGAGTCTAGTGGAAAAGTGACGGGAAGAATAAAAGGACCTGGAGGTGACAGAAGCTTCACAAAAAGGCCAACAATGCCAACCCACCAGGGCCCAGAGGGGCCTGCTGAGGACTGAGGCACCAACCAAAGACGTCGCATGGACAGGACCCAGACCCTGCAGGGATGCGGCCAATGGGTAGCTCTGGCTTCATGTTGGTCTTCTATTGGGCGGGGGACTGCTCTCTGGCATGTACTTTCTTGCTGTTTTTCTTTATTACTTCCCCTGGTGGGACTGCCTAGCCAGGCCAGAAGGAGGAGAGTGTGCTGAGTCCTGGTACAACTTGATGAGCTAGAATGGGTGGGGGCTCCCTTCTTCTGAGGGGTGGAGGAGAGGGGGTGGGGGAGAGGTAGGGAAGGTGGGACTGGGAGGTGAGGAAGGACGGGGCTGCCACGAGGATGTGAAATTAATGAAAAACAAAATTCCAACATAATTTTTAGAATGACTCACAATGTGGGGAAAAGTGTTAAAAACCTTTCCCTTATATTATTATCAATGATAAAAATAATTTTTCAGTAAGTAAAATTAAAATATTAAGGAAATTAACTCATACATGTTTATTTTTATGACTTGTGATAACAATGCTCTTTTGTGAAATTAAAGTTAACACATCTGTATTATCTGCGTGCTTCTTAGGTTGTATGTGAGCTGACTCACAAAATTCTTACAGTTTTGTTTTATGGTACTGTCTATCTGTTTTGATTATTTGGGGTTTAGGTTTAAAGAATAAATTGAAGACATTTTTTATTTAAAAACAGTATAACCTGAGCTCATACAGGTGTGTCTTACCTGATGATATAAGATGCATGTAGCCCAAGAGACCTATGAATACATCAGAATACAAAATAATGAACCTACTTAACATGGTTTGTGGTGAACATTTTTGGTAACTTTATTGCACATTTCAAGAGAGTTCACTTTATAGTAGAGGACAGCATCTTGCCTTGATGTCAAAGGTTAGGCACATCTCCATCTGTTCTTTAGGAACTCTTTAGAGGTAAGTAATATTTTTTCCAGATATTCAGCTTTTGGTTAATGAATATATATGAAGGTCCAACATCTCAGAATATTTGAGGTTAGGTGTCCATGTGAAACCTCAAGAATTTTTAACACACTATCTTGGCAAGAGTCCACAAAAAAATTTTTTTAATTAATTTATTCTTGTTACATCTCAATGGTTATCCCGTCCCTTGTATCCTCCCATTCTTCCCTCCCTCCCATTTTCCCCTTATTCCCCTCCCCTATAGTCATAGGGGAATTCCTGAGGGGGATTACCTCCCCCTGTATATACTTATAGGGTATCAAGTCTCTTCTCGGTGACCTGCTGTCCTTCCTCTAAGTGCCACCAGGTCTCCCCCTACAGGGAACATGGTCAAATGTGAGGCACCAGAGTACGTGAGAAAGTCATATCCCACTCTCCACTCAAGGGTGGAGACTGTTCTCATCACTGGCTAGATCTGGGTAGGGGTTTAAAGTTTACCGCCTGTGTTGTCCTTGGCTGTTGCCTTAGTTTTAGCGGGACCCCTGGGCCCAAATCTGTCTATCATAATGTTCTACTTGTAGGTTTCTAGGACCCACTGGATCCTACATTGCTATTCTCACATGGTTCTCTCATCTAGAGTCCCAATAGGATGTCCTCCCCTCTGTCCCAGTTTCCTGGTAAGTGAAGGCTTTTGTGGGACATGCCCCTTGGGCTAGTATGCAGATATAAGTGAGTATATACCATTTGAGTCTTTCTGCTTCTGGGTTAACTCACTCATTATGATCATTTCTAGCTCAATCCATATATCTTTTTTAAAAATTCTAGACATAGAATAAACAATAACCATAACAACGATACTTTTTGGTTTTATGGTTAATATACAATTGAAAACCTATTGAATGAGAATTTAATAGTTTGAGAATTGTTTAAAGAAAAGTACTTGACAATCACTGGTATCATATATGAAAGTTATAAATAATATCTAAATGATGGAAAATTCAGCACAGAGTAGACAGGAAGGGGACAAGAGTAAGGGCAGTAGCACTGTGTTTGAGAATGAACCAACTCCTTCCATGATGCTTGTATTAAAAAAAAAAAAAAAGAGGAAAGCTTTTGATACTTCCCTGATACTCAGGCAACGAGCATACCTAGCAAAAACCCTTGGACCTTTGTCAAAGGCAAATATTTGCTGCTGTAGTCAGTGCATATTTTCATCACACTGAATTTTAGTAATAACCTCCAACTGCTAAATCAGAAGTTAACAACATTCAGCCTTTTAGTCACTTTCCATTCAACAAATATTTTTAACAGCCTATTTTGTGTCAGAAATTATACTACACTGAAGATGAAAAATATATGATCTCTGCGTTATCAGAATGGCTAAGATCAAAAATTCAAGCGACACCACATGCTGGCGAGGATGTGGAGAGAGAGGAACACTCCTTCATTGCTGGTGGGAATGCAAACTAGTACAGCCACTTTGGAAAGCTATCTGGTGCTATCTCAGAAAACTGGGAATAGGGCTTCCTCAAGACTCAGCTATTCCACTCCTTGGAATATACCCAGAAGATGCGCCAGCACACAACAAGAAAATTTGCTCAACCATGTTCATAGCAGCCTTATTCATAATAGCCAGATCATGGAAACAGCCTAAGTGTCCCTCAGTAGAAGAATGGATAAAGAAACTGTGGTACATATACACTATGGAATACTACTCAGCTATTAAAAACAAGGAATTCCCGAAATTTGTGGATAAATGGATTGAGCTAGAAATGATCATAATGAGTGAGTTAACCCAGAAGCAGAAAGACTCAAATGGTATATACTCACTTATATCTGCATACTAGCCCAAGGGGCATGTCCCACAAAAGCCTTCACTTACCAGGAAACTGGGACAGAGGGGAGGACATCCTATTGGGATTCTAGATGAGAGAAGCATGGGAGAATAGCAAAGTAGAAGGATCCAGTGGGTCCTAGAAACCTACAAGTAGAACATTATGATAGACAGATTTGGGCCCAGGGGTCCCGCTAAAACTAAGGCACCAGCCAAGGACAATACAGGCAGTAAACTTTAAACCCCTACCCAGATCTAGCCAATGGTCAGAACAGTCTCCACAGTTGAGTGGAGAGTGGGATATGACTTTCTCACATACTCTGGTGCCTCACATTTGACCATGTCCCCTGGATGGGGAGACCTAGTGGCACTCAGAGGAAGGATAGCAGGCTACCAAGAAGAGACTTGATACCCTATGAGCATATACAGGGTAGGTAATCCCCCTCAGGAACAGTCATAGGGGAGGGGAATAAGGGGAAAATGGGAGGGAGGGAAGAATGGGAGGATACAAGGGATGGGATAACCATTGAGATGTAACAAGAATAAATTAATAAAAAAAGATATCTATCACAATCCATTCTATTCATAACAAGGATATGGTTGAGAGCTACTAAATTGTTTCCTTTACACCACTGTCTTTGTAAAAACAAGTATATTTTTTGAATATATATAAAATATATTTTAATAACTGTGCTATGTTTAGTGTTACTTTCTCTTTCTACCTCTCTCTCTCTCCCTCCCTCTCTCTCTCCCTCCTTTCCTCCCTCTCTTTCTCTCTCTCTCTCTGCTCTCTCTCCTCTCTGTTTTTCTCTGTTTACCCCTTTCCTGTGTGTGATTGTGTGTGAAATTTTTTACTGCTATTAGACTATTTATAGTGTTTATTTATCCAAATTAAATCCATTTAAACTAGAACTAAAAGTACATGGTTGGAGATGTAAATTTTTTTCTAAGAACTCTTTGAAATTTATTTTGAATTTATATATTCACTTTACATCATGATCATAGGCTCTCCCTCCTCTCCTCCCAATCCCAAACTCCAGCCTCCCCCTATCCTTCCTCCCCTTGTCCTCAGAAAAGGGGAGACCCCCAACCTACCCCAGCACATCAAATTGCATCATTCTTGTCCCTGAGGTCAAGTAAGGCAGCCTCATTAGGGGGAAATCACCGAAAATCAGGTAAAAAAGACTATGTCATAGGCAGCACCTTCTCTACTTACTAGCAGACCAGGATGAAGATCAAGCTGCCCATAGGTTACATATGTGTTAGGGCCTATGTCCAGTCCATGCATACCCTATGGCTGGTGCTTCCATCTCTGTAAGCTTAGGTTACATAGGCTTAGGTTAGATGCCTCTGTTGGTCTTGTGGTATCCAGTGCATTCACTGTGTAACATTTTCCCTTACTTTCCTGCGTTCTTATGCCTGAATTGTAAAGTCTAAAGATACAGACAGATCCTGATCTTTTTTCAACACTAGATTTGTTGTTCATATAGTGTCTGCTTACCACTGACTGTGTCTCCCTGTTCCCTTAGACATTGGCATAGCTCAGCCTGTAGACCTGGGTAGTTGTTGCTGATATTTTAGTGTTTGATAGCAAAGACGGGTCTCTTTTATTTTTGTCATTCTGTACTTCAGTTATTATAAGTCAATATACCGATAAACATTCTAAGAGAAAGACTAAATTATGGAAAAAATCTGAATCCATTACTGTCTACAATTGGGAGAAAACACATGCATTTAAATTACTGCCCAAAAGTGCTCTCAGTAATTCTTCAAATGGCGCAATTCAGATAGGAATAGTAGTGAACAGGCTCCCTGAGTGTAGCAATTATATTCCTATTATGTCATCTAGAGGCTCTTAGCTGCTTCTGTATCAGGACCTGCATCATGACCATAATACAGACTGTTTTTGAGGAAAAGAAATACTGCCCATTCCTGGCTTTTGCATTTTAATTATGTTTACAAGATTCCTTTTTACAAAGCTAAACACTGATCTGGGTAATTGTTATATCCAAAGCAACAGACATAACCATCTGAGTCAAAAGGCATTTTGTTATCACTGAAACAGAACAAGTAACAGCAAGATCAGAATAAAACTTCAATTCATTATCCTCAGCTCCATTGTTTTACTCTAAATCCCAATTTTCTTTTGACTGCCTCCATATGCAAATGCACTGACATGGGCATGCAACCTTAGTCACGTACTGTATTTTTTACCAATCGTATTGTTCACCCTTATTACCAATGATATAGCCCAATTCAAGAACCACAGGTCATCCTCAAACATGGCTACAGCAAATGAGTGACTTACAGTGTTTTAGACAAGCTTTAGGCATTTAGACCTAACCATTTTGGGAATGCCAATAACAGATTGCCATGCTAGTACAAAGTGTATGTTACATGGTTAATGATAATTTTATTGTTCCTCAGAAGAACTGAGCTGACCATTACTGTCCTGAAGAGCTTTCAATCCAAAGATATTTTCCCCTGTATCTATCTAAAATAATCTCTTGGCCTTCAGCTGCACAACGATTCCTTTGGGATGGAAGGTGGTCTTCGTGATGGTTATTTGACAATGGTCTTCACTTGGATCACGCCCTCTAATGAAGGACTTCCCACTGTTCATCTGGTAGACTCACTAGATCATGCATCCACAGGAAAGATCTTCTAGTCGGTGGTTCTCAAACTGCATAATGCTGTGACTCTTTAACACCGTCCTTCAGGTTGTGTTATTTCCAACCATACAATTACGTAGTTGCTACTTCATAACTATAATTATGGTACTGTTATAGATTGTAATATAAACATTTGATGTGCGGAATATCTATATGTGACTCCCAGTGGGGTCATGACCCACAAATTGAGAACTGCTGCTACTTCTTCCTGGATAAACCATACGCCTTTATCACTAGGAAGTATACTATTTACTTCAGGGCTTTCTTTTTACTATAACGTCATAATCTAGTGTGAAAAACATTGGCATTTGCTGGATGAACAGAGTTTTATTGTCTGTTACATCAAAGTCCATATGTCAAATATCTTGAAAATTGGCAAACAGTAAAAATTATATTGTTCCTGAAGATGCATGGATCTTTTGATCATATTGTAGGTCATACTGAGGACACTGGACTGAGAGCAAAACAGAATTGACTGCATCCAATATTATCAAGTGATGAACAAACACTACATATTTTTCCATCTATCTCAAGCCTTTGGGATAGATACATAGAGGACCATCTTATGTCAGAACACAGCCATGGCTGCATTCAGATGTATTTCTTTGACAAGAAATTAATTCATGGCATAATATCCCACCAAGAAACATAACAAATCCTTCTGGAATGTGTAATAATATAATCTTAGGCTGTTTTCACACCCAATCATAAAGCCATGATTCTGAAAGACACATTAGTTGACATAGTCACAGGACTTGTGCCTCTGTATAGCCCCCAGGACATGTGAACTCAGCCTTTCTGGAAAATCAGCTTACAGTACTTTTGCTTTTTTTGATTAATGTTTGTAGACTGTATGACTTGGAGATGACTGATTTATGTGGTAGAGGCTTAGGTGCTAGCTGACTCTGTCATGTAATGCTATTTGAATTGATGCCATTTTTTAAGCATTTTGAGTACCAGTTTTTTTCTCCAGGAGATGGTTGCAACAATTCCTGATTCAACTACTTTATGAAAATTATCAAAGCATATGGGATACATTGAAAGGAGAACAAAATCCATATAGCAAACTATAAAAGAAACCTTTTTTAAATTTCCTTATTGATAGAAACAAGTTATTTAGAATCATCCTTATTTACATGAAATTGTATATAGTGGATTTTCTTGAAATGACAAATAACTGACCCAACATTATAATGTCAGTTATATCTAAATGTATGTTTTGCATGTCTATAAAGTCAAAGTTTTCTTAAATATTCCAATGAACCATAAAAATGATAGGAGCTATGATTATTATTAGATTCTTAGTTATTTTAGAAATATTTTCCCTTCAAGTTCATGTCTTGGACATCCAAACGTGAAATATTCTTACATTAAAAAGGTGACCTCTTGGGGGATGGAGCGATGGATCAAGCAGTTAAGAGCATTCGTTGCTCTCCCAGAGGACCCAGGTTCAATTCCCAGCACCCACATGGCAGCTCACATGCTATGTTATTTTATAAGAACGATCCTCTTTGTATGGGAGATCAAATCACAGTAGAAGAAAGCATATCTGATAACAAAATACCAGGACCAGTTAGACATAACTGGGGTGGGAGTGCTTAAAAGACAGAAAACACCTGTTGCTACAACACCACATCTTCCAAAGAATGTGTGGATTCCACAGGAAAGAGCCAAAATTTGACACATTATGACTCCCTTCTAATTGGTATTTCAGCTACAGAGATACCATAAACATTCACTCAAGTGTGAGACAACCCTTGTCAAAATTTTGCATATTAATTAAGTGTCCGAGATTACAGAAAGAGATAATTTCCTAGTGAAAAGTGATTTTTAAATATGTGCTATTTCTTCTACTGTGGAAGAGACAGTTTGTTCATAAATATGACAGAATTTTGTTTTGGTGAAACAGTGATAATATACTAAATCATGATCTCCATAGAGGGAGGAATTTTTGTTTCTGCTAACAATTGATGGATGGTAATGTTTATACAACAGCCACCTCGAGCAGTGGTGATTGTGTTTATCAGCCATCTAATTATATTGCAGTGGAGTAAGCTTTTTTGCAATTTTTAATTGCAGTGACCAAAAGATATTAAGATTATCTCATTTGAGTTTTGAGAATAGAAACATAGCCTAATTGTTTAAAATACTTTTTAAAATTTTTTCTACTCACTGACTTTAGTATTGATTTGTGGTTATTACATGTATATATTCTATCTAGTCATAGTTATGTAAAGACATAAATACACATGATTGATAGATCAATAGAAGATAGATAGATAGATAGATAGATAGATAGATAGATAGATAGATAGATGATAGATAGATAGATGATAGATGATTGATAGATGATAGTGCTCTAGTGCATTTAACACTAAGGAATTTTGTCATAAGTGTATAATGTAATTAAAAATATAATAAGTTAAATTATAAATAACAATAAATAAAAGTAAAACTAAACTAAATAAAATATGTTCCCATATTACATATGCATTCCTAGAATCATTAATGATTGAAACAATGAAACAAATTTTACATATGTCAAATATATCAAAAATGGGTTGTCTTTACTTCTCTAAACTCAGTAACTATGATTTTCCTGCGGAACCAGTAAAGGTATTTGATGTGATCTCCATAAAATGGTCTTCTGTTTATTATGACTTCAAGTTTCTCCACAATTCACATAGTATTAAGCAAAGAGAGAGCCAAATATAATGGTACAGACAATGCTGTTCAGTCTCCCACTTTGACTAGTTGAGATCGGGATGGGGGCCCAGGATTAGCAATGTAAAAAGAGGTTAACACACACACCTATATGTCAGTGAGCACTAGGTATTAGCACAGATCCCCTGTGTCTGCTTTAGCCCTCTCTCCAGCTCCGTCCACCTGACACACACGTGGTTCCTTTATACTTGTTTAAATTCTGTGGTTATATCAGCCTGTAGATTAAAATCTAAACATTTGCAGCTAGGATCCAAATAAGAGAGAACAAAAGGTCTCAATTACTTAGCTACAGGTTTCTCAGATATAAATAATAAAATAATAGTTCATGTCTGTTATATATATATAATTAAGCCAAACTCAGACTAGTCTTTGTGGTTCTTGGCAAAACATGTAAAAATAAAGTGAGGATAATAAATAAAATGATTATTATTAATACTATTAACCTTCTTTTGCTGCCCTTTCTTCCCATATCTTTTTCTATATCCACATGCTGTTTCTTCATAATGTTAACTTTTATAAACAAATGAATAAATTTCTAAAGACTTGATAGTCATACGCAACATACTTCTATACTATTTTTAAATTGTGCCTTTTATTTATTTCTGTATGTAAACAAACACGGGTGTGCCATGGAAGACCTTTGGAAGCAAAGATAGTTTGCAGGAGCAGAGTCTCACCTTCCACCATGTAGGTTCCTGGTGGCTCCGAGCACCTTTACCACTAACTGCCCGACTGGGTCTCTCACAAGCAATGTTTTAAAGAATATCAGCCATTGTATGAATGCTCACTATTTCAGGTAATTCCTATACTGTGTATTACATTTTAAATGTACTTTTATTTGGCTTCTAAACTGATTAATTTCAATGCTCATTGGTTAAGACAAAATGGGAATCCATAACAAACATGCTATTTCTTGAGATATTTCACTTGCATTCACATATCAATCAATTTCAATTCTATGTAGATTCATCTGCTTTTCCAGATTGGCCTCCAAGCTGTACACATGCTGACACTTGAGGGCAGTTTGATCCCTTAGCCCCTTCTGTACTGACAGTTTTAGATCCATTTTTTTTTCCACACTGAGAAGGCAGATACTGTCTGCCGTTTCTTGTGCTTACACATTTGTAGGTAAACTGACATGCTGAAACTGCAGTGTCTGGGAGCACGGCAATGATGGCTAATCTTGATATGAAACCTGACTAAATTGACCAGACAGTGACTTTAACTAGCTAAGCTGAAACCTTTACCAGATTAAGAGTCACTTCTGCGACATACTTGACTATGAGAGTGTTCTCAGTGAGGTTGAATTAAAGAAGAGTGACCCATCATCCTACATGGGGATGGTGCCATTCCATCTGAGGTCACTGGAAAAAATAAAAAGTAGAAACTGCATAGAGCACTAGAACTCATCTTTCTCTGCTTCGTAACTGTAGGTGCACTGTTTCCATATCCTCACCCATGATGCTCCAACAACATCTGTTCTTGATGCTATGTCTTCCCCTCACAATGAATCATGTGACCAAACTTTGAGTTAAATAAATAGGTACTCATTTTAACCAGGCACTTTGTCAAATCAGTGACAAAGCTTACACACAAGCACTAATATGTTTCCTAATTAACACCAAAACAATAGCTTCAAGTAGGATGTGTGTCATATTGCATCTGCTAACAGACACGTCATAAGAGAAGAGATTCTCACTGAACAATTTTTTTGTTATCGCACTCCAAAGAAATCAGTTGCAGCAGGCAAGGATTTTATAGATAAGACAAGTGTGCCCGAGCAAAGCGCACAGGAATTAAAGTACATGTTCAGACTTTACACTCTATTACGTGATATTGAAGCAGGAATATAAAACAGCCATCTGTTCGGGTTGCGCATCCTTTTCTAATTCATTCATTCACTAGTCACAATGTTTTCCCGATCAAATCCAGTAAGCCAAGGAATAGCCTAAATATGGAAGAAAAACAATATAGCTTTAATCAGAGTGTGGGCATTGTGGTGTTTAATTATATTGCTGTAAGTAACTAGAATAAGTGTCTGAGATATAGTTCCCTGAAACAGGTTGAAGTGGATGGGATAAAGAGGCTCAAATGCTCTTTCATCTCAGAAATCTCAAAATCACGTGTTCAGTGATAAAAGGGGACAGAAGATGAGGATAAAGCACTCACAGGTGTTGACAACAGGAGATCTAGAGTGACATCTACATTGAGATAACACACCGAAATATTTTGGAAAGACTCCCCGAGTTTCACTTAATCCATCTATAACATGACAATAATTCTTAGTTTTTAAGAAAAAGAATACTGAAAGTCAATGAGATCCAATATAAATACTTTCCTGAAATCACACCTGAAAAAGTCTCCCACACAATCCAAGGAATAGATAGAGTATATGAATACAAGGAAAAAATCAAGCCATCTCTAACTCATATCTTCCCTCTCAATCCTAAAGACTATAAATCGACAGTGAAATTACTTTTAAAAGAAAGAAAACATATAAATGGATGGAAGAAAAGGGAGGAAAAGAGTCAGGAGTGAAAAGATGGCCTTTAATACTAGAAAAGAATTATTCTTTCTTAATACAAAATGACTATATTCAATCATAGCCATAGAAAAATATATAGAACATATGGAAAGCTACATACTATAAAATTAAATTGTCAACAGCTGTACATGAAAAGTATGACCACAAAAAGAACAATAATAAGCAGTACAAAAATATTCGATAGGTATCTGTACTGGAACATAGTACATTAAAAGAAAAGATCAATCATTAAGCTGTCAAATTCACAGAGCCATTAAAAGATGAAAAGTATTGTATTATTTCCAAGAATGCCGACAAAAGTGTGGCCATGGAGGCTCAAACCAAATCTCATTTTAATCTTGATTCCAACACTGTACTTGTATACTATGACTTTGGTACAGTTTTAAAATATCCTATCAAAATAAATTCCATTGTTTATCAAAGGTAAGCACTATTACCTACCTCTCTTTTGACTATCAGAAGTCAGTAAAACACATGAACAAAGCTAATATACATATTTAAGCCTATGTCTGATCTTTGTCTGAAATGAGAATGAATTTATACTACTTGCACATAATACTCATTCAATAGGTACTAGGTTTGTTTTATTAAACCTTCAACATAAAATGGGTCAATAGAATCAGTGACCTAAAGACACAACCAGACTCATCAGAGAATCCATCTTATGAAAATGAAAAGCCACTGAAGGGGAAAGCCTGACTTGACGACGCCCTTGAAGTTTTCTTAATCACAACCAACTGTATGGAAAAATGTACTTTCAAATTCAACCAACAGACAGGGTGGACAGAGGTCACGACGACTCTGGTATAAGAAGACAGGCTATATCTGGAGATGACAACAAATTTATCAGCATCATTCGTATGGTGCTAGTTTTGGCAGACAAAAGAGGCATAAAAGTAGGAGGTCGTGGGGACTTAGGCTGAGTTCTAGAAGGCTGTTTAGGCAGCAAGGTCCAAATCTGTAGAAGGAGACACTGAAAGGTCTTTCTGTGAGACTATGAAGGTAAAATCCAAATTTCTTTGGAGAGCACGGGCTACTGGAAATGCTGAGACTATGGTATATTTTCTGCATGGAGGGGAGCCACAGATACAAGGCTGTGTATACTTAGGTGGCATGGCTAGAAGGGAGGAGCTTGCATGCCCCTTGGTGCTCTGCTAATTCTTTCATGAACTTCAGGTATTAGTCATGGGACAGTAGAGTTCTGTGCTTACTTGCTGAGTTGTTCATGGGGCACTCTCATCTCCCTACCTTTTCTCTCAGTATAAACAGTATAGATGTTTATACTGTACCATTGCATAGTGCAGGGATATAAACTTATATTTTAGAGGCTCACAGATAAGAAACTGCGACACATCTCAGAAAGAAAAAAAGTGTGTTTTTGTTTTTTCAAGTTTGGAAACTGATAAAGACTATGGGGACTTAGAGACAGACTAATTGTGTTTTGCATCACAAACATCTGCGGCCTGCAGACTGGATAAATATCTTCACCAACCCTACATCCGACAAAGAGGTAATATCCAAAATATATAAAGAACTCAAGCCACCAAACCAAATAATTCAATTAAAAACTGGGGTACAGAGCTAAACAGAGAAGTCTAAAATGAGGAATATCGAATACTGACAAATACTTAAGGAAATGCTCACCATCCCTAGTCATCAGGGAAATGCAAATTAAAATGACTCTGAGATTCCATCTTACACCCTTCAGAATGGCTAAGATCAAAAGCTCAAACGACAGCATATGCTGGCAAGGATGTGGGGAGAGAGAAACATTCCTTTGTTGCTGGTGGGAGTGCAAACGTTTACAACTAATTTTAAAATCAATCTAGCACTTTCTTATGGGCTGGAGATGTGGCTCAGCGGTTAAGATCACTGCCTGCTCTTCCAAAGGACCCAGGTTCAATTCCCAGCACCCACATGGCAGCTCACAACTGTCTTTAACT
This sequence comes from Acomys percivali, assembly GCA_907169655.1. Lineage (NCBI taxonomy): Eukaryota > Metazoa > Chordata > Mammalia > Rodentia > Muridae > Acomys > Acomys percivali. The sequence continues at coordinate 115,357,339 of OU015745.1, read as the reverse complement.
CCAAGATCTGACACCCTCACACCAACACATGTAAATTAAAATTAAATAAAATATTTAAAAAAGAAAAGAAAAGAAAACTAGGAATAGTGTTACCTAAAGACCCAGTTATTCCAAGGAGTGGAACAGCTGGGTCTTGAGGAAGCCCTATTCCCAGTTTTCTGAGATGGCGCCAGACAGATTTCCAATGTGGTTGTACTATTTTGCATTCCCACCAGCAATGAAGGAGTGTTCCTCTTTCTCCACATCCTCGCCAGCATGTGCTGTCACTTGAATTTTTTATCTTAGCCATTCTGATGGGTGTAAGATGGAATCTCAGAGTTGTTTTGATTTGCATTTCTCTGATGACTAAAGATCTTGAGCATTTCTTCAAGTGTGTCTCAGCCATTTGATATTCCTCTGTTGAGAATTCTGTTTAATTCTGAGCCCCATTTTTCAATTGGATTATTTGGTTTAGTGGTATCTAATTTCTTGAGTTCTTTATAAAGTTTGGATATTAGACCTTTGTCAGATGCAGTGTTGGTGAAGATCATTTCCCAGTCTGTAGGCTGTCGTTTTGTTTTTTTGACAGTGTCTCTTGCCTTACAGAAGCTTCTCAACCTCATGAGGTCCCATTTATTAATTATTGACCTTAAGGCCTGGGCTGTTGGTGTTCTGTTCAGGAAGTTATCTCCTGTGCCTATATGTTCCAGGCTCTTCCCCACTTTTTCTTCTAACTGATTTAGTGTCTCTGGTTTTATACTGAGGTCTTTAATCCTCTTGGACTTGAATTTTGTGCATGGTGACAAGTATGGGTCTAAGATGCTCCAGCATACAACAGGGACATATGCTCAACCATATTCATAGCAGCCTTATTCATAATAGCCAGAACATGGAAACAGCCTAAGTGTCCCTCAGTAGAAGAATGGATAAAGAAACTGTGGTACATTTGCACTATAGAATACTACTCAGCTATTAAAAACAAGGAATTTCCAAAATTTATGAACAAATGGCTTGAACTAGAAATGATCATAATGAGTAAGCTAACCCAGAAGCAGAGGGACTCAAATGGGATATACTCACTTATAACTGGACACTAGCCCAAGGGGCAGGTCCGATGAAAGTCTTCACTTACCAGGAAAGTGGGACAGAGGGGAGGACAATCCTATTGGGACTCTAGGTGAGAAAAATATAGGAGATAAGGAAATAGATTGATCCAGAGGGTCCTAGAAACCTACAAGAAGAACACTATGATGGGAGGATCTGGGCCCAGGGGTTCTGCTCGATCTAAGGCACTAACCAAGCACAATACATGCAGTCATCATCAAACCCCTACCCAGATCTAGCCAAGGGACAGAGCATTCTCCACAGTTAAGTGGAGACTGGAGACTGACTTTCATACGATCTCTGGTGCCCCATATATCGCCATGTCCCCTTGTTGGGGAGGCCCAGTGGCACTCGGAGGAAGGATAGCAGACTACCAAGAAGAGACTTGATACCTAGTATCATATTCAGGGGGCACTCTCAGGTCCCACTCAGTCACAGTCATAGAGAAGGGGGATGGGGTGAAAGTGAGAGGGAGGGAGGAATGGTAGGAAGCATGGAATGGGATAGCAAATGAGATGTAATATGAATTATTTTATTTTTCAATAAAAATGTGTTTAAAAAAGAAGACCCAGCTATTCCACTACTAGGCATATACCTGAAAGATGCTTCACCATACAGCAAGGACATTTGCTCAACTATGTTCATAGCAGGTTTATTCGTCATAGCCAGAACCTGGAAACAACCTAGATGTCCCTCAACTGAAGAATGGATAAACTGTGGTACATTTACACAATGGAATACTACTCAGCTATCAAAAAGAAAGAAATCTTGAAATTGGCAGGCAAATGGATGGAACTAGAAATGATCATTCTGAGTGAGGTTACCAAGACACAGAAAGAAATGCATGATATATACTCACTTATAAGTGGATATTAGGCCAGCGTAGATATTCTCTGATAGACTCCACCCAGTGGGAAATCAGGATAGATACTGGGACTTGCAGCTGGACTCTGCAAAAAACTGCAAGTTGTATGGAAAAGTTGAGGGAGGGAAAGAGTGGGGGAGAGGGTATCAGGAGCTCCACAAGGAGACTATCAAGGCTGGTGGATCTGGACACAGAGGGGCCTCCACAAACTAGTGCACCAATCAAGGACATTGCAAGCAGAGGGGAGACCTGGTGGCACTTAGAGGAAGGACAGCAGGTCACCGAGAAGAGACTTGATACCCTATGAGCATATACAGGGGGAGGTAATCCCCCTCAGGAACAGTCATAGGGGAGGGGAATAAGGGGAAACTGGGAGGGAGGGAAGAATGGGAGGATACAAGGGATGGGATAACCATTGAGATGTAACAAGAATAAATTAATAAAAAAAAAAGGAAAAAAAAAGATTTAGAGTCACTGTAGAAATACATTTTTTGGTGCATCTAAGAAAGGATTTTCAGAGAAGTTTAACTGAAGAGGGAAGCAAGCCCTACCATAAGTATGAAGAACACCATTCCACAGGCTGGAGTTTCAGCCTGAATAAAAGAGAGAAAACAAGTTCATCCCCATTGTTCCCTGTCTCCTTCTGAGTGCAGACATTATCAGTCACTTCATACTGAAGCCAACACAGCTTGCCCTCTGTGATAGGCTGTATCCCCTCAAACTGTGAGCCCAAACAAGCCTTTGTTACAGTCACTTTTGTCAGCCATCTCACTATGGCAATTGTAAATTTACTAATACACATGACTATGTGCCACCTCAGACACATCATCAGAGCAGCAGTCTGTTCACATGTCCTACGTACGCTGTCACTTCACAGGACAAGAGAAAAAAATATGGGAGCACAATTTAGTGTTACCTATAACCTCTTAGTATATCTTTTTGTAAATAAACATATAGTGATTATTACCTTATGGTTGCTTTCTATGAGAAGATTTTTTTATATAAATTCATAAAAGCATGTCTCTACTAAATCCTATATTTTTCCTTACAAGAAGTGATTCACACAGCCATCAAATAAAATGCTAAATTATTAATGTTAAATTTCTTTCAGTAATAAGTTAATCTACTTTAAAAATTACCTTGAAGGGCTAGAGAGATGGCTCAGTTGTTAAGAGCACTGGCTGTTCTTCCAGAGGTCACAGGTTCAATCCCAGTACCCACATGGAAGCTCACAATTGTCTGTAACTCAAATTCCAGGGAATCTGACTCCCTCACAGCAATGCACATAAAATAAAGTTAAATGAATTATTTTAAAAGTTACCTTGAATAACATAAAGATATATACTTTTATAAATTGTGTTTCAATAATTCTGAAAGAAATTAAACAATAGCAACGTATTTTCAATCTCATTTATTTTAGGTCAATAAAAACAGTTTCTGTTTGTCACACAAAAAATAGAAAATACAGAAAAATGAAAAACTTTTTTTCCCAAAAACTTTTACCATTCACAGTGAATCATTGCCCTTCTCTTCATCAGAGTTTATATGTGTATTAAATGCATAGTTTTAAAAATATTTTATAAAAGAGACTCCTATTTTTTCCATCATACTATAGTCATTGTATCTCTCATATATTCATTACCATGAACATCCAAGAGAAACAACTTATAAGGAAAAAAGACTTAGTTTGCCTCATTATTTTAAAGGCTTTCTCAATCATATCAGATAGGCTATGACAGGACAGAGCAGCACACATGATGCCAGTGAGGAGTCAGAAAGAGGGAGAGAGATGAAGGGAGGGGACACATGTGTGGTGTGAGTTTCCAAGTTTCTATCCTTTATTCTACCATTATCCAGTCTATGTGATGGTTCCTTCTGCCTTCCAAGTGAGTTTTCTCCTTATGCTTTTTGACCTACAGTGGATAAGATTGAACAATTCCTGAGATTCCTTCCAAAATATGTTTCTTTGCCAGGAGTAGCGGCACACACCTTTACTCTCAGCACTCTGGTTGCAAGATGATCTGTTAGGTTAATGCCTATGTAGCAAGCTCCTGGCTAGCCAGGGTTACACTGTGAGACTGTGCCACCCAAAAACCAAACAAGCAGAAAAAATACAACAATAAATTTTTTTTCTTTCCCTATCATGCAAATATAAGTTCTTGGGATTCTTTTTAACAGGGCACACGTCTTTACAAATCATACATTTCTTGACTCCAACTTTATATGCATGTCTTTTTTTCAAGAAAACAGCAGTTTTTTCCAGTCTGTCTACTCTAAAGTGTGTCTTGTGTTCTTACTATTTTGCTATGACAAGATACCCAAGGAACTTCAGAGACCCAAAGTTTACCTTGCTTTACGGATTCAGAGGTTGTAATCCATTATGGTTTGGAGAATGAGGGAGCAACGCAGCTTACATCATAACATCCAGGAAGGACAAGGAGCACCACGAGGACCAAGAGGACCATGAGGAGGAGGAACAAGAAGACAAGGAGGATGAGAGGGATTATTAGAGTGCCTGTATTACAAGTGGTCTCCTTTTAATCCTTCACTCACCCAGCACCCAAGCCCATAAAATGGAACTGTGACTCCTAGAATTTTAATTAATTCTCTCTCTAAATGCCTTCCTTCACAGAGCTGAACTTCGCTAACCTTTGTGGTGCTCCTCAATCTATTCAGGTGATCAAATTTAACCAGCACAAGAAAGCTATCATTGTATTGTCTTTTTTTTTTTTCTTCCCTATGTCAAATAGCAACACTATTTCTCTCATGATCTTGATCAAGAAGGCATGGGAATCACAATCCCTATCACGTTATTTTCATTAAACCAACAATAACATATCCTAAAATGTTCCCCTTACTCTTTATTGCTAGGTCCTCCATTCACATTTTCCCCTGTCTAGTACAAGCCTCTCATAGGCTGTAGTCCACAAAGCTGCCAGAATTTTCTTTCTAATACTAAAAAAGGTCATCTTCACAATAACAACGATCCATTTAAGCTTAATCCTATATGATACAGTCTCACTTCACATTTTCATCTTCTGACATTTTTCTAGATCAGCAGTTCTCAACCTGTGCCTCATAACCCCTCTGGCAAACATCTATCTCCAAAAATATTTACATTACAATTCATAACAGTGGTAACATTTATAGTTGCAAAGGATGAACAAAATAATTCTATGATCTGGGGTCACCACAACATGAGGAACTGTATTAAAGAGTCTCGTCAGTGGGAACATTAAGAACCACTGGTCTAGATTAAGGCTGCCCTTCGGAAGGCCAACAGTTTTGGTCTTCCTTGATTGATGTTGCTTTTTTAATGGTTGTTTAAATCTAACATTGGAATCTTAATGTAAGGGTTAGGAGCAGGGCCACTGAAGGTGTATGCTTCCTGTGTCTCTGTTTTCTCACCCGTAAAATTCAAATAAAAATACCTTTGCAATAGTTATGAGCTAAGTGAGCTCGTGAGGCAAGTGGGGCAGCAGCAAGTGTAAACAAGTGTGGTAGAAGAGTCTACGAAAAGAAGCCTTCCTCATTCGTCTGTCATGCTGCTGCACTTGCACACCTGGACCTTGTGATGCCTTCGAAACTTACATTGGGTCTACGCTGAAACGGTTGTCTCTCCTTTTCTACGGTTGCCTTCTTAGCTTTCACAGTGTTTTAATTGTATTCATTTGTGGCTCTCCAAACAAAGAAAGTTATCCAAAACTATAGCTTGTCTTTTCATTCCTTACTGTCAGCCTCTATAACAAAGGGCAATGGCCTAGTAATTAGTGGTAGTGTGTCTCTTTTATACATAAATAATATTCACAATTGACAATGCTCACTCAGTTCATCCCTTGTGTTTCGATGTGCAACATGTTTTTAAGATGTGAAGTAAAATATTTTCTGAGTTAAGCTTTGCCACAACATAATTTATAACATAAATGACTTTTAAAGGGCAGAATCATCATCAATTTTATCTGGAGCTTTACCAGTTTTACTGTATATTTTCATGAAGACACAAAGTAGGAAAGGTTATAGAACTAACTTAGCAAAAATTAGCACCTGTTATACACAACTTCTAAGATCACACATTGTAGTGATTTGACTGTGCACAATGAGACTATAATAAAAACACTCTCATAAATACTTCTCTGCAGGATGCTTGGTACACTCATATTCCAAAACACACACTTTTATGATTATTTAGGAATATCTAGAGACATGTAACTATGTATAATTAACATAATTAGAGAGTTAAAATAGTATAGTAAGCATATATATGGTTTAAGCATAATTGTTTTAATTAATAAGTACATATTCTAGCACAGTCTTCATTTTAATTGAGATTATAGAGGTAAGGCATCCAGGATTTGAATAAAAGAAGGTGAAATAGGTCAGAGAGATGAATGTTACACACAGAGTCATTAGTGTAAAAATAACAAACACATGAAAACATATAAAAGCTTACAAAAAACTGTTTGGAAAATTCTTTCTGAGCCTGACAATACAGCTGAAAAATGAAAAAAAAAGCAGTGCACTGCAAATCCTGGGTATCTACTTCTACTCAAGGCTGATAACAACTTAGTCCAATGCCTTTGTTAACACACATGCCATGAGTACATATTCTTATGGTGTCACTAATGTAATCACTGAGTTTATAACACAAAATAGTTAAACTGTTAAGGCCCATTGTAATGATGTTGTATTATTATTATGTTAATTGAGTAGTGGAGACAGGACCAAAGGACAAATAGATTCTGTTCTTTTCAAATAGAAAAATAAAACACCTGGATATATAAAAATGGATCGCACCAAAGGAACATGCTATTATTTTTATCCTAAAAAGCTTCAAAGAAAATAAATTTCCAAAGCCTCTTTAGTCACCAAGTTGCTCTTACACAAGAGGAATGTGATGAGTTAAGTGTAAATGCATAAGAAACATGTGGATTGAATTTTCTTTAAAAATACACAAGGGTTTAAAAATTAAGGAGAAAGAGTGTTTGGCACAATGCATTTTTGGTGAAGCCAAACCAAAAGCATTCGAGACAGTTTCAGATTGTAGTATGGCCCTCAGCGTTTCTGGTTTCTGGGTAATAAATCTTTCTAGAAGCTAAGAGTATCCTTAAAGGACCTGAAGTACAAAGCCCTGCATCAGGTATGAATCTGAATGAAGAACAGTAAAGGATCCGTACCGTGAGTTTCTTTCTCTCTCTCTTTTAAAGTCATCTCTCATCCTAAACTTTCGAACAAATGCCCACCACATGTGTCATGCTCCGTGTCTATTTCATTATTTCTCCATGATGTTTCTATTTCATGTAGTAGAAGAGACAACATCTGAATGTGTGTAAGAAAATTGTCAACTCTCCCCTAGTGGTAGGACTAATTTAACCACAACTCATACTCTCAGATTGATTTAAACGAGCTTTGAACCTGAATTTATTTTTTTTTAATACATTTCGGCCTTGTTTAATTCTGAGCTCTCCTTATATATTAGTCAGAATGATACTTTCTGAGAATGACATTTTGTTCCTATACATAATTGAAGGTTTGGGGTTTTATTTGAGACTGACTGGCTGATAAGTTAAGATGGAGTATGTGTGGTGACGGCAGCCTCTATGCTGACAGCCTTCAGGTGGAATCACAACAAATTAAAAATCAATGGTTTCACTTTTGCTTTCTGCATCTGACTCACATGGTACCTTTACTCAAACATGTCATTTTAAGAGCATGAAGCCATTGGTTTTTCTTCTTTCTGTCTATTGTATTTCATTATTTTTTCTTTTTTACATATACATTTATATTATTACATGTATATATAATAAACTGCCAACAGTAAGAAGAACCATGAAAACAATTAGGAATTATATAAATGTTAGATTCATAGTGTTTTGGCTATTTGATTTTTTTGACAACCTTGAAGAAAACATCTTTCCTATCCTGATGTGTCTAAAATTCTGAAGGTAAATCAATATCTATCATATCTCATCATTATCAACTAAAACATCTATCTAGACCTAAACATATCTGAACCCCTAAACAACTAAGCTTCACTGTAAAACTAAACTATCTGGTCTTCAATCCCATCATAAACTTGAGAAGGAATAAAACCAGTTATCTGAGTAGACAGGAAGTACAGGTTAGCAGCTTCCAAAATGAGAAAATAACAGAGACAGTTTGTTGCCTGAATAGTCACCCAAACTCTCTATAACGTTGGAGCGTCATCCTCAGCTTTCTGGCCTAATGCATCTGACAGACATATTTGTGAGGCAGGAACTATTGAGAACTTGCTTACCCTGTCTTGGCAGAGTTTGGCAAGTCGACTCTGCCTGCATTCAAGCTTGCCCATTTTTAGCCAGAATTCTGTCTGTGGCAGAAATGAGGGTATTTTCCTCAGTGCCTGGTTTGCCACATTTGAAGCCATCTCCATAAAGAGGTTCTTTGATGCTCGTCACTTTCTTTGAGGTAGCCTAAGTGCTGCCAGGAGTTAACCTCATTGTAAATGCATCTTTGAAATAATAAAAACCTCTTTAAATGCCATACTCTGCATGTCTCTGAGGCTTTTGAAGACCTTATCTAACTATTTTACCTTATCTATCTATAGAATGATATCCATCTGTTAAACCTAGCATATATATTCTTGTGATTAAAAATAGACTAGTAATTGACATGATCATGATTTGATCAAGTTACAATTAACTTGTATTACTTAATTACCGTAAGCAGCCTGCAATAGCACTTTTAAAGTATTAGAAATAAAACTTTTGAGCCAGGCGTGGTGGCGCACGCCTTTAATCCCAGCACTCAGGAGGCAGAGGCAGGCGGATCGCTGTGAGTTCGAGGCCAGCCTGGACTACAAAGCGAGTCTAGGACAGCGAAGGCTAACACAGAGAAACCCTGTCTCGAAAAAGCAAAACAAAACAAAACAAAACAACAAAAAGAAATAAAACTTTTATTAAAGTTGAGTTGTATGGGTACAATACTGCATATTAAAGTAGAAATATATATATATATATATATATTGTGTGTGAAGAAGAATCTTAAATTTGAATTCTATACCAGTGCATCAAAATTAAACTTATTTTCATAAATGTTCTTAACAGAGTGTGATATTTACCAACTTGCTGAACCTAAAGCTCTCCCAATCCCCTTGCATCCCTTCTACCTCTCTCATTACATTTGTATCAAGCATTGAAAGCTGAGAATTATTCTACTCCAGCCACTAAGCTGAAGGTATATGAAAAAGAAGCCATCAGTTTCTCTCTTCCCTGAAATATACTCTCGTTTCTGGGTTGAGAGAAACTCAGTATTTCTAATGAAAACCAGTGGGTGACATGAGCTCAGCGGTAATGTACTGCCTCCTCACATCCAGAAAGAAGGCTCTTGGTTCCGTGTCCCATGAAATGTCACTACTTTTCAAGGTTGTTACCTTTTGTAATCACCTACTGATAATAAGTGCTAGTAAGAATTTTGAAAGCAACATTTGCTACATAAATATGTGCTGAAGGAAAAAATGAATTCCTTATATTCATGGTACTTAAAACATAGCCACACCTATCTTCCTACTACAGCCACTCTTTCCTGAAGCATCCAAACTCTCGTGAAAGGAAGGATGGTCCTTTAAATTTATCCATATTCGTATCCTTGAAAATTGCCAACATGTTTCATGTGATTTTTGCAGGTGTAGTTAAGGTTGCGCATAGAAAAAGGAGTATTTACTATAAAAATGAGGTCAATCTAACTATCTCAAATCTTAAAGAGCTTTAATCCCAGTGGACACAAGCAGGCATGCACACACACACACACACACACACACACACACACACACACACACACAGAGTGGTAGCAGATGAATCATCGTACATGGCAGAAGTGAAAATTAGAGTAATTCTGAACAACTGACATGGCCTCATTGACTCAGTGATAGGATGTCTTACACACAAAGACTTCAGAAGCCACCAGGAGTTAAGGACAACTCCAAGCACACAAACATCAAGCCAACACGTACCTCGATGCAATAACACAAGTCAGAATTTTGAGGTATAGACTTCCCAGGCCCTCTAATATCTTTATTTAACCACTTGTAAAGGCTTTGAAACATAGAACAGAGAAATCACTAAAATAATTGTGAGGTAAATCAGTTTTCTGCTTTGTGTTACAGCAAGCAGGAACAGAAAACAGGTAATCCAACCTATTTCTCTTACGTATTACCTATTCACTACAGATTAGAAAGCAACTTACCAATGACAAAAGTATAGCATCTATTTCACATGCATGTTTTCTAAGCTTAGTTGTTTAGGGGTTAAGATGTTTTTAGGTCTAGATAGATGTTTTAAATTGATAGAGATGCAATATGATAGATATTGATTTACATTTCAGAATTTTAGGCTCACCAAGATAAGAAAGATATTTCCTTCAAGGTTCCCAAACACAGATAGCCAAAACACTATGAATGTAACATTTATGTAAATCCTGATTGTTTCGTGATTCTTCTTGCTGTATGTAGTTTATTTTATTTATGTGTAATAATATAAATGTATATGTGAAAAAGAAATATAATAATTAGAAATATGAATCAACAACAATAAAAAAGAAAAAAATCTTTCCAAAAATTACTCTCAGCAAAACTCTTTAAGTAATTTAAGTTTTGAAACAGAAAATGGTTATGAAAATCTATTTGATTTGGCTGGAAAGAGCAGCATGTCCTCTGGATCACTTGATAATATGCATTAGATGACCACGTTACTTCAGAGCACTTTAAGGAAACCATTTTAATCCTGTGCATGCAGAATGGGAAGCTGCCTGCATTGCACCTGAAAGTCTTGTTACACTGTAGACTCTGATTCAGTAGATGGTGTAATGAGGCTCAGACCTCCTCATCCATGCTGAGTTTTCGTTATTACTTTGATCGTGAGCAGATTTCTTCAACTTCTACTCTTAAATTATTTAATTGATAAAACAGATGAATATAAATTAAAATACGGATAGAAGGGAACATTTCTTCCTTCTTTCTCACAATTTCTTGACTCTAATTCAATCATGAACACATCACTGTGTACATTCTACATGAAATGCCAACCACCTATTTCTTCTCTTTAGTTGCTGAAACTCTGAGGAAGGCAACAAAGCAACAGACACAGGGAGTTAAATCCCAGGAACAAGTCGATAAGAAAGGTCACAAATGTTTTGTTCTTCATTCAGAAGTGAATCCAACATAGACCTTCAGAGAGCCAAGCTCAGCCCAGTACAGAATTCCAGTTGATCTTTCTTTAGTCCCATGTCACTTTCCTCTCTTCATTTTTGTTGCCTGAGATCACCTTCCCAGTAAACTAGCTTTTCATAAATCCTTCTTTCAAACTTTGCTTTCAGCCTTGCCGATTACTTAGCATGTTTTGTGACAGTATACAGGGAGGAAACTTGGTTGTTGAGTTAGCTATCATCTTCATTGGTGACTCTGTTTGAGGATCTTAGTACGTGTAACTATAATTGCCTCTTTCAATATGATTGGTGTAATACTGCTTTTGTTCAGTAGCCTTGCTGGAAGAAGTAGATTACTGGCGGCAAGCCTGCAGGTCTCAAGTGTCTTTGGCCATTTTGAGTTCTTTCTGCCTACTTCCTGTTTGTAGTTCCAGAAGTGAGAGCTCAGCTACCATTCCCGCTGGTGCTTGCTGCCATGCTTTCCAGGAGGTGATGGTAATAAACTCTTAATCCCTTGTGGTCTATTAGAACCAAATAAGCCCTTTCTTCTATCAGTGGCTTTGGTCGTGGAACTTTATCACAACAGCAGAAAAGTAACTGACTCCCCTACTTTGAACAATTCTTAAAGTTTAATATGAGATGAAAACTTTTCTGAGGGATGGAAAAGAATTCTGTAGTACAAAATGAGCACAGTAAGATATTTCATTATCAGCCAATATTCTGAACTCAAAAAGAGAAAAGCCAAAATCTGAAAAAAAAATTATGGATAAAACATACCTAGAATTTACTACAGATGCCTGTTATTAGTGTGCCCCAAATTTACACAAATTAAACAATCCACCTTATTTAAGATTTGACCTAGGCTTAGTGGAGTCTTACTTTCTTTTGTAATGCTGGAAATAGAGCCCAGTGTTTTAAGCACAATGTCCAAGTACTCTTCCACTGTGTCATGCTCCCTCTGAGCTGTTTCAACCAACTTCCTTTGATATACAGTACTGACTCAGGTGGCACACAATTATAATCACTGCCTTTGAGAGTGGTTATACAAATATGATGGCTTCCAGTCAAGACTGGAAGAATAGTGTCATCATGTCTCAGAAGTAAATAAATGGCTAAATCTCCTCCAAAATAAATAAGCAGTAAAGTCAAGCACCATACAACCAACAATGGTGAATGCTACCTAAAGTCTTAGGCAAGGTTGTCAACCTCTAACCACATATTAGTGAAAACCAGATGTAAGTTGTAGCATGGGTTTAAAAAAATTTGACATGTTGAGTAACAAGTAGATAGATTATATTCCTTATATTTATCTATGCATGAGAAGTGTCTATCGATTGTTCTCTGATGTTACAACACCATCAGAGTGAAATGTTTGCTTGGGTAGTTACCGCTAAACAAAGTGGTAAAAAGTGTTCTGCCACAATCCCCAGAAAGCCAAACTAAACCTTTTACAAAATAAATTATGGAAAATGTTTTATGAAATTTTTATAACAAAAACATGTGCAAATAAGTTTACTAAATTGTTGGATGATTCACATGGCTACACTGGAGAGTGGCAGATACTCATCTGTTTAAAGAGAAGCAACTTCTCCCTCTTGACTTTTTGTTATGAACAGTAATATAATTTGTGATGATTTTCACAGCCTTTTCTCTTATTCTTTCATATGACATCAGTAAATGTTCATCCTATTAATCTTTGCAGTTGAGTAATTACTTAGGTGGCATTTGGTATACCCTTTCTAGTGACGAATGTCTTCCCTATTGGTTTAGTTTCATTAGCTGCCAGATACTTTTCTAATTTGTCATTATCTGAGGTGGGATAGAGGATGCCTTTTCCACAGCAGCCTTTTCATGTAAGTGAAATAACATGACAGCAAAGAGTTCATCTTGTTCCACCACAGTATGTCTTTATGTCCTTGCCATGCTGTATTTACAAACACAGTATGCTAGGGTCCTGTCATTTCAGGAAAACTGAAGCTAGGTAAAGCTGTGCAGCGAATTTCTCTTCATTGGTACCTCCTACGATCTTCCCCAGAGCATCTATTTCAATTCAATATGACTTAACATGTATAAATCTAATACCTGGAATAAAACTTTTAATTGAGAAAGAAGTAGAGCTTCAACTTCATGAGTTCTAAAGTTCCATATGCAAGGTGACTCCTATCTAATTGATTCCATTTAAAACATAACCGCTTATCTCAGGGAAATGAGTTTGAATGAAATTATAAGTAGGTGAGAGTATGAATAGGCATGCTATGCTTAATTGATATAAAACATAATCATTTTATCAGACAAGGAATGCACAGAGAATAAATATGAATAGTTAGAGACTTTCATAACATTTCAGAAGAAAGAATAGACAATTTTACATGTTTCATTTGTATATATTATATCTAAAAGTTCTAAAAAAGACTAAAATATACATACATACATATGCCATATATATGTTATATATGTGTATATATATATGGATGATCTTAAAATAATTTGTCATATAAATGCTTGGGTGGAACAGCTCTGGAGAGAGATGTATGGAAAGCTGAGAATGGTAAGGCTTCTATAGTCAGGAGTATCTTTCCTGAAGGAACCTAAGGCTGAAGGAGAATAGGCAGACTAACAAAAACACTAATCACGTTTCAGACAGTAATCTAGCATTAGTCTTTTCCTATTTATGTAGTTCAGACAGAGTTGGTAGTAGATAAGTAATATCTATTTATCCGGAGTTCCATTCCTAAACCAGAAGCTGTCTCCTAAAGGAATCATCTAGTAATGTCCACCCTGAAGGATACATCTGCAACCCATCTCCTGCACCTCAGGTCCAGGAAATATTGCTGAAGAGGAGACAAAGTGTGTAAGAGGGCTAGGAAGTCTGCTGTGAGATTGTGTCTCCTGGAAAAGGCAGGTGAGCTAAAACTGTGACACTCTGATAATTTGCTTACCTAAACAGGACCCGAAAAAAGACAACACTGACAGAGTTTTTAACATGGGGGGTGGGGGGCACGGGAATACCATGGGACCTGCCGTAGATGAAGAAATGACTATAAGCAACTATTGGCCAATTGGAGAGAGAGAGAGAGAGAGACAGACAGACAGACAGACAGACAGACAGACAGACAGACAGAGACAGATAGACGCACAGATGGACAGAATTTACAGTACAAAATTAGAAATGATAAAGTAGGGCTGTACAGAGACGATATCAGATTCACCATTGTTGGGGGATTGTCTGATGTATTTTGATGTTAATTACTGCTTTCTGTCTGTGACCCATCTTTTGCTTAATAAAAAGCCATCCCACCTGGGCAGGGCAGGAGATAGGTGGGCCTAGGGCGGAGAGGAATTCTGGGAAGAAGAAAGACCGCCACCAGGAGAAAGGAGAAAGAAAGGAGAAAGGAGAAAGGAGAGAGACCTGAAGTGAAGAGAGGAAAGTTGCCATGGGATAGCTGAAGGACAAGCACATGGCTGGCGGCATGGATGGAGAATCCAGCTCAGATAAAGAACATTAGCAAGTAGATGGGCTTATGGACGGGAGGTAACTTGATAGAAATGACTGGAAGCAGATGGCGTGGGATTGAGGCAGGGATCCCATGTCTGCCCCACTCTGGGGGGTAGTTTAGAGGACTGATATCTGCCCTGCCCCTTAACTAATAAGATAACTAGTGCTATCTTAAAATATAATAAGTGTCCTCGTCTTAATTGATCGCTAGCCATAAAATTTAAAAACAATACACCATAAATGAAAAGTGAAATTAAAATCAAAATGAAACCCTTTAGCCCTGAAAAAGAAAAGAATTTTCAACTAATTGTGCTTCCAGGTAAACTATAACCAAATATTTTATAAATAATTCTTCAAATTCACATGAAAAAAAATCAAACAACAAACAAAAAACAAAACTTGTGGCATAGTAAGGTTGTTATATAGCCTATTACTGTTTTACTTAATGCTATTTTTTTAATTTTTGTTTTTAAAGCCACTTGATTTCTCATGTATGTCATTGATTCCTGAGTACCTATCTTCTTCTTGATCTTATTTACTCAAAATGCATTAATTATTTATTTTAATTTTATTAATCTTTGCTTTCTCTATTTCCTTGTGCTTATTTTACAGAGAATTTTATTTTCTTTAGTTTCATAATTCTGTCATGAGTCCTTTCTCTTTTTTAAAAAACTCTGATCCATGGTTTATTTTGCTAGAGTATGGCTTTATATATTTCTTTAAAGAAGAATCTATAGCTTGATAACTACATTTTCATGTGTTTAAGAATGTTTTCCCTTCTCATTTTGATTAGTGACTTGGCTCAATATAAATATCCATTTCTATATCATTTATCAGTTTAAAACTGTGTGTCACTGTGTAGCACCACATTATGTTTATGAGAAATAGGCTATCAACCTTGGAGCTGATCCTTGGTAACATAGGTTACTCATTTTTTTGTTATTTGTTTTTTTAATCTTCCATATGTAGTTTATTTTACCCATATTTTCTTCTTTTTTATTTGATTAGTTTCTTCATGTTACATCTCAGTTATTATCCCATACCTTGTATCCTCCAGTTCCTCCCTCCCTCCTGCTTTCACCGTGTTCCCCTCCCCTATGTCTATGACTGAAGGGGACCTCCTCTCCCACTGTATTTTCTGGTGCCCCATATTTGACACTTCCCCTTGGTGGGGAGGCCTGTCGGCAGTCAGAGAAAGCATAAACATAGGTTACTTTTTAACTTGAGCTTTCGTTTGTAATCCTTCTGCCAGCAGGTTTAAAGATCTTTTCATACTCACTGCCTAGCAGAATCAAGTAATAGATTAGGCTAGTACATGGTTGCAGAGTGGCTGGGAAATTATGAAAACATTCAGCATTTTGATTATGCAGGAAAGATAAGTTCTGCAAGTTAGTTAGTTATTGACAATGTGTGGTATACCTGAAATGACTAAGACAGTGCATTTTACATATTCTGACTATAAAATTAATAGATGTTTAAAGCAATCCACATGTTAGCTAGCTCATTCTAGCCACTCCATAGTTAGAAAAAAAATTCCCATGCAGAATACAATAACAACATATTGTGTTCTAAAAATATACAGACACATTTTTTGTAAGTTAAGGCCCATTTAAAAAATATCTCAGTCTAACTTGTGTGAGGGTATACATCTGAAGACATCTTCTCTATTAATGAATGCTGTTTTTATACATCATGGATTCATTCCATTGTAAATACACTGATTTTCAATATTTTTATGTTTTCCATTAAGAAATTCCTATTTATTTTTTCCTTGATTATTTTATTGTACCCATAGTAAGTTTCCAGTTTTGCTGTAACAAAACTGAAAGTTAAAACAATATGAATTTGCTATCACTATTCTGAAAATCAGAAATTCTAAAGTAGTGGTGTCAACAGGGCTGCATTTGCTCTGGTGGCTTGAAATTTTCTATTTTCTTGCCCCTTTCCTTCATCTTTCCAGTTTCTCTGTTTGTTATGTCTTTGTATTCTGACTGCCATCTTCATCAAAGGATCTTTGTAATCACTCCGGGGCCAATGAGTTATTTGGAATAATCTAAACCTTAGAACCATTTTTCTTTTACTTTTTAATTTCTCTTTTTGAAATTATATAATATAATTATATCAGTTTGAGGCCAGCCTGGTCTACAAAGCAAGCCTAGGACAGCCAAGGCGAACACAGAGAAACCCTGTCTCAAAAAACAAAAATCAAACAAAAAATAATATAATTTTTTCAACTTCCTCATTCTTCCAAGCTTCTCACCCCTAAAGTCTCAATAGGATTTTCTCCCTTCTGACCCACTTTCTTGGTAGGTAAAGTTTATCATGGGGGAGTACCCCTGGCCTAGTGTCTCGATATAAGTGAGTATATACCATTTGACTCTTTTTGCTTCTGGGTGAACTCACTCATTATGATAATTTCTAGTTCAATCCATTTGTCCACAAATTTCGGAAATTCCTTGTTTTTAATAGCTGAGTAGTATTCCATAGTGTAAATATACCACAGTTTCTTTATCCATTCTTCTATTGAGGGACACGTAGGTTGTTTCCATGTTCTGGCTATTATGAATAAGGCAGCTATGAACATGGTTGAGCATATGCCCCTGTTGTGTGGTAGTGCATCTTCTGGGTATATTCCAAGGAGTGGAATAGCTGGGTCTTGAGGAAGCCCTATTCCCATTTTTCTGAGAAAGCGCCAGATAGATTTCCAAAGTGGTTGTACTAGTTTGCATTCCCACCAGCAATGGAGGAGTGTTCCTCTCTCTCCACAACCTCGCCAGCATGTGGTGTCAGTTGAATTATTGATCTTAGCCATTCTGATGGGTGTCAGATGGAATCTCAGTGTCGTTTTGATTTGCATTTCTCTGATGACTAAGGAGGTCGAGCATTTCTTTAAGTGTTTCTCCACCATTTGATATTCCTCTATTGAGAATAGAAGGATCCAGTGGGTCCTGGAAAAATACAGGCGGGTCTGGGCCCTCTAGTCCTCCTCAAACTATGGCACCAGCCAAGGAAAATATAGCAGTAAACTTCGGACCCCTACACAGTCTAGCCGATGGACAGGACATTCTCCACCGTTAAGTGGAGAAGAGGATCTGACTTTCACACAAACTCTGGTGCCCCATATCGGACCATGTCCCTTGGATGAGGAGGCCTGGTGGCACTCAGAGGAAAAATAATAAGTCACCAAGAAGAGACTTGATACCCTAGGAGCATATACAGGGGGAGGAGGTCCCACTCAGTCACAGACATAGGGGAAGGGAGTAGAGGGGGAAACGGGAAGGAGGAAAGAAAGGGAGGATACAAGGGATGGGCTAACAATTGAGATGTAATATGAATAAATTAATAAATAAATTAATTAATTAAAATATATATATATATAATTTTTTCAATTCCCCTTCTCTTTCCTTCCTCCATATACCACTCGCTGCCCTCTTTCAAATTCATGGCCTCTCCATACATCTCTGTCACATGCATAGGTGTATAGACACATACATATGCATTCATAAATATAATCTGCTCAGCTGGTATAATGTAACTTGTGCGGATGTTCTCAGGACTGGCCATGTGCACTGGATAACCAATGGGTGTGTTAATCCCTGCAGAAGACTAGTCATCTCACCTTCAGCATTCCTTTGCTGCCTACAATTCTTTATGTGGGTTTGAGGCCTTGGTCTTTCCCTCATCCACTTTGGGACGTCTACATTGCTCATTTTCAGCTCTTGTTCGGACAGTCATGTTTTTGGAAGATGGAATAATCACATTATGTGGCTGAGACATCTTTGAGAAATATTCTGTTTACTATATCCTCTTATTTATCTATTTTGCTTTTTTTTTTTTTTTTTTAGTTCCCATTTTCACAAACGCTAGTTGTTGCAGAATAGTCATTTCTACCCTCTAGACCAACCTCTCTGTTTTCTTTCATAGCCACACTATGGTATTTTTGTAAACCTTTTCTTCAGATCTATTTTAACACTTCTTGTTGGTCATTGTGTATACTACTCTCTTCATATATTATACTAATTTTTACTTTATGTGATTTTTATCTATGTTGATCATAAATTGGATAACAATCATATGATTCATGGTCAAATAACTCTACTATGTTTAAATCATTCAGAAATAAATGAAATATTTGCTCTGATGATAGCTTTTCTTTCTCCACATTAGAAAACATTTTATCATCCTGACATCTGCTATTGCCATTTCACTAAATTTTCTCTAAGGAAATGAAATAAATGAGTACTCCCTTGAGCATCTTTTATTGGAAATTTCACAAGCATATACTTTAATTTACATTTACCTTACAATTTATAAAAAAAGATCTTCCATAATGAGATACTATTCCTTTTGGTCTTTTGTAACAAAATACCTAAGGATGGGTGGTTTATAAACAACAGAGGTTTCTTTTCCCCCATCCTTTAGGCTTGAAAGTCTACAATGAAGCAGGGTGGGTATAATATCTGAAGAGTACTCAATTCCTTGTTAATAGATCATACTTTGTGGCTTCACCCTCCCAAGACAAAGGGACAAATAAGCTCCATTTCTTCTTAAGGTCATTAATTTCTTTCACATAATTCACCTCTTAGTACAAGCTCACAGCTTACCCTTTTAATTCCACTAAATTGAAAGTGAGTGCTTAAACATACAGACTTTAGGTGGTAAACAAACAGTAATATCACATCAAATACATATGGAACATCATAAGACGTGAAGCTATAGGATCTAGTGTTTTCCCTGATGAAATTTGGTCCTGCTTTGACCCAATCCTATTCTTCCTTTTGATGATGAAAATCTTTTTTGCATTATCCTGTGAACATAGCCTTTTGTGGACCAGAGATGGTATTTTATAGTTGAAACAGATACACGTGGGTGTCAAGTTGACAAGGGGTGGATTTGTTATTGTTACTCTAGATGATTCTCAATTTGAATAGATTGGGAAATTTCTAGCTGGTTCTGGAAACACCCCCCTTGATGTGTCTGTATATGTCTAGGGATGATTCAGTAACCAAGAAAAACCTACTTAGTATATGAGTAGTACTATAGTATAAACTACAGCTCTAGATGAGATAAAAGAGATAAAGACCAATTCTGCAATTATCGCCCTCTCAGATTACTAACTAAAGGTAATAATTATTCTCTGTCCTGTCGAGTTGAAACTATGAGTTGTGATAAGTCCTGTCTCCCTTGATTTTCTTCAATATTTGGTCATACTGACAAACAGGTGACAGACACAGTGTCATTTTTGGAAATCAATTAATTTTTGACTAGTCACTGAATCAGTGAGTTGATATAGATAACATCACATTAATAATGATAGTTGCTTTGGTTTACATAATCATGAAGCTTATTGGCTCTGGGTGGACTTCTGTTATGTCCCTGAGCATCCAGTTGTATCAACAACCCACTTCAAAATCTCAAATAATCTGATAGATAAATTTATATCCACTTAACCTCTTTCTCTTAAACTCTGATGTAGAAGTGCATTTGTACCCCGTGCTCAAATAGCATTTTTGAAGCAACATAATCTCTATTTACAAACACTTTGTGTTGGTTCGCTTTCTCTTTCCCTATGCCTTTCCATTAATGATTATCATTTCATTTCAGCTTTGTAAGGGTTAAATTACTTTCTCATTTCCCCCCTGAGAGCTATACTGCATTCCACCTTTCTGCTTGAAAGAATATCTGCCCTTACATAAAAGGCAATATTGAATACTACTTAGTCATGATAAATGGAGTAACTGAAGCCCACAAGATTTTTATCTTTGAGCGTATTTTCACTCTGAAATCTTGAAAATATTTTGTGATGCAATTATCTCCACAAGTATTCCATTCCAAATGTAACATTCCAAATAGTGTTTCAAATTATTACCCCAATAATCATTCCAGGAAACTTTTTTCTGTGTAAGATACTTTAACGATATCATAAGTACTGAGGTATATCAAAGAATCTTGGTCACTGAGTTATGAAATTTATTAAAGTTGTGCAAGCAGGGCAATATTATAGTCTTTGCAAGAAATTCTTCCATAGCATTTATAGGTACAGCAGGCAGCAAATATGTATTTTTAAGTATAAAATGGTTCTAAGAAATTTTAAAAGATGAAAAACACATAACAAGTAAGAATATCTATTGTAGCATCCTCAATAGAGAGTGCGGCAGTAAGCACACAGTATTGGGGGGAATATGCAGTTTACAAAAATCAATAGTGGACCAGCTACATCATCAGTATTTTTAAGATAGGAGCATTCACTTTCAATATTACCAAAGCCTACAATGAGTTTATGTTTAAGGACAAGAGGACAAGAGAATCAACAAAAACTATATAAATTACGGCTACTATATGAATATGTTTGTAAATACTCTTGTGTGCTCTCTTTTCTAACATCAACGCAATAATATTTAAAGAATCTCTAACACTTGAGCCAGCTATATACTATCCCCATCAAAATAGCCCTTGATGTGCTCACGTGAAGCAAAATAAAATAAATAAATAATTCTCTTGAACAATCACCTCAAGCCAGACACTGAGATGAGTCTGTGTAAAGTACCTAGAAGGTAGATGCTTGTGTCTCCAGAGAGCTTCTGCTTCTATTCAGCATTGTTGAATTTCATAAAATGCTCAAGCCCTTCCTCTGGTGCCTTAGATTCTGTCTTTTTTTTTTTTTTTTAACTCCAAAGGATAAAACTAACAAAAGAGTTGGTTGGAGATCACAGTAGGGACAAACATGGGAATAAAATGTGTGAACTATAGTGTCCAGACCTCAGTCAGTTAGTTGTCCCTTCATGTAACTGAACACTGTAAAGGAAGAAAGCTTCAACAATCACCATCAGGGTCTGGGTCCAGGCCTATAAGAACGTGGTTTTGTAATTATGAGTCTGGCCATCATTACCCACATTTGTATAAACAACCAGCCATGGGAAGGGAATACTTCTGACAGTCTCCACGCTGGCCCTGTTTCCTTCAGGGTGTATCATTGCCTGTTGCTAATGGACCATTAGGACTATCTCAAACACACCCTGACAGCTGCAGAGTTTTGGGTAACAGCTCTCATTCTACTTTGCCTTCCATCTGTCTACAGATGGCTCAAATTTGACCCCTCCAAAAACAAAGCAACGCCAATAAAATCTAACCAAAAGGCAATTATTATGCTTGTAGATTTCTGATTTAAAAAAAAATGACAAGATTATGATTTTCAGGAGAACCTAATAATTGTGGATCATGTTGAGAGTTTGACGTTCATTCTGGATGTGAAGGTTTTGACACTATTTGAGGCTTGATTGCTAATATTACATTTAGATTTATTCAATCTGTCAATCATAATACCACGGATAATAGTTATAAATGCCAGCCATAATTGCTGGAGGAAGTCAGTTCTTTCAGAACTATTATAATCATTTATTTTTCTTTTAAAAATAGTTTTTTTTAAACTAAAACAGGGTGATACAGCAGCAGCATGCTTCTGTTTATTATGTGCATCTGGGCTTTCTTAATTAATTAAATGATCTCCGAACAAGATCTTTCATCTGACATTGGCAACACAGTTGAAAGATATCACTTCATTACTCATTATACTTCAAAGAAATTGTCTCAGTGTGCAAAATGGGACCAAACTATTTTAGGGGAAATAAAATTCTGCTAGGGTTCTGGAAGATTTCAAGGAAGAACAATTTTTAGACCTTTCCAAATGTAAAGTTTACTAGTCCATATCTCCTTTGTTAAATTCTGGGATAAAGAATTTGCATTGAAACATTTACTGTGTCAATGTCTTAGCTTTGTTTCTTATTGCTGTAATAAAACACCTGACAGAAGTGACTTAAAGGAGAAAAAGGCTATTTACCTCACAATACCACTTTATGGCCCATCACTGAAGGGAAATCAAGGTGGTAGGAACTTGAAGCAGATAGTCATCTTCAGTCAAAGCAGAGAACACTGAATGAATGTTAGCACAAGGACTCCATTTGCCTATTCTATTCCATAGCCCAGGATCTCTTGCCTAGAGAAGGAAGCCATCCCCAGGCAGGGCTTCAATGAATGTAATCAATTTGACAAACATGCAAATAGACTAAGCTAATCTAAGTGATCCCTTATTGAGATCCTCTTCTGAGATGATTCCAAGATTTTGTCTAATTGATGATTATTTTAAACCATTATGTGTATTGTGCTGAGCCAAATGGAATGAAAAAGAATATACTTTTGACATAAAACTTACAACTAAGTCACTATTCTTTGGTAAATCAATGTGTTTCTTTCTTTTTAGTTTGTTTTTATTTTTTGTTGTCATTGGTGTGTGTGTGTGTGTTGGAATGTTATCATTTCTTTTTTAATTAATTAATTTATTTATATATTTTACATCTGAATTGCAGCCCCTTCCTCCTTTCCTCCTGGTCCCAACATCCTCCTCCTTCTGCTATGGACGTCCTCTACCTCTCAGAAAGTAGGAGCCTCCCCCAACCCAACCCAACACATCAAGTTGCATCAGGATTAAGCACATCCTCTCCCTTGGTGGCCTGGCAAGGCAGCCACATCAGGACAAAGTAAACAAAAAGCAGGCAACAGAATCCTTGCCAGAGGTAGCCCTACTCCCCTTACTAGGGGACCCACATGAAGACCCAGCTGCCCATTGGGTACATATGTGTAGGGTGCCTAGGTCCAGTCCATGCTTCAGCCTCCTTAGACCTCCCTGGGTCCAGTTTAGTTGGCTATGTTGGTGTTCTTTTGTTATTTCTGCTCCATCCAGATCCTTCTATCCTTCCCCCCACTCTTCCACAAGGCTCCCTGTGCTCTGTCCAAAGTTTGGTTGTAAGTCTCAGCATTTGTTTTGATCTATTGCTGGGATCTCAGATGATCCCATCAGGAAGTATATTAGAGTCTCCTTAATAGTGTCAGGGGTTGGCACTCTCCCTTGGTTTGAGCCTCAGATTGGACCAGGCATTTGGTTGAATATATCCTTATTCTTTGCTTTGTCTTTAATCCTTCACATCTTGTAGGCAGGGTTAAGTTTTGGGTTGAAGTTTTTGTGGGTGGGCTGGTGTTTCCCTCCTTCTACTAGGAGTTCTTTCTTGTTAGACGGTGGCCTCTTTAATGTCCAGAGCCCCTGCTACTAGAGGTTTCAGCTAGAGTCACCCCCATATCCTTGAAGGAGCCTGCTCTTTTGTAGGTCTCTAGCTTGTCTCAGAGATATCCCTGTTCACAGTTTCTCTTCTCTGTGCAAACCGTCTGTACTGCATCCACCCCATTCTCCCCACATCTCATCTCCACCCTCATTTTCCTCAGCACTTCCTCTCCTTCCTGTCCTGCTCCTTTTCTTCAACCACTACCACTATCTATTCTATTTATATTTCTGGGTGAGATTCAAATATCCTCCCTCGACCCTACTTGTTACTTAGCTACTATCGGCCTGTGAATTTTAGTATAGTTATCCTGTATTATGTGGCAATATCCACTTAAAAGAGAGAACATAGCATGTGTGTCTTTCTGGTTTTGGATTACCTCACTCAGAATGATCTTTTCTACTTCCACCCATTTGCCTTCAAATTTCATGATTTCCTTGTTTTTAATAGCTGAGTAGTATTCCATTGTGTAAATGTACCACAGTTTCTTTATCCATTCTTTGATTGAGGGACACATGCATTGTTTCCAGTTCTGGCTGGAATAAATGGCTGGCTGGAATAAAGCTGCTATGAACATAGTTGAGCAAGAATCCTAGTTGTGTGGTAGAGGATCTTTTGGGTATATGCCCAGGAGTGGTATGTCTGTATACTGAGGTAGAACTATTCCCAAATTTTCTATGAAAGTGCCAGATTGGTTTCCTAAGTAGGTGTACAAGTTTGCATTCCCTCCAGCAATGGAGGAGTGTTCCTCTTTCTCTCTATCCTTGCAAGCAGGTGCTGTCACTTGAGTTTTTTTTCTTAATCATTCTGACAGGTGTAACATGGAATCTCAGAGTCATTTTGATTTGCATTCCCCTGAGGACTAGGGATGATTAGCATTTCTTTGTTTCTCAGCCATTCAAGATTCCTCTGTTGAGAAGTTCTCTGGTAGAATTTTGGGGGCTACTTTTCTATACTATCATATCATCTGTGAATAGGGATACTTTAACTTCTTCTTTTCCTAATTTGTATGTCCTTGATCTCCTCTAGTTGTCTTATTGCTGTGGCTAAAACTTTAAGTATGAAATATAGAGAAAGTGGGCATCTTTGTCTTATCCCTGATTTTACTGGAATTGCTTTGAATTTCTTTCCATTTAATTTGATGTTGGCTATTGGCTTATTGTATATTGCCTGTATTATGCTTAGTTGTGGGATTTCAATCCCTGATCTCTCTAAGACTTTTATCATGAAGGAGTGTTGGATTTTGTCAAAGGCTTTTTTCTGCATCTAATGAGATGATCATGTGATATTTTTTTCTTTCAGTTTATTTTTATGGTGCATTACATTTGTGGATTTTTGTATGTTGAACCACACCTGCATTCCTGAGATGAAGCCTACATGATCATGGTGGATGGTATATGTAATGTATTCTTGGATTCGGTTTGTGAGTGTTTTGTTGAGTATTTTTGCATCAATATTCTTGAGAAAAATTGGTCAGAAATTATCCCACAGACCAGCTCTGGGAACAGTGAAAAGGAGAGAAGAGAAAGTCTTAGTGGTCCCATAGTAGGAGAATTGAGCAGGTGGTGAACAGCTGGTTAAAGGAAACCAAACATTGGTTGAACAACTAGCTATTGGAACTACATATTGAGAAGAGGTTAAGGAACAGAGGAAAAAGTATACTATCCCGGACAAAAGTTATGGTACAAACTGAAAAGTCTTGTAGCCAGCAGCCCTTTATTTTTCTTCTGCTTTTCCTTCTTTGTTACTTCTTTACTTTTCTGTTCTTTGTGGGCCAACTCCAGTACTTATTCAAAGTGAGGTTAAGGGTTTTTTTTACTACAGGTTACATCCTGATTAATAAAGCCTTTAAAAATCAACAGAGCAAGAGAACAGTCTAACAAAGAAATACAAGCAGTTCTGTATAATCTACGATAAAGCATACAGCAAAAATCAATCAATTTCCAAGCAATGGTCAGAATTGATTATTACTTCTTAAACAATACTTGAGAATGTTTAATCATAAATTTCCATTGGCTAAATCATGTCTTTACATGGTTGTCATAGCAACACAGCTTGAACTAAATGTTCAACACAGAAAAGATTTGACTTACCTCCAGTCCCAAAGCAATAGTTGTACTATCCAAGCCTAAGCTAACTGCCAAGGAGTAATCTATTGTAAAATATCTGTAATGTGTGATGTTTCAAGCCCACCTTCTATTGCTCTCAAAGCAGTTTCTAAAGAAACTTTTCTACCACTAACATATCTAGCCAGAGAGTTTATATGACTATTTAAACCGTTTATCTGATCTTGACTTAACTTTGGTAAATGAAATTTGTCAAGAAAACCATCATTTCCTTAAGATTTTCTAATTTTGTAGAACACAGGCTTTTGAAATAAGAACTGAATTTTCTCGTTGTCTGTTGTTATGTCCCCTTTTCATTTCTGGTTTTGTTTACCTGGATAACATGTCTCTGCCTGTTAGTTTGGGTAGGGACTTGTCTATCTTGTTGATTTTCCCAAAGAAACAACTCTTGGTGTCATTGATTCTTTGCATTTTTATCTTTGTTTCTAAGTTACTGACTTCAGCCCTGTTTGATGACTTCCTGCCTGCTCTTCTTTGGTGCGTTTGCTTCTTTTTATTCTAGAGCTTTCAGGTGTGCTGTTAAAGTTGCTAGTATGAGATAGCTCCAATTTCTTATAAAGCCATTTAGTGCTATGAACTTTCCCCTTAGCACTGCACTAATTTTGTCCAACAACTTTGGGTTTGTTGAACCTTCATTTTCATTGACTTCTAGAAAGTCTTTGATTTCTTTCTTTATTTCTTCCCTGACCCAGTGGTCACTGCAAAAGAAGTTGTTCAGTTTCCATGAGTTTCTAGAGTTTCCCTTGTTTCTATTGTTATTGAAATGTAGCTTTAAAATCCATGATAGTCTGCTAAGATACAACATGTTATTTCAATTTTCTTGTATTTGTAGAAGGTTGCATTGTGATGGAGTATATGTTCAATTTTGGAAAAGGTTCCCTGAGGTGCTGAGAAGATTGTAATGTCTTTGGTGATTGGATGAAATGTTCTGTAGATATCTGTTAGGTCCATTTGATTCATGACATCTGGTAGTTTTCTTATCTCTCTGTTTAGTTTCTGTCTCAATGATCTGTCTGTTGCTAAGAGTCATGTGATGAAGACTCCACTATTAATTCTTTTATGAACGTGTGTGCCCTTGCATTTGGGGCACAGTTGTTCAGAATTGAGATGTTACTTCGGTGGATTTTTCCTTTGATGAGTATGAAGTGTCCTTTCTCATCTCTTTTGATTAATTTTTGTTGAAAATCTATTTTATTTGATACTAGGATAGCTGCTCCAGATTTCTTCTTGGGTCCATTTGCTTTAACAACCTTTTTCTAGCCTATTATTCTGAGGTCACATTTATCTTTGTTGCTGAGGTATCTTTCTTGTATGCAGCAGAATGATGGATTCTGTTTTCACATCCACTCTGTTAGCCTGTAGCTTTTTATTGGGGAATTGAGCATATTGATGTTGAGAGATATTAATGACCAATGACTTAATTCCTGTTATTTTGATGGTGGTGGTGGTAGAGTGTATCTGTGGGATGGTTGTGTGTGTGTGTGTGTTTATGTGTATGTGTGTGTGTGTGTGTGTGTGTGTGTGTGTGTGTGTGTGCCTCTCTTGTTTTGCTTTTGCTGATGTAGGGTTATTTATTTCCTATATTTCCCTGAGAGTTTTCCTACTAGTATCTTTTGTATGGCTGAATTTGTGAATAGACATTGTTTAAATTTGTTTTTGTCATGTAATATCTTGTTTTCTCTATCTATGGTAATTAAAATTTTGCTGTGTATAGTAGCTAGGGCTGACTTCTTTGGTCTCTCAGTGTCTGTAAGGTATCTGCTCAGGCACTTTTGGCTTTCAGACTCTCTGTTGAGAAGTCAGGTGTAATTATGATAGGTATGCCTTTACATGGGACTTGACATTTTTTTCCTTACAGCTTTTAACATTCTTTCTTTCTTCTGTACATTTAGTGTTTTCATTATTATGTAGCAGGAGGATTTTCTTTTCTGGTAAAATTTATTTTGTGTTCTATAAAGCTTCTTGCATGTTTATAAGCATCTCTTTCCTTAGGTCACGAAAGTTTTCTTCTTTGATTCTGTTGAAAACATTATCTGGTCTTTGAAGCTTGGAATATTCTCTTTCTTGTATTCCTTATGTCTGGTCTTTTCATAGTTTCCCAGATATCTAGGGTGATTTGTGTCAGGAACTTTTTTAGATTTAACATTTTCTTTGACTGATGTATTCATTTCCTCAATCATATCTCCTACACCTGAGATTCTATCTTCAATCTCTTGTATTCTATTGATGATGCTTGTGTCTGTTGTTCCCTAGGTTTTCCATTTACAAGAATGTCAAATGCCTCAGTTTGTGTGTTTTTTTTTAATTGCTTATATTTGATTTTCAGATCTGGGGCAGCTTTATTCATTTCCTTCACTTGTTTGTTTTTTCTCATATTTTATTAAAGGATTTATTCATTTCCTTAGCCTGTTTCATTGAATTGTCTTGTATTTCTTTAAGGGATTTATTCATATCCTCTTTTAAGGCCATTCTCATCTTTAAAAGGCTTGATTAAAGGTTGTCATCTTTTGCTTCAGCTGTGTCACGGAGTGCAGAGCTTGTTCTAGTAGGATAGTAGGTTCATGTGATGCTATATTGCCCTGGTTCTTGTTGTGTTCTTTTGCTAGCCTTTAGCCATATGGTTGTCCCAGGTGCTGACAGGACTCCTTGGGAAGACAGGCAGAGCCTTGGCTTGATAGTGGAGCTCAGAAAATAGATAGCTGTCTGCTCACTACTGAGGGCTGGGCACTGTTGGACTAGCAGGCCTGGATTTTCTTCTCCTGGCTGTGTCCCAGGTGGGCAGAAGAAAGGGCTCTAACCTGGTTGTCCCTGGTGTTCTGTAGACCTGGATGATCCTGAGGCCATCAGTGATCCTCCTATGTAGGGGTTGTGGAGCTTTGTGGGCTGTGTACCATGCCAAGCAACAGAAAAGCTGGGTGTCTTCTTACTTGGTTCTTCTTGGGGGCTATCAGGCCTCCTCCAGGAGGAAGGTAACAGAGCTCTCATGGTATCATTTCAAATGATAAGTATTTGCAAAGTAAAGACATTAAAATGTCTCTGATAGAAAATAAATTTCATTTTTAACTTATTAAAACAACACTTAGAGCATTTGGTTTGCTCACAGTCTTAAATACCCTAGAAAGAAGTCATAGTTCCTTGTCGTGGGCACCTTGTCCTCAAGGAAATTTATATCGAGGATTCATGCATGTGAACAGTTACCAAATCATGTGGAAATGCTTCATATAGTGAAAATTCCCAGGCCCTGTAGATGTGAGAGTGCATAGAGCTTGCACACTCATGTCATGTATATACATATATACATCATATACACATTATTATTATTATTATTATTATTATTATTATTATTAGTGATATATATGAATATTCAGTTGGTTCATTTTCATCATTATAATGAAGTAACAAGTTAGAGTAAGTTTATAAAGAAATGAGTTTATTTATTAGTGGATAAATATTTCAATTGCATTGTGAAGTTCTAGGCAAGGGTCTCCTTAATTGAATCAAGTAATGGCAGATGCTAATGACAGAAGTGCTTATGGGAGTTAAATGCCTCATATCGAAACTCTAAGAAAAAAGACTTGAATCCCACAATAATTTGTGAAGAATCTGGCCTCCTTCTAGATAGGTGCATCCCTTAAAATTTTTATAGTCTTGGTGCCCTCATCAAAAGGACACCAAAGTCCTAATGTGGGGCACTGTAAACTCTAGCAAACACTACATTATAATAACTGAGCTTTATATAAACCACATATTATGCTAACAAAAGTAATTTACAAAAGAAAAAATACTTTCATATAAAGATTAAGAGCACATTTTGTGTTTTGCTGACTTTACCTGGGGAAAATTTAAACAAATCTCTATTCAGCCCAAATAGGGCACTATTGACAGTTCAAAGCAACATTTATACCAAAGTCCAACGTCATGGTCCCAATGAATTTATTCAGGTTGTTTACAAGAGTGTGGGAGAGATGTTTCCTACGGAACAACGGATGACTAGATGGCTGATAAGCCTGTCCTAGTCTGAGTGATGGTTCACTCACGCTGCAGTTATGGAGCTTTATGACTTTCCGGCAACTTCACAGGTCAGATGCATTAGTGTTTGGAGAATCTCCTCTCCCTTGCAATCCTCTTCTGTCTTTTGAAAGGAGCCTGTAAGTCTTGTTAGCCTGGAGAACTTGGGGATTGTTAGTAGTTTATTTCCTGAATCTCACGAATCTACCCTAACTTTTCAGAAAGAATGTGTGGATTCTAGTGAAATTGCTATCCAACAATTAGACCAATGGAGTAATTCAAGAAATAGATTGCTTATAATTCTTTGAAAAATTCCAATGTTCATATGCATCTGTATCTCTGTTTCTAATAATTGTTATTCATTCTGTTCATAAAATAATGCATTCAAAGAAATTTGTCAGCCCTGGTTTTCATAGTCTAACTAGCCACCACAGCTAGTCATTTTCAGCAAAGATGAGCTATGTGTATTAATAACATTTTAAGTGAAGTTCTAATAGCACACAAAAGAACTCTTAACCTCAAAAGCTAAGAGCTCACTTTAATAAAAATTTACATGTAAATGCTATAGTACTAGAGTTAACTAGTTAAGTAATTAATATAGACATTTCCTTCATACCAACTAGCAATAAGATGTTAACATAACACAAAAAATAAGCATATGTCTACTTCAAATTGTGTACTTATAAACTTCAGAACTAGGTTATTACGGCTTCACTTCAATTTGGCCATGACTTTAAAAATGAGACATATTTTGTGAATGTCCTGTCTACCAGGCAAGGAAGACAAGACAAAGTTGAAAGGGCAATCTAGCTCAGAAAGAAATGAACCAAATACTAAGAAAAGATCCTGAATCTTCATTCAGAATCAAATTGTTGTTGTAATTGGAGAAAATTTTATGTAATAAGTCAAAGTAATCACTGAGGTAGAATAGAAAATGTGGTGGCTTTTTTGGTGTCTAAAATAATCATGAGCAAAATGAGTTTTATATAAAATGTCAGTTCATTTAGTCTTGTCTGGAGGTCTGAGAACCTCTAGACCTTCTCATCTATAATGAAGAGTGAAAGCAGCTGTCTCTGAATCTGTGCTGAAATGACCACACTGACCCTTGCTGCACGCCTGAAGGATAAGAGCAAATAAATTGAATATGGTTTCGTATTTGGCTCTTGAGAGATGAACTTGGGTCCAAATCATTTCTCACTGGTCTCAAGGACCAAGACAGGACAGGAGTAATGGTGACACCACACATTCCAAAGACACTATTCACAAGTGAGTGAGATCAAGTCCTTGATGCTCAGGTTATTTTCTTTAATCTTTATAATTATGACCTCAGATAGCCAGTGCCTTATCTTCTGAGATAATCTAAGCAACATTTCTGAGTGATATGTTTTCCTGGGCCTTTGTTAGATTCATATAGTTTTCCATTAATCTTTACTATAAAATATGGAAGTAATAAAATGCACTCTTCAGAATCCCCTAGATTCTGAACATATTTCTTCTTGCTCTCATTAGCAGTAATGTATTTCCCCCAGGGATCTGTAACCTTCTGTAGGAACAGTGATTCAAGCTCAAAACAAACAGGTGACAACTTCTGCTCCAAATCTTTAGTGCAACAATTTTCATATCTGCTAATGAGCTCATTTCCTTTTTAAGGAATGAGGACCATTACCAAAGCAGCACTCCATTTTACAGAAGGATGAAGTGAAAACTCAAAAATTGGGCTAATGAAAAAAGTCACAAACACATCATGGAAACATGTGGTTATAGTAAATATAAAACAGAGTTTATGGGAGAAACATGCATTATTTAAGTTACTGGAGAACTTTCAAACTAAGAAGCAGTAGGGTGTGTACCCTCTCTGAAACCTATGGTTTTATTGCATAGGCAGGGTCTACAAGGTCTTAATGTACCCTGACCATGTGGCTACCAGAAGCAGAGACTGAAAGAAAGTCTGAGAACATGTCAAGAAAGCAAATGAGTTCTGAGACCAAAATGCTAGCCTGTGAGGGACTAGGAGAGACTGATTTTTTCCTAAGAAACCCTTGGCCTTAACATGACAATGTGAGGCCTCTGCCACAGAAAAATGGCCATAGCTTGCCTCCTTGGAACCCATTGATACACTTCAACAGAGACTTGTCATAGAATTGCATTCATCCGCCATCTAAAAGTCATGCTGAATTATAACAGTGTGTCAAGTCCTCAGAGAGGAATGTCAACAGTGAGACACTGCCTGAACACTCCCATTTCTCTAGTGTAGAATCAGAAGCCAAATGGTCATAGTTCCTTCAGGTTATGCTGGGAAGCAAAGTTACAATGAGGACACGTGACACCATTGCAGGGACCTTTTTCAAATAGCAGTTAGTATCCACTTCTGTCAAAGAAATCTGAGGGATGTTTTTAATTGACGAGAGGAATTGAGTGAGAGACCATGACATGAAGTTTTGAATCCCCAGGTTAAGTGATGTTAATAGTAACTACCTATTGGAGGTCCAGATTTCTCTGGGTTAAAAGATATTGCAGAGCAACATTTTTCACTTCCTGTTATAGAATTGAACCATTTTTATATCTGTTAACTGATCTGTGTCACTCTATGCCCTCAGATTAATATTAAAATTGCATAAGGTGGCAATTCTCACTGCTATCTCCAGACTTCTAGTAATCACCAATTTCCTTAAAGGGAATTAGTTCCCACCTAAAGCATTTATCAATGACCTATGAATGGGAGTGCTTTCTACAACTACTATGCCACATTTTTTAGAGGGAAGGAAGTCAAGTTGTACTTAATGTTGTTTTCCTAACATTGCCAAATTTCTAAGTCTGTTGTATTTCGTCTAAATAATTAGAGGGAAACTTTAGCATCTTAACCTCATTAACCATAGCTCTTAGAACCAAAGCTTTGGTCAGTTAACTAAACAAGCTGTTAGGGTCATTTCCAGCATATCCACTTAGTAGATTTAATTGTGCTGTCAACAGAGAAACCCAGCCTAATGTTGTATCCCATTTATTAGTATGAAATATTTAAAAACCTGCTGTCTAGGTGACCTGTAGGCTCCAGTGTGTGTGTGTGTGTGTGTGTGTGTGTGTGTGTGTGTGTGTGTGTGTTTCTGAAATCCTTGGGAGTATATGCTGTCTTCTTCCAAGCCAAGATATTGCTCATGATATTGCTAGAATGTGATTTGTGTTTTAGGTCTACATTGACAAGGAAATGTGGCTAGAAGGAGACATGGAAGAAACAGGTAACAGATGATCCAAAAAGGAAGAACTATTTACACTGGAAGATGAATTTTTAGAAGTAGTTTCAAGATTCACTTACTTTTTAGAGTTCAGTATTGCTCTAGTGTTTCTATGTCTAAATGAATAATTGTTCTCTCAGTAATTCTCTAACATTAACAGTAGAAATTTAGCAAAACTATCTGAACAATTTCCTTCAAAATTCTTCAAATTGCACCATGAAACTTTGGCTTGAACTGATCTTCGGCCACACTTTCCTACATCTATAGTACATTTTAAGGACCACTTCAACTGTCATGAAGTTCTTTGATGTTTTATTTGTGATTTGTACTGAGAGCTAAAAATCTTGGTTTGACTTTTTCCATATTTGAAGTCTTTTTGTGCCATAGCCAAAGCTTTTCTGAATCCTAGAAAACTTGTAGTCATTGTCACTGTTGTATCAATGAGTTCAGCAGAATACTGAACTTCCTTGCAACTTGATAGTAATTGCACTGCTACTGCCTGCCATGGCTTACTAAACACCCCATTTCTTTCTTTCTTCAAGCAGGTATTCTTACTCATGGTGTGACATGTGAACTACTCTATGCCACAATCTTTTCTGGTCCTTTGTCTCCCAGGGCAATGCCATATAGACAAAATTTATCTCTCTACACAAGAACCTTGCAAAAAATAGACTATGAGATTCCAAACAGGGATATGAATGCAAGAAATAGTCATAGAAAATCTAAGATAGTAAAGCGAACCAGAGATTAGCACTCTGAGAACAGTCCTGCTACCTGAGCAACAAAACCAAGAAGCAGTTTCCAGGGATTTACAAGCTGAGTACCAGACAGGAGGTGGGAGTGTGGCTGTGTGATGGAAGACTAAGACAGAGGCGTTTGGGCTTTAGAACTGATCCCTACTTCCTCCCAAGCATGGTATCCAAAGCAAGACAGGAGAAAAAGTACCACCATTGTTCACCTATCTCCTAGGTGTTACCAGGGCTTAGAACTTATGTTCTTCTAATACTGGATGCATCATTCTAGGGTTTGAAAAGCATCCACCCAGATCAAATAGTCCCTAAGATTGCAAAAAACAGGGCATGTGGTTGTGCTTTAGTGTTTTAGAGAGCCCAGTGATTGATTGGTCCAAGAGCAAAAACTATTGCTTCCTCTACTGCAGATTGGAATTCCTTGGCTACACTGGGTCACTTTCCTTCCTCAGCAAGGAGACCATCAAGATGAATGTATTACATGTATATGACAAACACATTACAAGAAAGAAAACAGACTAAGGACCTAATAGGACAGTTGACAAGGTCTTGGGAGGAAATGGACATCTATTCATAAAAGGTGAAATCAAATATGAATAAATGGTGAATGTATCGATAAGCAATTATGTCATAGAGATTTAACTACATGGACCAGCCAGACCAAGTTGATTAAGGATTCTTTTAGGGTTCAGTGGTCATAGTCATTAGCTTTTATCCAGGGCACCAGATGGTATCCTAAAAAGGTGTTAAATACTTTTGGATTATTGGAATAAATTGATCTTCCTGATGACCATGATAATATGAGATTTGAGGAAGGTAAGCAGTTAGCAAATGCAGAGAAAGCATATAAAAATTATCCACCTTAAGTTACAAAGAGAAACTATGTAAGCCAATTCTGATATAGATTATTAAAATTAGGCTAGAAAAAATGACAAGGCTTTGACTCTCTCAAATGAAGGAAAGTTAGTGAGTGAGAGGTGGGGCTGGCTAACCTGATATGTCTTTAGTGACATGTCTGTAATGTCTACTGTGCTGTACATAATTAGTAGTAGGAATGCTGTAAATGTTTTTATCCACCCCCCCCCTCCATTTCTATTTTTCATTCTGAGTAATTCAAACCAGCATGTGGGACACATGGGATGAGAAAAACTTCTAAATTACACCCAGGTTTGCATATTGGCTCCTTGCAGGATAAACTGTGTTAAAAATACAAATACCAGGATGTCAAATCCCTAAGGGAACCACGTCTCTCTTCTCATTTTTTCCCTTTTCAGATTACATAAACACCAATGGCATTTGGTACAGAGATCCTTTGGAATTTTTCTTTGTTCCACTCCGCACATTGTCTTATTGAACTGTTGTAGCCTGGACTCCCATTAGCATCTCAAGAAGTTGTCAAGTAGGTTTTTTCCAATTAGATTATTCTTTCCAAACTTTTCTATCTCCAGGAGAAAAAAATAAATTAATTTAATGTCTAACTAGGTTTTGGTGTTATAGTGAACGAAAATAGAATGCAATCACTTAACAATCAAAGAGGAAGAAGCCTAAATACTCTAGTTTTACTTTCCCAGTTTATTAGATGAGGAACCACAAGGCCCTTTAGTAATCTTTTCCAGGAGGGCACGCATCATTAGCAACACAATAGGTCAGGAACTTATTATCTTTTTCAGATAATTGAGAGCACATTCTTCATGAGCTACTTCAATATCAAAAGACATTATTACCCGAAGAGTCCTAGAATTGTCCTTACTCATGGTCATGCCTAGTCACAAACACCTTATAGTGTGTTTTACTTAAGAAATAAACACAGAACTGTTCCACCCAGAAGATAACCCACACCTCTCTCTGCTCAGCTTCAAGATTTTTGCATGCAAACTTGCCACTGGGTGTCACCTTCACAAATTTTCTCCTTGTCTATGTACATTCGGCTCAAAACATTTTAGCTTTCCCATCTGTCTCCTTCCTTCCAGGAGAAGCCTTTTAAAAAATTTTAACCAGAATATAATTATTTTATCTTCTGTAAATATCTGTCGGACAACAGATAGGAAACAGAAAAATTGTAGCCATAATCCAATGCTACTAAACTGGGAATTGCTGAAGTGTTTTGTGGGGTGGGGTGGGGTGGGGGTGAGAGGGAAATTCTAAGCAAGCTCACCAAGGCTTGTCCTATTTTGTCACACTCAGACATTGTTGTAACACTTCAAGCACTGGTGTGTCTTTCTTACTCAGGAGTCATGCTAATCTCTGTTGCATCATTCGTACTTTAGTATGTGCACTCCCAAACTGAGGTCATGAATTGCTTAGGTGCCTTTGACAAAGCCACATTCACTGCAAGTCTATCAAGGCAAGGCTTCAGGACTCTCTGTTTCACCAGAAACCTTTAGACCTTTAAACCTTTTAAATCTACATTTAGCTTATCTACATTTAAGAACATTTATTTACTTTATCCTATCTACATTTACAAATGTTTTCATTCACTTCTACTCAGACATTTTTATTATATATTTTGAAATTGTAGAGGCCTCCATCAGCCTTACGGTGTAAGAAGGAGGATGATAAAGAAAAGTCTATTTAGTAGCTATGTATAGTTTAGAGTTGGGGCAATCCTTATGCCATTTTCCAGCCTCATCCTTGTGCTGGATGCACTAATGTACATCTTCCTATAGGAACAGCTTCTAAGGATACTTGAAGACAAATGGAAAGCATCTAGAATTAGTTTTGTAGATGAAAAGACAACTTGATAAAATGAGGGAGAGGTGAGGGTAGAAATTATTTAGCCTGAGGAATTATCCAGGGCTAACTCTGGGTTATACAAGTTTGTTAAGATCTCTCTACACCACAATTTTATTGCTTAAAATGGGAATGGGTAACTGAGCTTGGGAAGTGCTACTGAGGATTCAATGGGGTTTTGTAAAACCCCCATATATGTAGTACTAATAAAATCTAATCTTCAGAATAAGTCCACTACTAAGCAGGTTTTATGCATTGTCCTGTTAAATCTACATATTTAGTCTGTAATGTAGGTGTTGCCTTTTTAAATGATGAGAAACTGTTCTTATTCCCATGACAAACAACTGGGATGTCAATGAAAGTACTGAAACCAGGTTATTTCACACCATTTATGCTTTTGATAATGAAACGATGAGAAGACAGTCGTATATTTTTTAATTATATATTTTAGCATATCATTGCACCCTAGTACATTCATCTTGTAAAGGGGGGGCATTATTCAACATTATTTTATATAACATAAAAATCAGAGTTAAAATGCATTTTTAAAGATTTATCTTTATGTGTATGGGTGATTCATCTGTATATATGTAGGAAATGGGTGTTGTCTCCCCTGGAACTAGAGTTATAGACAGTTGGGAGCCATCATACTGTGTCAAGGTGAAAACCCCTCCTCTGCAGAGCAGCAAAAGCTTCTAACTGCTGAGCCATCTCTCCAGCCCCTGATCTTATTATTTTAAAATGACAATATCTTATGCATCAAGTAAAGATATCAGGAATTGGCAATTTCAGACTAAAATAAGATTTCAAGAACAACAACAAAAAGATGTCGCATTCCTTTTAACACATAAGATTTGAAGTTGGCCTTATAAAAAAAACAAGCTTAATCCTTCAAACCAGAATGTTATAGGAACTGGTTGTGCATCCCCAAACTAGGAATAATATTCTACAGGTCCAAATCTAAGTGGCTCAAAAAGCCCAGATTATTCTCTCTCTGTGTCCCAGAGCACCCTGTTCCTTCCTGTGTTTAGGTCCTTTGATTAAATGTGTTCTAATACTTTCTGGTGTGACCATAGCAGAGACCTATAGGGGTTGGCTGATTTGATCACACCTGGTCTGAAGCCTGGCTTTGTCACTTTCACGTGAGCGCACTTGGCAATGACTTAACCAGAGATTTCCACAATTATGAAGTTCAGTTCGAAAAAGAGAGAAAACTGTATGTCTGCCATGATAACAGATTACAGGCTTCTTTTTTAATTAAAAAAAAATATTTATTAATTCTCCAAATAGTGGCCCCTAATGCCTTCACTTGCCAGATGACCACATTAAGAAGTATGGAAATTATCGAAGAATATACAGTTTATTAGTAACAATGTCTAAATTCGGGCCCCCATTTTATTTCACTAAAACTCGGTGAGAATCTGCATAGTGCCATTTGTGAAGAATAGTTAAGTTCAGGTGTAATCCTCTATAGGGAGAAATTGGGGGTTATATTACAGTTCTCTTCTCTTTGTATTTGTTGATGACTTAATTTCCTCCAAACAATTTAGATTTCTTTCTGCTGATCCTCAGGGAACAACTGAGGAAATACAATGTTAAACATGTGTTGCCGTGAGCTCTGTTTCTATGGCCTAGCCTGTCCGTTGTCACATTCTTAGCCCTTTTCTCTCTACAATTGTCCAACCAAATGCTTTAGTAACAGACTCACATTTAACAGCTTCTCTGAGGACCCCCTCTTCCTCTTTGGGGTCTCAGGAGCCAGGCATATCCTTACTCTCATCAACGGTTTAGTGTCTGGTGTTAAAGAACGTGATGACACACTTAAAACGGTTACTCTGTGATAGAAAGATTGGACCGTCACCGCCGGAAGGCCACTCACAACAGCACTTTCTCACCCACCCCTTGCCATGACAAGTCTTAATGGAATCTGGCCTGCAGAGTGTCTGGGTTCTGTGTGAGGCTGGTGTCAAAGCAAGTCCAAGCAAGTTCTCCAAAATGCAGCCTTTACAACATCACTAAACTCAAAAACATTTCTTCATGGCACCACCCACCTTTTCCAGTGTGAATCCATGGAAGTGATCCTCTTGGAATGAGCACGTAAGTGGGAGAGGGTGTTAGATTTGTGTTTTCAGAAGATTCATGGGGGAAGGGCAAAGCCAAGCCAGGAAAATGAATCCCATTACCACCAGAATCTTCTCAGGGTTGAGACAGTACACCCTGCAGCTCTTTAACAGGGTGGCTGCACTGCTCAACATATTTTGCATATTTACATACACCAAGTATTTCCAAACAGGCTTGTGTTTGTTTAAAATCCCACACAGAGATGCCTGGTAAAGCTGTCACTGTAGAAAACTATTTGCTTAGTGAAGTTTACAAAGCTGTTTTCAAATCCCCTCTCTCTCACACATACACAAACACACACACATACACACACATTTATACACACATATATGTGTGGCCATGCATTGTGTATGAGCAAAAGAGTCACAGTTATTAATGATGTAGAAAAAAATCTAGGTTAATCTACTGATCACTGAAAACTTAGAAATAAAATTACATACAGCCTAAGACCAAAGAAATGGAAAAACACATTAGTTGAAACTAATTTTTTTAATTAAAATTATATACAAAGCAAAATACAAATTTACATCACTCAGAAATATTTGGTTAGGTCTAAACTGTCAAAATGGAATTTTCTTAATTGCTGTTATCTTTAATCTCTGACTTATAAGTTCTTTTACCACACCTTTACTAAGGTTTAATTGACAAAAAAAAAAAATGAATATTTACATGATAGTTTGGACATACACACACACACAGTACAATAACTATTATAGTCAAATTCATTAACACAGCTATCATTAAAAGTGTTTAGGTTTTTTAAGAAAACCCAGCACTGGATAGATTTCTCATGTAACTGATTTCTTTTGGAAACTTAAAACACAACAAAACTACGCATAACTCATTTGAAAAAGGCTAGGGAACTTTCACCAGAAGGGATTGGGTCGTTTAAAGCTGTATTTTCCTTTTAGCAAGTTCCACAAGAAAAGGATAGACTATCATGCTTAAGGAGGAACAGATTTTGTATTTTTTGGCAAGATATTAAATCCTCTGTTGCTATATTTGGCTCTCTGTAAATAGTGGCTTTTACAAGTGCAAGGCGAGGATCAATGCTGGTGTGCTTCATTCAGCCACAGCCAAACTTGGTATGGAAAGTAAAGCACTTGTGTTTGGATGTTGTTTCCAACAGCAGCGAAGTTCATTTATTGATCCACAGCATCCCACAATATGGATTCCTACACTGCACATTAAATCTATCAAAGCATCCTTGCTTTTCTGTAAGTTTTCCATTGCTTAACTGATAGCAGATGGAGTGATTCAATTTGGACAGAAGTGTTAAGACTTTACCACGTCAATGTGGTTATCCATCGCTATTTAGTCAAATGAGAAGCATGGAGCGTTGGCACATCCCAGGACGGGCATAAGCCCCACCCCCAAGCAAAACAATTAAACGCTTGGTTTTTGGTTGTCCCCAGGGAAAGCACTTCAGTGAGGAAGGAACACTCACTTGAGGACTGTTTTTCACCCCTTTGAGTTCTGGCTGTGACCTCTTGGATTCTCCAGGCCCCGTCAAAAGGCTCCAAACACTTCATGAAACATTTGAAGAAACTCCAGAAATGTTCTTGCTACCCAATTATCTCACAGGAAGACAATATTCCACAAGAACATGGAAGCAAAGACTATGTTCTGTAACCTCTGATAAAGCAGTAAGTCCTCCCTGGTTATAAACTGATTTTGAGAAAATGACTAATGGCCAGAAATAACTGTAGAAGAATGACATGGGTTTACATTCTTCCCCGCAGCCCCAACTCCCTCCAAATTTGAGACCACATAGTATCTCAGAGAGAAATAAGGACCTTGAAGACATGGGGTGTGAAATACAAACACTATCCTGAATTCTACAAATATGAACAATTTATAACCAACCGCAAAGGGACATTATCTAAACAAGGAAGGGGGCAGAAGAGAATGGGAGAGTGTCACCAGCTGAGGATGACTAGTTTTGAATAGGAATGAAGGGGCCAGTGCCTGAAGGACTGCAGGAACTGAGATGAGTAACAACACAGATGCTCTCTTGGACTGTGAGGACAAGATGCAATCTGTGCTCTGTAGCCCACCAAGAGAAAACCCATGCTAGGAGTCCAACAGGTGCAGAACTGTAAACTAATCCGTTTGTGTTGCTTTAAGTCACTATATGGAGGAGAGATACTTGTTCTTTAGGATCCCAAGTGTGGGATCGGAATGGTCTCTTGAGAGAACAGGTGATGTTAATTCACTAGAAGAGCAACCACCTCGTGCAGGAGCTTTATTGCGGCCAGTTGATAAAGATCCCATGAACAGACTCTGGGAGGAGATATATAAATGAGCCCAGAACTGATGGCGGGGCAGATTGGAGACTTGGGATAGATTTGGGTGTTCATCGCTGCACTTCAAGACGCTCCTAGAGAAAACCTCTGGAGGGATGGCTTCAGAGCTCTGGCTCCTGCTGAGGCTCTGGGGTCTGGTTACCCCAGGTTCCAGTGGAAGAAATCCTGCGGCTCCTGACCAGAGAATCTTTCCTCAGAACTGATATCCCTAAGGTTTTGTTGTTGTGTCAATTAATCCTCATTTCCTACTGTTTTGGTTAATTGGGTTATAATTGACGTAGGCTCAGTCAATAAGTTGTTAATAAAATATTTTGGTTAAGAAAATTGAGTCTACAACTATATTTGTAGTGATTTTTTACATCAGCCATACCCCCTCATAGGCTACCCTAGTCTAACTATGTCAGGCTGTAAAAGAAGCTGTGTCAAATTATTTCACCTGCATTGCTGGAGGATATTCTTATTTAAGACTGCGCTCCAAAATCAAGTTTTCATATTACAGAACATTTAGAAAGAAAAAAATGGGAGGCCTATGTAGTGAGCATATATAACTTCCTTCACAGTATAAACTCTTAGAAAACCCTTTTCAGGACCACTTCCTTCATGCCAGTCATCACAGAAAAGACTTGTTGCTGTTGTTCATTTGTCTTTTCACAGTTGCTTATAGAAAGTTCTACAGCAATGAATGTGAAAACAAAATCATAAAGACATGTTTTCCAAAGGGTCAGACAAATACTTCAGAGGCATTATACTGAAGAACTTCTCAAGACTTCTTCTGTTATATCATTAATCCATTTCACTTGCTCTTCCAATTATAAATGTGTTTCATAATCCACCCCAAACTATAACAAATAAATGTCATGGCTCTGGAAATTAACCTCATTGTTTATAAAACCTAAGATGTGACTTTTGAAAGATACCTACAAGTTGTTTTAACACAGAGGAAACAGAGGTTGTTACCGTAAGTGGAGACCAGATCATTAAAGTCACATTAAATTATTTATTGAACAAATGAAAGAAAATGACATCATTTTTTTTTTCTTACAAAGTTTTCCATGACTTTATATCAGTGACACAGAAGTCCTTCATTTGAAGAACAAAAACAAAAAAAAAAAAACCATAGGATTTTACAATTATAAGGTCAAAGGATTTAAGTATTGTCTATTATTCATTAGTTAAAGCTGACAGCATAACCCAGATTACTTGGCTTTCTTTTCTGACAATGGGAAATCAAAGGTGTCATGATTTCTCTGAGATGTAACAAATCTGGACTCTCACTGTATGTCAAATGCTGTAAGATATGAGTTCTATTATTAGTTTTCAGTTTACCTTATCAAGTGATAAATATAAAGTTTATCATACTGTGTATCTTTTTTTTACAAAAGCATTTCACCTTACCTAGGTGTACACAATGAAACAAAAGGAATCCATGTTTCCTTTTAAATATATGCACTTTAAAATGATACAAAGAACTCACATGAATATTTTCCTACATTGTACATCTTGAAAAATCTCTATATGGAATAGTGTTTGTAAGTCAGATAGGAAGTCCACAACTATACATCTACACACGAAGCCAAGTGCCTAAAAACCATTTCCTTTGTCTCTAGGCACAGAGCAGAAGGGAAAAAAAAAGCATATCTACCTCTATTTGTATAAAGAGAAAAGTTCACATCTTAGATAGGAAGAAAGAAAACTTCATTAAGAATTTTATATTTGAAAAGAACTAATATCAGGCTAAAATTTAGTAGTCAGAAATCATTCAAAAAATTGGTGATAGTGTGCCGCTTTCTAGAAGAACGGCTGTCCGTGTTTACTTACACAACACAATAGAATTGGTAAATTACATTTAAACCTATTAGAATTCCCTGTAATTTAAAACAGAGATTTAGGAAATGTCATTGAATCAATACAAGCTGATCAAAACTTAAGAAATATTTCCTTGATTAATCACTTGAGATCGCAAAATCTTTCAAGCAAACAAAATCTCACAACAGAAAATTTAAAGGTAGTAACTGATTTTACAGTTTAAAAAATTCCCAGAAATCACTAAGAGAAAAAATACTATGCAATATTCTACAAGTCTAATCTGTGACCTAGTCCCATGACCCCATGACTATGGCAATTAGCATTGTGAAGCTATTGAAACTGAGATTCCCTTGCTGGCTCCATTCATTCCCCAAGCACCAAAGCCATTCTTACTTCATAGTTTTATATATATATATGTGTGTGTGTGTGTGTGTGTGTGTGTGTGTGTGTGTGTGTGTGTGTGTGTGTGTGTGTGTTCGGCTACATTTTGGGACACAAATAATAGCCTAAATTTTCTGAACTTGTTTTAATCCAAGTTTTTGTGATATAATGGTGAAATTAAAGGGTTCCTCAAACTATAACATTTTAAAGATATTTAATTTTAACTTATCTCTTCAGCCTTAATATTATCTGAAAGATGTACATTATGCATTTTCCAGGGAAGAGGGGAGGACACCCACTAAACCAGCTTGGTCCGTAGTCTGTTGCACATTAAAATCACAAGCCCACTTTATTTTGGGTTCCAAGCAGCTTCTGTTGTCCTCCCACAGCTGGGAAGGTGACCTATCTCAGGAACCCCGACTGCCATCAATACCCCTTTGTCACTACAACGATTGAGTGAACTCTTTCCATCGTCAATAACTGACACAGTGTCAACATCTGCTTCCAATAAAGTTGTTTCATTTTTTTTCCCTCAAGTAGAGTAAATCGCCGAGTCAGATCGTAAAAGGGATGCTTCCCCCTCCCTTTCCATGAAAGAGATTTCTTTTCCACCATATTGTGCAACTTTTCCTCTGAGGCAAGCAAACACAAGAAGGTAGGAGTGAGTAATTCAAAAGGAAAATTCTTAGTCCAGTGCCACAGAAACACAATGTACATCTGACAAATACAAAGTTCAGTGGCTTGGTGACACTGTCCTCCTACTTCTGATGATAGCAATGTATAGAGTTGGGAGTGAATATGACACAGAATCCAGCTACATACACCTAAATGTTTAATTAACTTTTCCCTCAGAAACACAACTTTTAAAACTCAGAGTTAATAAAGATGTTAACATTTTATCCCCCATAAGTAAAAAGAGAAAAAGGTTTTCTTTGCAATGCCTCCTTACCGAAAAGCAGCCATTGGTCTACTCAGCTGCTGAAGAATAAATATGCAACATGAAGGGGAGGGATATTTAATAGCTCAATTTAATAACCAGCTTACTGAACTTACGGTCATTTGTGGGGGCTGTAAGATGTTTGAACATCTAAACTATAAGTAGTGTACATCTGATTATGTTTTTAAACTTTCACGGCCTCATGGCTACTTAGTATTATCCCATTTTTATCAGTAGATACATAAATGAGGTTCCAGTTCACACAATAAACCATGGGTAAACCAGAATTCAATTGACTAATCAGTTTTACACTAAATCAGCCTGCTCTCCTACTCTTGTCTCACTCAAAACAATAACATGGGATTCCCTTGTCTCTTGTTTACTGCTACTCTCACTGGCTAATTCCACACAGGGATACTTTTTGTAAGGAACAGAATGCAATTTATGAAAATACAGTCTCTGTCACATGGCACTACAACCACAATATTCAGTCAGACAGTGAACTGAAGGCCACTTCCTATTTCAGACCCTATAGGCTTAGAAGTAGACAAATACTATTTGTAAATTA
This sequence comes from Acomys percivali, assembly GCA_907169655.1. Classification (NCBI taxonomy): domain Eukaryota; kingdom Metazoa; phylum Chordata; class Mammalia; order Rodentia; family Muridae; genus Acomys; species Acomys percivali. The sequence goes on along the minus strand of OU015745.1, from coordinate 115,312,646 downwards.
AATGATGAGCTCATATAGACATCCTCTAGAACATTTTTTAAAAATTCTACAAAGCTGGGAAATGTGTTCTTCAGTAGTTTTGCAATCCACTAATTCTCATTCATAAATTTTAGGACAATATTGCTATTTTGGGGAGTTAATAGTGCAAATCTTAATAAGAAATGGAAAAGCTAAAACAACAGCTAACTTTCTTAATAATAATGTATAAGTTTGGCTTATGAAAATGTTTAGACTTTAAACTTAAGAGGCTCTTTACAAATTAACAAGAAAAGCTCACATATCCTGTAGGGACCCTAGTAGCCAACATTATGCTGTTTCTTAGTCTAGATAGTTCATTGGGGAAATGGTAGATTAGATAGAGAATAATAAAGGTTTTTGGTGTCATGTTTGCAGGCTTTCAGACAGATTGAAAGTTAGGTTGTAAAGTTGTAAAGTGAGTCTAATGAAGTCAGAGGGGCAGGTGGTACCCACACTTCTACATAGCAGCCATCCTGAGAAGTGAGAATCCAGATACAGAATGTAAAAGCACTTTACATGCAAATAATTTCAGATTACTTATTATGCTCTGCTATAGCTCCCTTTATTACTTATGGCCGTTACAATAATGTCAAAATATTGAGGGATGATGGACAAGTAGAAAGACTTGTTTCCTTTCCTTTTACTAGATTTTGACCTTTGGTGACAATGTGCCATTGATAGCCATGCTTGCTCTCAAAGTGAGTGCTCACTCCTTTGTTGCATGCATACAAAGGAATTCACTCTTCCCTTTCCTTAGGCCTCCAGCCAAATAATTAATTTGCCATAATTATGAGGAGATCAGAGTGTAATCATTAAATCATCTGCTTTCTCTTTCAGTGCAATTTGATGGTAAAAAAGCAAAGAAGCAAAGAGTTTTCCTCTTCTTAACTGAGAAAGTCTGATGGAATGAGCTCAGCGAGGCAAGTGTGGCATCATTCTAAGAGACACTGCAATGGAAGTTAATGTGTTCCAAGGAAAGATGAGATAACAGCCAGCCCGTCTCTCTCATGGGAGATGCTGAATGCTTGGTTCTCAAAACTCAGGAGGATGTTAGACCAAATGAATTGGATAGACTTATTCAACCCTGTGATCCACATATTCGCAAAGAAAACAACAAAATCATTTTTACTTGTTATTACAGTCCAGATAAAAATGTGCAGAATTTAAATGAGGCCACTGTCTGGACACTTAGGTTTATATACTGGTAAGTGAAAGCTACCTTAAGTCTAGATGATATTGGTAAAAACTTGGAGACTGTGCTAAAGAAAATCAAGAAGAAGAAATGATCGAGTCTGTAGATACAAGAGATGGAATGGGTTCGTAATTCAGAATGCCGCAGGATGAGACACTAGTGGAAAAGATATAGCTGAGTGCAGTGTTTGGAAGTGGGTTGTGAGAATTCTGCTTAACTGCTTGTTGTGTCGCTAATGTGTAAAGTATTCACACCATGACATACACAATTAAAAGCAGAACATAGCAATTTATTCATCATTCTGTTGTATGTGGGTTGAGAGAGATGGGAAAATTTGAGAAGCATTATCAAATAAAAGCATCTATACTACACTAACATCCTATATAACCAATGTCTGGGAGCAACTGAAAGGAAAAATAAGCTGTGCCTTTTATTTGCCAGTCATTGCTACCTTCATAGTCCCAAACATTGCCTAATCTTCTCTAAAAGTTCATCTTAACTTCACTTTCTTTTTAACTTGTGGTCCATATAAAGTTCACTTCTTAAGCTTTCCATCTATTAACCAGTTTCTGTAATTGAAATATACACTTAAATCTGTTACCATTTTTAATTTGCTCTAATTTTTGAGAATTAAATACACTTAAAAGAAAATTAAAGTATTGCAAATTGCATTAATTAAAACATTATATAAAGACTACATTACTTTTCAGTTTACAATGATGAAGGGACAACCAGCACTTGGTTATGTGTCTGCTTTCTTTCGTGATCCTACTCATATTCACCCCAGAAAATAAATTCATTCAAATTATGACTTTTAAAACTGCCATGAAGGAATAGTTAGAAGTTAGGAAAAAATCAGTCAACGGTATCCACAGGTATCGTGGCTAAATGCCTTCATTGTTTTTTCCTATTTTGAAGCCATGTGTAAGCTCTATTCCTAACTGAGATTGACTGGACTATAAAGAAAACTGTTTACTGTTCATTAGCCTAAATTTTCTTGTTAATCAATCTCCAAGAATTCTTCGGGAGAAACCAAAGTAATAAAATACCCTTTACTTCATGCCCTTAAAAAGAAAGTGTACCTTTCAAGCTACATGTATGTAACTGCAAACTAGGCGAGCTGTCATGGAATTAAATCTTCACTGAGATTCAATATAAACACAATGCTGCAAGGTTTGTCTAGGGGAGTGCCCCTCTTGTAGAAAGATGTCCGAAACCCTTGAGGTACCCTCTGAAGCATAGTCACTTTAAAGATCAGCACTTAAACATTTTGGCCAGTACTTTTCTGAGAGACAGTTCTTTAAACAGAACTCAACGATTGTTACAATAATTTTTTTTTAAAAAATTACATCCCTCAAAAATATCCCCTCTGTGCTAAGCCAAATATTGTATATTTCTACAAACAATAGATGAAGATAGAGCTACAAAATGGTTTTCCTGAAGGAATGAACATTTTCATTGGTTGGCTCATCTTCTCCTGACAAGGTAGCTGGTTCAAAAAGAAAATGGAAGAAGAAACAAACAAAAACTAACCCACATTTATGAATGTTACTGGTAAAAGGCAAGTAAAACTAAATGTTGCACAGCTGACAAAGGCTCAGATGAGAGAAAACAAACAAAATACTTTTCTTCAATGACTAAGCCCCAATCTGTTTTCTCCAGAAAAAGGTTCAACTCTAAGGACAATAGCCTTATATGTCCTCTTCTCCATCCATCTTCCTGTGTCCTATTGCTGGATTTGATATCCCAATGGCATTTTTTTTCCCAGTGGGCACTTGCATCCAGGCTGCCAAATGACCTGCTAATACCATGCTTCAGTACCAAGCTGATTCTTTGTTCTTGTCCTGATGCTGGAGACCTAAAAATAATGAAAATGTAAGATAATTAAGAACAAGTCAATATGTAGCATTCATAAAATGAAAAATAATGAGGAACAAGTACACAGGTAGCATTCATAAATGTTTATGACTGGCAAAACACTGAGTAAAGAAAGTGAAACCTGGGCAATCTTGAGAAACGGCCTAAGGCCAAGCTATTCTCTTAAAAAGGCCAGGGAACACACTATATGAAGAGTTGTCTATACTCAAATAATGCTGTTTATATAATAGAAATACATTGCTATGTTTTTCTATTTCTGTTTTGTTGGATTAGGAATGCATTATAAGTTCAATAAAATTAGAAAATTGTACCTTAACTTTAAGAGGAGATGATGGTGAAAGAAAAAAGAGACATAATCAACCCAAGGAACATTTAAACAATGATTTAGCTAAAACTTCCAGCAAGCAGTGCATTTAGATTTGTTGACTAATAGGTTCATGTTGTTTTAAAATTTATTTCATTCAGAGCAGCATCATTAAAATTATAGTGAGGTTAAATATGATTAAAACATGGAGTTTTGCACTATTGGTAAGCTAGTAGGCCATGGAGACTAGTACAGACCTACACTCTGTTTATTAATTTACTTCTTTTAACATCTTTTCTCATAATGAATTTAAAGTGGCTCAGAAAAGTCTAAGGAACATTGCAAGCAGATGAGATTAAATTAAGTTTAAAACATAAATGAGCACATCTGCATTCCAACTGATAGGTAAAACAGGAAGTTTTAAAAGGATTAAAAAGTATTAAAAGGGATAGATAGAAAGTATGAATGTGACTTGGGTCCACTATGGTCATTTAACCAATTATGATATAGGCAATTAGTGTGGCAGTTGCTGCTCAAATCCACTTGAAGTCAAGTTCCATATTGTGTGGATTTTTTCCTGTTTTTGAGGTATAACCCTCTCTCCTCCTCCTCCTCCTCCTCCTCCTCCTCCTCCTTCTCCCTCCTCTCCCCCTCTCTCCCTCTCTCTCTCTCTCTCTCTCTCTCTCTCTCTCTCTCTCTCTCACACACACACACACACACAAATACACAAACATGGAATGTTCATTTAAATATTTTGATGTACTTATAACTGACATCACTGCAGCAATCAAGTAGTTATCATGTTTATAGCCTCTTCCCGTGACCTTTATTTTATATTTGAGACATAATTTGGAATAGTGAACACTCTGGATATCAAAATGTGAAGTGAGGCCTCCAAAACCTGCATTAAAAAACATGACAATTGTAGGTGGGTGCCAAGATATCAGAATATTTCCTTGACCCTTTGTTTAAAAAGTGTTACCAGCCTGGGCTGAATGCTAGGAATTGGAAAATGAAAACAAAACAACAACGACGACAAAACAATGATCCAGGATAGTTTTACACTTTGATTGCTACTGTAACTGCATTTCCTGTCCCTTCAACTATCATATAATCTTTACTAAATGATAATATCATTACAAGCACTGTTACTGCATGTAGATATTAAGAAATACAACAACATAACATGACAGACAATAAATAAAAAGAAACACAAAATCATCTCAGATTGTACGAGCCAGCAGGGTCAAGGACACCTCAAGAAAGCCCAAGAATTAACTGAGCTAGGCTCACAGGGGCTCACAGAGCCTGAAATGGCCATCAGGGAGCCTGCATGGGTTTGACTTAGGTCCTCTGCATATGTGTTATGGTGTAGAGCTTAGTCATCTTGTTGGCCTCCTAACAATGAGAGTGGGGGCCTCTCACTGACTTTTTTTTTTTTTTTTTGCCTGCTTCTGGAATCCTTTTCCTCCACTAGGTCATCTCGCCCACTCTTATTTTTTTTTTAATATTTTATTAATTTATTCATATTACATCTCAATTGTTATCCCATCCCTTGTATCCTCCCATTCCTCCCTCCCTCCCATTTTCCCCCTACTCCCCTCCCCTATGTCTGTGACTGTGGGGAACCTGCTTCCCCTGTATATGCTCATAGGGTATCAAGTCTCTTCTTGGTAACCTGCTGTCCTTCCTCTGAGTGCCACCAGGCCTCCTTATCAAGCGGACGTGGTCAAATATGGGTCCACCCTTAATTTGAGGGGAGGTGCCTAGTCTTATATCTGATATGCACTTGCCTGCAACTTGATATGCCATGTTAGATTGATATCCCTGAGAGGTTTGCCCTTTTCTGATGGGAAATGAAAAAGGAGAGGAGTGGTGAAGAAAAGGAGACGGTAGTGAGGAGTGCTACCAGCAGAAGAACAGAAAGTGGGAAAGAGCGATAGAGAGAGAATAAAATAAATCTGGTTTTCTTAAAACACATGAGAACTCCAAAGCACAGTCTTCCCAGCACAAAGGATGAGAGCATTGACTAAAGGTAAGGGTCCCTGGGTGCCGAAAGAATGGTCTTGCTATTATTTTCTAAGAACACTGGCATTTCACTTACTATACACTTTTACTGCAGTTTCAAGGAAGAGGAAAAAGAGGATAAAAGAGATGGAGAAGTGGCAGGAAAAAAGAAACAGGAGGATCAGAGATGCATCACCACACTGGTTTGCTTTCTGCATTTTCAAATAGCTTTGTGGGTAAGATAATTTGCAACCTGACATTGTCTCTGTGGGGTGACTCCTATAATCTAAGCCACCTTTACTGAAAATTTGCTGACGACGTAAATATTGTTTTCATTATTAGTACCTCTCATCTTCTAGATGACACAGTATTTCCAGAGCTGAAGACTGCATCAATCTATAGGATGTCAGCACTGCAACTCATGAATACTGCTGCAATCAGCAAGTGGTTCACCGTTTTTTGTTTTTTTTTTTTGTTTTGTTTTTTTAACTTTTAAAATAAAGACAGTCCCTAGTTTGATTTGCAAAGATATATGACTCCCTTAGATCATGTAAACGTTTCGCCATAGCCAAGTATGGAATTGCTTAAAGATGGACCCCAAATTTTCAACCAGAATAGCAGAAATCATTCTCTCATTATAAATGCACCTCTTCAATATTTGGGTCCATGTCTCTGTGTGACTCCAGAGTATAGTTTAACAAATCAAATCCATCTGCCAATCCTTCTACAACTTCACAGATATTGAACAGCTATTGGATCCTGATTGTTTAGCTTCTCCTTAGTGGAAAGACAAAAATCAAATCTTTGCTTTTAATTTGCAGCCACCATTTTCTGTAAACTTCAAAATAAATATAGCTAATTTGAAAAAGAACAGTGACAAAAGGCCTTACTATTATATTGCATCACAAAAGTAGGGCTGCTATTTTTCCAGTAAAGACAGTTGCTAATGGTGATTCAGGATGCTTAAGAACTAATCACTTAGTTTTTGCCCAACAAAATTATGGAAGACAAAATTGTTAATTATGATCCTGGCATGGTCTCCATACATGTGCGATTTTCCCCAAAATCTTTACAATAACAGACTATCCTCTGCTACAAGCTTTGTTCCTAACTGGAATCTTTTGCCCCTGCAATGCCAATCAACTCTATATGAAATTAGGTCTTAGCATATTTGGATACTTCCACTGGCTGACAGAAATCACCAGGTTTACTTCCTTTATGTCAGTAATTTCATTTTCACTTTATTCTTCAGTCCATGAGATATTTTAGTAGAAAGAAAAAGGAAAAGCACTTGGACAAGACTAGCTAACATTCTTTGCATTTGGATATATGTCAAGCTTTGCATTTACACCAAGTGCTGGGAACTTTACATGAAGTCACTCACTCGATCTTCTCAATAGTGCTCTAAGGAGTGTGTTGTTATGCAGTAACAATGCAGAAATTAGGGGAAGTGATGAAAAAGGGATGAAAGAGGCAGATTTTATAGAGAGGAATTCTGATGGCAGAGACTATAGTCTTAATGACAGCACATATGTACTTATGTGAACTCTGTTGGCTGCAAGTTATGTCAGGAGAAGAGTAATGACATTTAACTAACCCCCACATAAACATCCTCTCATAAAATTGTTTCACAAAAATACTAATCAATTTTTATTTTTCCTTTCCAAATTATATATATATAATTCCAAATATATATATATTTGTATATATTGGATATATATATATATTGGACATATATATCCAAATATATATATATATAATTTCAAATATATATATATATATAAAGATATTGATATCAAGGGTAATCAAATGATTCTCTTGATAATTTAACAAAACATTGACTTGAAATTTATTTCTAAAATATAATAAAGAATTATTTTGTATCTGTTAGGCTTTAGACTATTGCATTGGTGTAACAGGCAATGTCACATCAACTAATGGACTCATCTATGTTTATTTGTAATGTAATTGTTCCAGGCCCATCCACTTCCCTAGTGTGTACTTTTTAAAAATAGAGAACATTTGACTCATGGCTTTTGTTTGTTTATTGTAAATCAGAAGTAAACCAGGAAATAAAGATATCACATTGACTTCAGAGTTTGAATGTGAGATGCACTTAGGAAAAGAGCCTGAAAGAAACGAAAAGCTTAGAGACACATTTCCTCACTTCAGTTCCAACACCAACACCACCTGATCACCACAGAAGAGAAGAAAAAATATCTGTACCCAAGCAAACAAACTTGAAATAATTAGGAATGTGAGAGAAATCTGGTCACATAAAAGGATCACAGTTTGCTTTCATTTCAAAATCTGTGAGTCTGGCAGCCAGTCTGTTCAGGACGTTCAAACAAATGCTGCAAACTGGGCAGCTGATTAACAGCAAAGATTACTCCAGCACCATTGTACAGGCTCAGATCTAAGATCAAGACACCGAAAGATTTGGTGCTGGATTAAAGCCTGCTTTCTAGTTCATAGTGATTCTCTCTCACTGTATCCAAAACCAGGAAGGTTTGTGGTGTGTGTGTGTGTGTGTGTGTGTGTGTGTGTGTGTGTGTGTGTGTGTTCTCAAGCCCTTTAGGAGAGAATGGATTCCATTTCTGAGGACTCAGTCCCTGTCACCACTTACCCATCCTCCAAAGGCCCCACTAATATCAAAACCTTAAGAGTTAAAATTTCAACACAAACTTTGAAGAAGACACCAATGTCCAGAACACAGCACTGACAGAATCTTAGGAAGAGGTTACTGGGGCCAACTGCCCCACTCCTGGGAGAAACCATACTCTACATTTCAACAGGCAACGGTCTCACAGGTCAGTGTCTGGCAAAGGTTATTGATATAAGAATGAGAACAGCAGCTACACACACACACACACACACAAACACACACACACACACACACACACACACACACACATACACGCACGCACGCACACACGTGCACACACACATGCATGCACACACACACACATATGTATATATATATACATATATATATACATGAGAAGCCTAAGGCCTTTCTGCGCACTAACTTCCTTCAACTCCAAGGCATTTTTTGAAAACATCCTGAAGCTCCCAAGGGCACAGAAGTTGGCTCAGAGGGGATTCCGTTGAATCTACTACAACTTCTGTACCCTACAACAGAAAAGATGGCATGGACAAGTCTAAATAAACAAATGAAAAGGTAAGCTTGCAGGCAAGTTTAATAAACAATAGAGAATGAATAAAGAAAAAGGTGGGGGAGGGGAAGATTTGAAACCGGGCAGAATAGGGATGCTATAGCAACAACAAAAGTCAGACTGCAACCTACTAATTAGATGGTTGCATAACTTTTAGACCTAAGAGTTAAATCCCACGAAGAAGATGAAGGAATAACCTGAGTAACTTGGAGGAATAACTAGGGCCATGAAGTTCCACCCTAGCTGAGGAGCTACTGCAATTGATAGCTGCCTAGGGAGTTAGCTTTCTTTAACAGTGTGTCTCCTGGTAGATCTAACACACTTCAGAGCATGACCAGACATCTCAGAGTATAAATGTACCAGTAATAGACCTCAATAGGATTTTTAAAAATGAGAACACAGAGGTGGGTGCATACTAAACGAGGTGTGGATCTTGAAGGAGGAGGAGGAAGGAAACTACAATGTTTGAAAGGGTCAAATATTTAAAAGAACAGACAGAATAAATAAGGCATCACTTTCTACTATGAGGAAGAAGTCACAAGCAACACACCAAAGGGAAAGTCTTATACTGCTGCAGGGCTAGGTTCCTGGAACTCTGATGGCCACATGTACCACTTCTAAGGAAGCATGATCGTCTGAAAATGGCATCCACCACACCTCTTTAAGTCAAATATGCTTCCAATTTTTCTTTTATTCTAGAGATAAAAGAAGTAACTGTACAATGAGAAACATACTGCTGAAAAGAGGAGAAAAATGAGACCTAAAACCCAAGAGTGTGAGGAAAACATATTTTGACCTTAAAAAGAAAGTACTTGATAAGTATAAATTGTTCATATCCAGCTATTAAGAGTTTACATTCCAGTTATTTACATAAGAACACCCTTTATTAACATAACAAGCTGGTAACCTATTCCTGTATTTAAAAATAAATACCCTGCTCTGCTATGCTAAATGTAAGTAGTACTTAATACAAACTTAAATACATACAACATTGTATTGGATGTTATGCCAAACACCCAACCTTCCCCCACTTGACAGAATGACAAATGACCACAGAAATGTTCAGGAGATAGTCATGTGCATTTCTATGACTTTCTAAGCCCAACACTGCAAATGGTAACACAACTGCATCTGCTTGCCTGAGACATGGGTAATCAGGTCACAGCTCTCTAAATAAGGTCCATGTGAACATGGCACTTTACTATCTACTCTGAGGCGGGATGAAGAATATAAGCACTAGCCACCCAGTTGCTCAACTGAAACGTGATTTCAGGTGAATAAGAAAACAGCCCATGTCTAACCACCATACTTCTTTTGTAACTTCTACAACAAATTGTTTTAATTTCAAAAATCACAAAATAATTATTTTCAAATAGTATTTAGAGAGCAAAAGAGTCTAATATTCTCTTCCACCCATGTGCTTAATGTATTTAAAGTAGATTTAGGATCTCTGAGTAATCACTACTGTTTATACTATGGTGCAGATTAGTGCAGCGGCAGCGTTATCTTGGGAAGCATTATCCGCAAACGTATCTTTATTTTATTCGACAGTGTGCCAATCCTCAACAGATGTACATAACTTGCCTACATATGGACATAACACATACATATGCACATGCACAAACATATACATAAGCGTACAAACTCTTTAGAAAACATATTTGTATTATAGCTGATGCCACGTATCTCGTCAGTTATACTTGCACATCTAATTGTGGTGCCTAAATTTGCTCACAATGACTGTAACACTTATCTTTTTAATATTTATTGTTATCATTATAGATTCAGCATGTCTAATTGTTTGTACTTGCATTATTTCACTACTACTGAATATGGAAACCATGATATGATTTTCACTCAATTTTATCTTTGACCAAATTTTGTGCTTTACCTTTGACTAAAGTCAAAGATTAAAGCTCGCCTTGATTTCTTTGCATTTTTTGTGCATTAGATATGAGTAATTTTTTACATTTTATAAGTAGTTTTGTCTGTTTGATTATTTGATTTCATACTTCATACATAAATGATTGACAATGTTTTAAAGCTGTTAAAAAAAGATGCATTCCTCTTAAATGAAATATAAAGTTAAATTTATTCCTATGACACATCAGTAACACTTATCATTGCATGCTTACAACTCTTGCACATTCATAACAAATGATGGCTCACAGTGGAGATAAAGGACTTACTAGCAAAAGAAGGCTTTTCCACTTATAGAGACATTTTCTGGGGGCACATTAAAAGTCTATCTAAAACCTCCACAGAAACAGTACTGTCGGGAACAATGAGGTGGAAACTGCCTGAACTTGTCAAGATGACTTTAAGTTCAGATTCAAAATAAAAGTAGACATGCAAAACCCACCAAACCTGAATTTGCTTTTAGACCATAATTTACTACGTTAAGGTAATAAGGGCAACACCTGCACACCTGAGGCAAACACTGCAGGTAACAAGTCATTTACTGCCAGGTGGTTCCCATTGCTCTTTTTTTTCCCCAGCCCCAGACAACAGACCACAGTAGTCAATCTACCCTCTTAAAGCCTTCCTTTCTCCAAAACCACAAACTCTGCTGTGAAGGGCCCTCCAGTCTTTGCGTTTGGTATCTGTTCCAGTGTCCCGCTGGACAGAAATATGGCAGGTTGTTAAAGCATCACAAATGTGAGACAATCATTACAAAACTGAACTGAGGACAAATATAAATTATGTAGCATAGTGATTGGTAGTTTCTTTTTGTCGTAATAGGTATATATTGGGTTCTAAGTTTGAGCATCAATGTGATTGATCATCTCTTGGATGATAAGATCTTAGGATAATGATATAGAATGTAGATACTGCTTAGCAATCCAGAAAACTCATTTCAAGAGCCGATATAAAGACATCTAAAACAGTGAATAAAAATTAACAAAAGAAGGAAGAATGAAATGAAATATTCTTCTGTAAATCCTCTACAAACTCCAGGCTTTCTCACAGAACTGAGAAAAGCAAGACCAAAGGGGGAAAAGTTTAGATTACTTACTGTAACTAAAACCACACGTTACAATGCTCTCAAGGGATTCTAACTATCCAGACATCTGTTGGATAGCACATGCACACGCAGCCAAATATGCATCTCTAAAGAGATTTCTAGGTTTTGCCATGACAGCTTTACGATTCAGAAAACAGATAACCCAACCAGAGGAAGAGCTAATCTGAGCCCAGCGCTTGAGGCTCCTCCTACCCCCATAAGAGAAAACTTGGTATCTGGAAGTATGAATTATTAAAAGATTCCAAGGTTTAAAAATAACTTTAGAACTGCTAAGATACAAGCCTCTTTTGATATGAATTTGGTTTAAGTCATCAGCCTCTCCATTGAAGCAAAACGAATTAGAAGAGACTCAGCACTGCAGGTGTGTCAGTTCCTGCAGTGACATCAGCAAGATTTTCAGCCTTCTTGTGACCTGGACACAAACTTGTTCTCTGACATGTTCAGAAGGGTCTAGTCAATCTTAGCAAATATAAAAAAATAGAGCTTCAGAGACATTGATGCTTCTAGGTATCACTCAGTGCAGCACAAGCAAGGGCATCAGGACCTAAGCTTTAGAACACATGCTTGTGGTTTCAAAAAACAAAGTCAAACCTCCCATATGTCAGGTTGTATCCACAAGAAAAATGGCACATTTTGCTTCTCATCAGCTCTCTGCAAGCTTTTTTTTTTTTTTTTTTTTTTTTGGCATGTCATCTTTTCACCAAGGAATTCAGAACATATTGGCTACAGGCAACTGTTTGTGAAACCTTATATTGCTGATAAATAGCTGAAAGGGAGTAAGGATAGCTGTAAATTCCTCAGGCCACAGAGAATTCTTTTCCATAATCTTTGTAGCCTACTTGAAAGCTGATGCAAAATTGGCTGAGAATGAATTCTGAAACAGATTTCTTCATTCAAGCTGTTCCTTTAGATGTTTTCCTCTGTGAGCTATGAGGAACAGCAGGGCAATGGGGAAAAATTATTTGGTGATACACAAAAACCCTGACCCACGAAACACACACTTCAATAAGTGCATGGTTCTCCACTGCAATGCAGGCACTGACTATACGGGTTATTTCTTAACCTACACAGTTCCCTTCACCAAAAGCACATCTGTTTCTTTGAAGAAATTATAACATAATTTGGGAACTTCCCAAACTGCCAGTCACAGCTACTGGAAAATAACACCTTGCAAAACAGTGGAAGAGTTTTGAGATGTACAGAATTGATAATTTCCTGTTTGATTACTGCATATTGCTTGCCTGTCAAAATATCACATTGTATTTTGGGATGGGTATAATTATTTAATCAACCAGAGTTTTCTTTTGTAACAAGAAAAAAAAAGGTGCCATACAGTGGTGACACAGATCCTTTAATCCCAACACTTGGGGGCAGAGACATGGGGATCTCTGTGAGCTCGAGACTGGTCTACAGAGCAAGTTCCAGGACAGCCAAGGCTACACAGAGAAACTCTATGTCAAAAAACAGAAAAAGAAAGAAAGAAAGGGGGAGGGAGGGAGGGAGGGAGGGAGGGAGGGAAGAAAGAAAGAAAGAAAGAAAGAAAGAAAGAAAGAAAGAAAGAAAGAGAAAGAAAGAAAAGATGGTGTTGACTAAGTTTGCTTATAATTTTAGAAATGTTTCAGAAGCAAGAGACAATGCAATTTATACAGCAGCCCTTAAGGTGAATGAGTTTTGAAACTCAGTTAAAAAATTATTAAGATGGAAGATGGATTAGAAAACACAAAATTAACCTTTTCAAAGAACAGTGTTAATCAGTATAATTGTTTTGAGCCTAATTCATAGCCTAACTTTCTTCTTACATATACGTTTTCATTTTACCTAAGTGCATAGCGATGGGAGCAGTGTGTTCAATCCTTCATATTCTATATTCAGAGTATCCTAGAAGGAGAAAGCTATGTCTTAAGAAAAAATTTCTCAAGATGTATATGTTCATAACCTCTCAAATTCTTACGTTTCTTTTCCCTTTCTTATTTCCATCATTTTCATTTTCTTTCCCAACCCATACAAAAAAGAAAACAACAGCAACAACAAAAACACCCCACTGATTTGTAAACACCACTCTTAAGGAAATTGGCTAACAAACATCACAGCTAACTGTCTAGAATAGAAATAGATAAAGTTAGATAGTCACAAATGTGATAGAGATAGCCCAAACTTGTATCAATTTCTCAAGATGTTTCACACATTCAGTGTGAATTTTTCAGTTTGAAGCATCCCATCTTTACAAGTCATGGGAGAATTCATTTCATATCACAGTCTCCCACATCTGGAAACACAACTGAATCATTGACTTCCACAGCTGGCTCAGGTCAGAAGAAAGAGGAAGCGAGAAGTTATAGGTAGGACTTGAATAGTCCAGTATAGGGAAGCGGTAAGAGTAGTCTTGAAATCGATTTTATAGACTGTTTTGTCGAAACTCTACTCTAGGCACATATCCTACATTTCTTTTGAAGTTAAAGAAAAAAGTCCTTCTTTGTTGACTGCAGTTTTTATAGGCCCCTAAGTGATTAGGGAGGAGGGTTACTAATAAAGTCAATTTTTTTCTTTCGTCTCATTTACCTCCTTTACTTATGGGTAGAAGTTGTTAGAGAATCTGGTTTTGATTCTTAATACCACTCACATATACATGTGAGTGTATGTGTGTATATAAATACCTATATAATATATAGGTATATAATATATATATTATATAATAGGTATATAATATATATAGGTATATAATATATACCTATATAGGTATATGATATATAGGTATATAATATATACATATGTATATATGTATGTGTGTATATACATAATTTTGTCCTTTCTTACATCCATGTATATATACATACACATATATATATATGTAACATATATAAACTATTTTTGTTTTAAACATTTCCTCTTATCATTAAATTCATAATAATGACTTTATTATTCATAGCTTCCAAGTACAACATAATTTAGTAAACTGGTTTTCTTTGCTCCTGTTACATTTATATAGTTTTATAAACCACATCAAGACACATATAAGTCATAGTCATCTTTTGTTTTTAAAGAATGTATATATAAATTTCTGCATGTTTTTCATTCTGCAATACCCATAGATTCCTCTTGATGCTTTGATAAACATTATAAAGATTGGTAATGTTTTAATAAACATTATCAAAATACTTTTATTCATATTTTTTGTGCTGTTAATGTTTGGTAAGCATGGTAGAGTCGTGCAGATAAGTATACTGAGACAAAGCTAGAGTACCTTTAATGCTAATTTACTTTCCAGGAAAGCTTTTTAAAAGACTACAACTCTTTAGTTTTCTGCCAGCAATATAGCTGAGGAAGAAAACTCCCACCTTGATTAGGTTGTCTATTATAAGGCTTCAAACTTCCAAATGCACGCTTACTCATAGTATATGCAAATAGGTTATCTCTAATGATCAGGAGATTCCCAAACATATGTGATGACACAGGAAGAAAGTCTCAGGTGAGTTCTGCAATCAAAGCATGTGACTTGACTTTGTGAGATTATTCTCTGGGGAATGGTTCAGAGAAGAATATGGGAGTCTATTTCCGTTGGGAGATCTGAAAAGTTGGGAAGGTTTCAATAAGTCCTTACAGAATCCAGCTTGGGTTTGTGAAGCCAACAACAGGGTTGTAGAAAGCATGTGTTCTCTCTGATTCCCCCTCTTGTGTTTTTTTTTTTTTTTTTTCTGACAGACTTCCCTATTTCCCTGCGTTTAGCACACATCATAGTATTTACCATGCATTAAAGAGATTCCATTGCCCTCTGGTCATGAAACTGTGACACTGAACTTGTGCCTTATACAGCTAAGACCATTCAAGAGGCTGTAACATATCATTGATGATTTTTTCCTTCAATGAAAAGGAATATTATGATATATGCTAAAAGAGGGTAAATACCATTGTAGAAAGTGTGAAGTGATCAGTTGCTGATGACTAATCTCTTTACTGTTAAGACATAATAATAAATTTCATAATAACAAAGAGTCCAGATACAGCATTGTATTTGTAAGCTTTCTGCCTACTATGATTTTTAAAATGTCATGCATTTTACGGCATTTTAGCTAACTCAATTGAAATAACACCATCAATGTAAATATCCAAAACTCTATAAATATTAGTGAGAAGTATTAATTAAAGCCATTGAAAAAGCACATAGCTCTAGAGTTGGCTTCTAGATCAAACTTTGGTTTATTCATTCTCTATGCTGAGATCAAATATTTAGAAATAGTTTCTTTATTATTTGATACAACTGAATATAATTTCATAATTTCTTGCTAATCATTTATAAACATTATCATAAGTGACAATAAATGAGTCAATAAATCCCAAATTATCCAGATTCCAGATGGTTAATATATATTTTCTGGGAAGAGGTGAAGTGGAGCAAATGTTTTAAATGAAGCATCTAGAATATTTATCTCTTTGGTACTTTCTATGCTCTAGGGTAAAAATATCACAGAGCTGCTGTGCTTTGAGTTATAGGACTTGTTACTCTTGTGGCTCTTTGACTGTTCCTCTCCAAACTTGAAACATAACTCCTTTACTGTAAATCCTAGAATTAGAACACTGCAGAATCAACAAAAATATTCAAAGGTCTTGGATGGGTAGTGCTTTGTTTTCTTTTATCCTTTTTTTTTTAAATAAATGTGAACTTTAAAAAAATTATTAGATAGAATTTACAGTTAACTTACAACTAGATTATAGTTAATAATATTTTAAAGTGGTTAGGAGAGATTAGTAAGTCATTTGGCAAACAGTTATCCAATCTTTGGAGCCTATGTCTACCAGCAGAAGACTACCAGTGGCTAATCAGGACTCAGGGGCATAGTTTAGGCCTATTTTAAGGGTATACGATACACTAAATAGCAATAGGACTGAGAGGATGCTAGGTGAACAGAGGCTTTTTATACACATTCAACACACAATCTGTTACTGAGTTCTTCCTCTATCCTTTCTCATTACAATTTCGAGCAACAATAACTCCAACTTAAATTACATTAAAAGACAATTTTGTTATTTGGAACACTTTCATAGAATATACAGATTACAAAATGCATGTTAAATCAGAATTTTGTTATCAAATTTCATAGAAGTTTCAGAAAACTAATGTGACTGTGCTTTTATGTTTTATCTGTTTTAGGACCTCTAAAGAGAAATAAGCAAATAAAGACATTTTTCTACTATTTTCCAGTGATGCCCAGTTTTACCTATTTATATGAAAATTTATGCTTTCAAGACAATTTTTCTCAGGTTTCCTGCTTTTCAACTTTTTTTTTTAAGACAAGGCTCATTTTGTAGCCAAGGGTAACATGGAATTCACTATGCAAATGAAGCTGGTTTTGACCTCTGAGAGATCCACCAGCTTTGATTCCTGAGTGCTGGAATTAAAGGCATGCAGTTGTCAGAATTATTTTATATGTGGTTATATGAATGATTGCATGTTGGTTTGTACATGTGAGTGCAGTGCACATGGAGACCAAAAGAGAATAGCAGAGAATGCATGTCACATGTGAAGGGCAATGAACTTCTGGGAGTTGGTTCTCCCATCATGTTGGTCATGGGGGTCACACACAGATCATCAGACTTGGGCTGCTTGCCTTTACCAGAATCACCCATCACAGTGGCCTCAAGAAAGATTTCTGTAGAAGCAATCCAGTTTATGCCTCACTGTCTTGATGAAGTCATAGAAATATAGTTTTCTGTATTTATGAAAACTTCACAGCCTTCATTTCACACATAATCTGTGTCTCTAATATCTAGAATAATTTTGTTTCTCTCCATGACAACAACTTAATGTCTTTTGATAAACAATCTTGATTTGGAATCAGAAGATTGCTTGGTTAGTGAGAGATGAACCAAATTTTAGTTATCATAGTATAGGAAAGTCTCATCTAAAGATTCTCTCACTGAATCCAAATATTTACTAGTAACTTAAATAAATGCATGTATCTCTTTAGATGCACTTTTCAGAAGCCCGAATAACATCAACATGTTATTTCCCTTTGAATTTTAATTGTACGTCACTTGGATGTGCATGCGTATGTGCATGTACAGTCACACACACACACACACACACACACACACACACACACACACTTATATAAGGTATTATGACATTCATCATAGTAAAAAACAAAATCATAACAAACTTGAAGCAGAAATAACATGAGGTCCTGTGAGAGAAACAAATCTGTGAATCTACAGATGAACACAAGCTGCAGCCAGGAACAGCTTTTGTTTATAGAGAAGCCACATCACAAAGCAAAACTTCTTTTACTTCCGGTAAGTTCAACTGTAGTGAACAACCTGAGAGCTACAAACAAACTTAGCTTTGTATCCCAGTAAAGATGCCTCATTGGCAAAGCTTTAATTGAAAAATTAAAAAAAAAAAAAGACTGGGTATTACAAGATTGTACATCTTATATTAACTAAATTATGACTAAAAACTGTAAGCTAGAAGCTACTCTACTGAAATGTGAGAATCTTGTGACCAGTGAAAAATGAGCAGATTAGAAATACGTAGTGTCACCCCATGCGTGGTTGCTAATACAAGGCACACAGTTACAATCACTTGGATCATCACACGCATGGGTGATAGTACACAGGCACAAAGCTGCAAACACCACTACATTAAACTCCTCCTTACACATGGCAAACCAGTTCAATACTCTGTGTTTGCTTGAAGTTCATCTTCCTATCCTTTCTTGATCTTACCATCCTCCACATTACTCATTCAAATTGAAATTTGTGATGTTTCATATGAGGAAAAAGTTAAGGTAAATGAATTTTTCAAAGCATATTCTAAGAAAAGGATGCTTAAAACATAGTGTGGTCTTAAGAAAGAAGAAAGTAAAAATATCCTCCTGCATAAAACTTAACTGTGCATTTACAGAAGAACAGATAAAAACTTTGAAAATGCTGAAATTAATGATGATCTCTAAGAGACATACAGAATACTCTGTCAAAAAAGTTCATTTGACGATAGATCTTGTTTCCAGTCAAACCCACATTTTGAGAATGCTTTTCCCACAGAACTTGTAAAGCCCTTTTTTTTTAAAAACTGCAAATAAGAAGGGGAAATACTAATACAAGATTCATGATAACAGGCTTTGGGTAGAGATGCTTCTAAGGAGGGCAGATACAGGTGACTTGTGATTATATCAGCATGTATGTGTGTAAAACCTGTTCAACAGAGAGAAGAGTAGGGCGAGAGTAAGCCAAGCGTGACAGCAGCACAAACTTCAAGGACACATGAATGCGCACAAGTCTAGCATGAAAATTTTAAATTATGCGCACAAATGACTATCCTCAAGGTAGATTATACCTTCAAAAAATATGGGAACTCATTTCATTCTTATGGAAGAATTTTGCCTACCAACCTCAGAACTCCATTATAATAAGATATAGCTAATTTAAAACCTGAAACATACTTTGAAACAAAAATTATTACCAATACAGTAAATTAATTTTTAGGCTCCACATATACCAAAGCACATAAATATTTTAAGTGAGGTTCTTTTAATATCACTAGATATAGTCTCAAGAAACTTAAAAACTGGTTCACACAAACATCTGCACATGACAGCTTAGAGTAATACACATTATATTAAATTAATCTATTTAATAATAGTAACTTATCACTTAATCATTAAATCAAATGTTGGGACATGTCAAATATCTACCAATAAGATGGCAAATAAAAATTATACTTTCATGCAATGAAATGAGATCCACTCTTGGAAAAAAAACTGGAATTCTATGCACATATAACATGGATGACATTTGAAACCATCATGTTAAGTGAGAGAAGGCACACGTAAGATTCAGTTTTTCTTCAGTGAAGAGAAAGGGTAACTCTGTAGAGGCATCGAGTAAATTAATAGCTACCACGAATGGGGAGTAGGGGGAAGTTGAGAATATATTTAACCAAGTAAACAGCTTACTGAGGTGATAGAATGTACTAGAATTAGACATTAAGGATTATTACCCCAAATGGTGAATAACTAAAAACTACTTAATCATATTTATTAAATTGGGGCATGTATTATTCTGAATTAAAACCTAAGCAATAACTTTTAAAGTCAACACGAAAGTTCAGTTCTACACACATAGAATTTTTAGTGTACCCTCCCCTGTGCTAGCACCTTTATAATTGACTTTCTGAATCAATTTTATATTGTATATTTCTAATTTTATACTTTATAGGAGAGGAAGCTGAGGTAACCTGCTCAGTGTCAATCTTGTTTTGTCTTACAGACCAAACTGCATTAGAAAACTTGGTGTTCTTACTTCAAACTTAGGCTATCCACTAACTAACAGAGGCAATATCCCTGAGGAAGCTGGAACTATCTAAGTGTCCAGATGATTCTGAGGGATGGCACCTTCACTTATGTTCTTTTGTTGTTTTAGTGCCACTAAAGGAGGGTTAAGCAGTAGTGAAGAGAGTAGAAAAACCAGAAAAGCATAAAATGTTCCCAATTGTCCCTAAAAGCCTTTCAATTATGCCGTATACAATACTGAAACTCCTTTGTCACACACAAGGTTCAATCCTCCTCCTTAGAGCCCCTTCAATTCTGCAAAAATAAAACTGGAGTCATAATTATCATTTTATATGCAACAAGTGGGATGTTTCTGTTCTCTCAGGATAAGTATACTGAAATCCGAATCCCCAAAGAACTAGTGTTAGGAGATGAGTATATAACCTCAAGAGAGAAGCTCCTTTATGGATGGTATTGGTGCCCTTATAAAAGCGACTACAAGGCTAATTTAAGCCTGCCACCTTGTGACATTAAACCTAAAAGATGACCAGTCATGAATAAAATAGCAGGTTTTACTGTGATTTAAAAATGGCTAGTACCTTAACCTTGGTCTCAGCAGGCTCAGAATACTGAGATCCAATTCTCTACTGTTAGGAAGCTACCAGCCTGTGTAGTCTTTTGTGACAGCAACCCAAAGACCCTTCCTTTTATGGGTGCAACTACTATGTCCTGTACCAAAATATTCCCAAAATAGTCGAATTAGTTTATTTGTCACCCGATGATACATGGAAATTGCTAGATTTTTCCAGTTCAGATTACTGGATTTGGGCAAAAGTTCTGACTGACTCACCTGACTCACCTCACTCACTCTTAGCTAGGCTGTTCAGTGGCCTCTCAGCATTGATCTAAATAAGTAGAGCCACTGCACAGGCCAGCCTTCACAGTCAGGTCCCTGTGGTTTATATTTCAAAAAGGAATGTTCCTCTTCTCAAATCCAGCTACACAACTCACTCCTTGGTTTAGAATTTTACATGGAAACATCGGTTATCACAACCGATTTGAACAGCAGAGGGGGTGATTGCTACCCTCTTACTGGTCCCATACAGTGGAAGTTGTACCACTCAGTCCCTTTCTCTTTGTGATTGAAGCATCCATTTTCTTACTGTTACCCCAAGACCCTCTCAGAAACTGTTCTCTTTGGGAATTAGCATGAACTGAACAAAGACACCCTATCCGGTGTCATGTCCCTTTTCCCAGAGGCAAGCCACAACCAAGAACTTGTAAATGCTGACATTTAAAAGCGAACCCCTTGGCTCATGAAGTTTTTTTTCACACACCAAACATATGATCCCCTAGCACATTAGCCCACAAACTGGCTCAAAGGATGTTTCCTGTAAAAACCAATCCTTGTCATGCCCTTTCAGTTGGGATTTAAATGTGGCATTTGATACTATATGTGAATTCTGGAGAAATAGCCTCATGACTCAGTGTCTTCTAGTCTCTCATCATCAGCCCATGCAAGAGGTGCTGGCTCCTCCATCTACAGCCCTTTGCAGAATAAACACACGATCTTGTGCCTTACGTCATTCTTTTCAGAAACATCTATAGCAAACATCTGCCCATTGTATAGTCCTGGCATTCTGAAATGAGGTAGAGATGACTATGGAGAGTTTCTCTGGAGGCCAGATTTCACCTGTCGTTGAATATAAATTTAATTCAAAATAATAAAAAGTCTATTGTGGAAATTAGTCTAATCAGAAAGGTCCAATGATTATGCCAATAATTCATCTTAACCTGTGTGGTGGCTTAGTTTTCCCAGTTGGGTGCAAACATACACTAGGGATGAATCATGATTACTATCTAATTCCTCAGCTTACACTGACCATGAGTAGCACTTTGGACATCCAGTAGGGAAATCTCCCTCCTACACTACTAGCCATTATACCATTATCATTTATCACTTTGCTTGCTAACACCACTGTTAACCTTATTACTTGAGGAATCACAGAGGTTCTAGCTCAGCATTCTTTTGGAGCAAGTACAAAGATCAGTTGGGGAAAATTGAAATACTACATAGGGGCTTGAGAAACCTATCATTTATTTATAACCTATTATATATTGATATAAGTATTTTGTTATATAAATATACTATATAATATATATATAATATATATATATAAATATACTAATATATTGACATACATATATAAAGGGAAGAAATAATTGCTAATTGCATACAGTAAATGTTCAAGAAACATTAAATCATGGACTAATAACCCAAAAGATATCCTCTCAAGATATTTCAGTGACTAAAAGCCCTCTTTTGTCTGATTCCAAAGCTAAGAATGTGGCTTTTAAACTTTATGAGACTATTTCAATTTGTCCTGAAAAAGAAATGCAAGGATCAGACTCATTCTCAAATTTGAAACTTAAAAAAAAAAAAAAAAAGCAAAAATTAACAGAGAACAACAAAGAATCATGACCATTTCCTCCCTATTGACAGAACTGAACAAACAGAAGGAGACATCACCCTTGCCTGTTACTCTGACCACAGAGGCAACAGACATGAAATACAGCAAGCTTCTAATAGACACATAGCTCAACGTGGCAGCTTGTACGCTGCCATTCCAACAATACCTTTCTCCAAACACGGAAAAACTTCAGCTTCATTTTCTGTTACTACATGACAGTGAACAAAGGGCGCCCTGTGATGTTTAGCCACACTGCATGGTCTGCACCAACAGAGAAAATCCAGTCCCCATCTTTGACTCAACTGGGAGCTAAAACTGGTTGAGGACAATGACAGCT
Organism: Acomys percivali; assembly: GCA_907169655.1. NCBI lineage: Eukaryota > Metazoa > Chordata > Mammalia > Rodentia > Muridae > Acomys > Acomys percivali. The sequence goes on along the minus strand of OU015745.1, from coordinate 115,289,974 downwards.
AGAACACTAACACCATGACCTTTAGGACTCGTGAGCTCCAAAGACAAGTGTTCTATAAAGAAATCCTTTCATTGCTACTTCTCAGTATTTTGAATATAAAGTTTACAGTACTCATTGAAGTCCAGTGTTACTTAAACCAGAGTACACAAGAGGAAGGGAGGTGAAAGAAAACAAACTGAAGACAAAGAAGGAAAGAAAGAAAAGAATAGGAAAAGCCTACTTTTAAAAAATATGGTCCCTATTTATTTTTCAAAAATCTGGACTGTAGACCACATTCCAAAAAACAATCTGTTTTACAACTGAGGCATACCACCCCTTTTGAAATCTACTGGGCAGAACACATGGTATAGAGTGCAGTCATGGGAGATTTACAAAAGGGTTGAGTTATTTATAAACATAAGGTATGAGAGATCCAGTTCAAAGGAACAGATTCCCCACATAGGAGATGGGAGAAAAAAGCTGAGACCTTTCTCAAGCTAGCTAAGTTCTCACAAGCTAGTCAGTCCATTTTCCACAGGAATGCGGGAATTATTGCAAAATGTCTCTGTTCTGCAAGCATATTAGCTTCAAGAAAAATCTATTGCAAACAGCATCTTCCAAAAGTGATGTCTCAACTTTTTCTTTTGCAAGGAAGGAGGAAATATGTCTGCTCACCTGTATCAAAGCCCACACTTGGCACGATGTCCACTGTCCCATGAAAGGCTCCGGCCCATGCTGAGGTAGCAGTGGTGACTGTAGTCGGATCTGTCTTTGTGATGTCACACTGTGGAGCAGGAATCCTGGCAGCACGCACTGACGGCATTAGCAGGGGCCCATATGCAGGATCCAGGGCAGAGCCAGCAGTTGGGTGGTGATGGTGATGATGGCGATGGTGCATGTGGGCGTGAGGGTGGTGATGCCGCAGGTACATGTCATGCATGTGGCTGTAGGATGGGCTCACCTGAGATGTCAGAGGATAGTGCCAAGACTCAGAAGCAGTAGGGGGTGGGGGAGGGCCAGTCTGATGCAGACCATGTCCTGGCCAAGAGTTGGGATCTGCAGTGGTAAAGGTGCCATGGGGTGCAGCGACTTGGAAGTCAGGATGAACTCCCCCCAAACAGGGTGCAGGTGGGGGCTGGTAAGAGCTGGTCCAAAAGGAAGTTGGGAAATTACTCCGCTGGCTTGAGAGAGCTGCGCTGTCTGAGAAGACAGAAAACACAATATTTACATAAGATACAACAGTTCTACAGTTGACTTGCCTTTTCTTGTCCAGTAATGTTTTACAAGCAAGAGGATTGCCATGCACTGTTTTCTCTCCAAAGAGAAATGAGCTGGTACTGGGTTTGTCTCTGGGGTCCCATGTCAGGGCAATGGGACAAGATTGAAAGTCCTGAGTGAACAAACCCGTGCATTTGCTTCCTGGACTTCTGCTGCCCCAGTCTGAGGGGAGGTTTTCATTTTAATGACTGTATAGCTACATTTCCTGTTGCGAGCCTTGTGGCTCTTGGTTCTGAACAGAGGTCATCATTGCTTTATATTTCTCTGGTGAAGAACATTTGTGTCACTGATGAGGTATGTGTAGATTGGAAATATTTTTGCTAACTTCTTTTAAATGCCAACCTAATTTTTATTTAAATATAGCATTTCAATGCCAAATGTAACAAATTTTAGAAAGACTGAATGTAACTGTCCTCGCCAAATCATTGATCATCAAAAAGAATATTTTATCTTCTTACTTTTGTGGAAACCCAGGAATCTTCTGGTCTTGAAAATAACCATGGGTAACCTTTAATGTGAACAGCCAAATGTCCAAACACCAGCCCAAAGGCTGATCATGAGCTCATATGATTCTTATTCTAGTTCCATGAGAAAATGGAGACAGGGCAAAAGTCTAAGATGTTGGCAAGCACAGGCCTACGCTTCAAAACCAGATAGCCTGCCTCAAATGTCAAAGAACGGTAGACTTCATAATGTCTACAAGAGGAAACAATTATGGCTGAAGACAGTGCCTCAATCGTGAAAGGACAGTAGACTTCATAATGCCCACAAAAAGGAACAATTAAGATTGGAACCAGACCTCCTGGATTTAGAGATTCTTTAGAAATCATAACCAGCGAAGGTTCAGGTTGAGCTATGCTTTTTAGCCCATATTAAGAAACTGAGAAAAACTATAGCACACACTTGTGGACAGAGAACGAAGAAGGAGGAGCCTCCTCTCCACTAGTTCTCTCAATTTAATCTCTAGTGTCTCAACGATTCTGGGTCAGACAAAGAGAAGTCAAAGGTGCACAGACAGCTGTCACTCTTTTTATAATCAGGAAGAATGCCAGGAAGGGAGGCAACATGCAAATGTTTTCAAGAGCAAGCCCACAAATTGAGACAGAAAAATGATAAGCATGTTGAATTAGAATGGCCGAATAGGAGTTAGGCCTATGAAGAGATGAGCGGGAGTTCTAGGCTGATGGAATAGCAGGCAAAATATGAACATCTGTACACAGTCTACACAGATGCTCCCAAAAACAACAATAACAGCACCAGTATCAGTAGCATTTAAGGCATAAAGTTTAATGGGCAACATTTGGTTAGAGGGAAAGAAAGAGGGGGCAAGAGGTGGTGGAGAAGGAGGGAGGGGCCTGTGGTGGTGGGCAGGTTGAAGACACAGATGGACAGACTGTGGAGACAGTAATGGCTCAGGTGAGTGCAACCTTCCTGGCCAGGAAATTGAAATTTATCATAAAAGGACTTCCAGGGAACATGAAAAGGTTTTAATCTAAGGAAAGGCAAGGTCAGATGTGTATTTAGGAAGGTCTACGTACACTCCATAGTTGGATTCTTATAATATTGTGTATCTTTAAAAGCTTGGCTTTGTGAGTCTTCACTTTAATTAGTCTTTTCTCACTTGTAACCATAAGGGGACTTCTTGATCTCTTTGTCACTTTCCTCCACTAAAAGTAATAAAGTATTTTAATTCATGTATTTGCAATTGTCCTGCTCAATATTTTTCGTCCTGTCAAATATTCTATTGGTTATTTCTGTTCAAGTCGGACATGAGGTTGCAAGTGATATTCCCTATGCATATGCATTGTTGATGTTTTGTGTCAGGTTTAACATAGAAGAATTTATATTTTTCCATTGAGCAAAAGATATCTTTAACAGGTGCTCTGTGATAGCAATATTTAACCCAACATATCTATCATTTCATGCACTTCTAGGACTTAAATATTCTTTACTTGATTCAATATAACTATCCCATGTATCACGAGGTTAACCAAATCAGTACAAATCTGTCATATTCTGACATCTTCTCTAAGTACCATAATGATTTTGCTCTTATCAAGTCATGAACATCCCTTCTCTTCGCTTCAGTTCTGCACGAGTGTTATCATTATTCATTCCCTCACCCTGTGCCCAGGCACCCACAATTTCATAATCATCTCCTTCTTAGCATCACTGTGGAATCCAGAACCCTTTCTCTTCAAGAGAGAAAAGACAGAAATTGTTGCTGAAGCCTTCAGTCATTCCCAGTAAGCTCATGAATGGCTGTTTTGTGACAATCACTACTGGTTAAAAGACAGCATTTATAAAAATCAGACTCAGGGGCATCATAGCATAGCTTGCCAGCCAGCAATCTTCCACTCTGCTCACACATCTCCCATCTTTGATACCGATGCTTCATTGTGGTCATAACATATCTCCTGGTACAAGCAGAACCTGAATAGGAAAAATGATAATCCCTAAACTACAATGTTGTGCCAGGGACATAAGTTCTTCTTACTGAACCTTCTGAGGAAAATGTCCAAAGGACAGAAATAACATCTTACTTATCTGGATATCTTCCTCTTGGTTTTTGTCAAGATAGAACTTTTCTCATAACTATACAAGGATTGTAGATATACACATATGAGTTCACAAAATGTATTATTGCCTTACCAAAATATTATTGTCCTATTTATGCAGGACTGTATTGTGATGAGTGAACATATTATCGTTGAAAGAAGAAATCTATTTTTTTAAATGACACTCCATAAAAATTGAGCCACTCTTTAAAATTCCCCAAGGAAAAATAAAATTAAAAGCAACTTAGTATTTTTCCAGTCTGTGTAGGGTCTCCTGAGATTAATATAAAATGTGTACGGATCTACCCAGCCCTTTTCAACAAACACCACTGAATTTTACAAGTAAATGAAACAATATTGAGTGGAAAATATGTTCACGAAGAAATCAGTGCTTCAGAATCTCTATTTGGTATCTTGCTTGTTTAAAGAAAAAAATAAGTGACACAAAGAAACAGATGCTAGACTGTGTGCAGAACCAGCATGCTTATTTCATATGTATGTAAATTTTTTCATTATGTGACTCTTTGCTTACGAGAACTTAATCACAGCCATATTTGGTGGATAAGAAAGCAGATGAAAAACTGCAAGAGCTATTGCTATGCAATGTTACCTTTAAGGTTAGTGGAAAGGATTCAGAACTGCATAATATTAAGACTCACTTGGGATTCTGGAGTCATCACTATTCAATGCTCATGCAGTTTTAGCATTTGGATGGTGCCAACACTGATAGTATTACACATACAAATACACCACAACACACACACACACACACACACACACAGAACCACCTAAATATAATTTAGTTGAGTTCACTTTTAGGAATGAATACACACTTTTTTAAAAATCAAAGATAAGGCAAAATTGATATGTTGACCAATAAATTCTAAGACATGCCAAGTAATGTCACCATCTGACTTTCAGGAAGAAAAAAAATGTTACATGGAGAAACAGGGGAGCTAGCTGAACACAGATCACAGAGGCCGAGTGACTTTTTTAGATTTAAAACTCTTTTTAGAATTTCATAATAATAGGGTACTATTTATAGCAACCCTACA
>OU015745.1:115249026-115277113 GCA_907169655.1 Acomys percivali | reverse complement strand
AAAGAAAGAAAGAAAGAAAGAAAGAAAGAAAGAAAGAAAGAAAGAAAATAATCTGTAGAATGAACCTATAGTCTATTTCAAAAGCATTAACTCCATAAAACCAACCCATTGATCTTTCAGCAGTTTTTCAAATTTACTTGTAGAACAGGTATTTGAATATGTCTCAGCACTGTGTAAGCAAATCAGGAAACATGTAGTTTGACAGGCTTAAGGAACAATATGCCACAGAACATTGTTATGTTTATTACATTTTCAACCAACGTTTATTCATTTGTGTGTGTGTGTGTGTGTGTAGGCGTGTGTGCATGTGCACACGCCCATGTGTGTACTTTAATGAGTGTGTGCCATAGCTCGTATGTGGAGGTCAAGATGGAATTTAGGTCACGAATATTGAAGGTAAGTACCATCCCATGGGCCCATCTATCTTTTGTTTCACTTAATTTTATCTTATATGGAAATTTCCCCAGAATGACTACTCCTAATTTACATATGCAAAAACTTTCCACAGCTAGGATCACTTGACTAGTAACAATCGTGGGAATAGAATTTATATCTGTCTATAACGCATATGCTGAAAAATATGCCAGTGTGCTTGAATTTCTATAAGATACTTATTTTGACTGAAGAAACGAAATGAAGCCAACATCATGGCATCTCATGTTAATTATAATAGTCTATAGTGATTTACAAAGTTATCAAGTTATTAAGAAAGTAGAGTTAGAAATATCAGAGAGCTAGAGATGTAAGTAGAGCACTTGCTAGCATGTATGAGGCTCTGGGTTTTATCCTTAGTACCAGAAAGGAAAAATAATGTTAGCTTCAAATGGAAAAACATCTTAGATATAGCAAGTAAGTAGTATAAAATGACCTTAAAAATGTATTATATTCCTAGATGACAATTAACTTTTATGTCTAGGTAGGCTGCCTCTTTATATAGAGATATATACCACACTTGTTCCCAGTTATTCTGGGAATCCTATTCTGGAAATGTGAACAGAGTCAGCCCAAAAGGAATAGTCAGTCAGACTTGAGGATGCTGTGTTTGTTATACTTGCTTATTTTCTTAATAGCAGAGAAGAGCAATCCAAAAAACATTGCTATTCAATTTTATAGAGTTAGAGCATGTAGCCCCCAAATATATCTAATCATTATTTTTTTAAAAAAACTAACCTACCGTACCCTTCAAGAATGAAAAATGTCTAGTTTTTACAATGTTCAAAAAAATGTGCTACAGGCTTACAAGCAATTTCAAAATTTGCATTCCCAAAATGTTTTAAACTATGATCACATTGTTAGGGAATGTGCTCTTTCTCAAAGCAACTACTTTGAATGAAACAGATTTTGATGTATAAATTTCTGATATATTTTTATAGTCTTTTAACTTGACTTAGGATACAATCTCTATTACAATTATCTATATTCACTCATTTGTTCCGTCATACATGTGTATGTATGAACTTTTCAAATACTTAGGTATGCAAAATGACAGGCTTAGCCAGGGCCACAGCTGAATCTGTTCTCATAATTGGAAATGCCTTGCTAGGGGAGCAATAAATAGAAATTGTCCCTATGATTTATCCCCATAGTAAACTGTATTATTTTTGCAAGTGTCTAGTATTCCAAATTTGAAAGTAAGACAAGCAAGGCAATAACATCCTAGGCTAGCTCTGAACTGTTTTCAACTTTTTAATGAAGGTTTATTTTAAGCACCACTAGACAGCAAAATGACAAAGATGACGACCAAAAGTAACTCCACAAGTCTCAGCAAGTAACTGAATCTGGTAGCCCTTGGCTTCCACTTCTGAAGATGGAGAATTCTGAGTTGGTTATTGTGTAGGTCTCATGATAAATACATATTCATGTGATTAGGATGTATATTCAAATTAGCAACATGCTGGATCTTTACACACATTGACACTTGATTTCATTTCCTATATTGGCCACTTCTGATTTCATAGGACACCAGCCAAAACACAATTTACAGACTACTGAAGCCTGATTTACTTCCAGCTGTGGGTCCTTTAGCTCAGTTCCTAGGAGTTAGCTACGGTGCTTCTTTTCTCTCTCTCCCCCATAAACAAGGAAGGATGAATACATCTTTGCAGGCCTCCCCCAGCCCTCAAGGAAAAGTGATTTGACATAATGAAATGATATAGATGGAAGAAGAAAAGACACCTGTTGAGTTTGGGTCATCTCCTCTTTCTGCTAATCTTGGGAGACGAGTAAAAAAAAAAAAAAAATAGATGAGTTTCCCTAGTTCAGACTAAACTTGTAAATTACTGGCATAAATCTGGAATCCACTCAACTATCTACAAATATGGCATTTATGAGCTGTGCTAACAACAGCTGTGTGGGTCTAGTGGTTCAAGGCACTTCCCGGGTCTGCCTAAATGAGTCGTCAAAGCACAGAACCAGCTGCTTAAAGAAAGTGCCTTGTGAAAAGTGAGAGCAGAGCCTTGCCTAAATGGTTGCCTTCTGTCCCAGCCAGAGCTGAATCTCCTCTACCACAGAGAGCTAGGTTTTCAAGTGAAAATATCTGGACCCTTCTTTGGGAGACAATACCTTATTTTTTGTTTTAATCTATTACCGGTTGTACACATTCTGAGATTTACACATGGAGAAATGGAAAGAAGGCCTGTGGGGCTAAGACCCAGCGTACAATGATAGTCCTTTGCCTGACAATTTTACTTCAGGACCTGTCCTAGGCATCATATGAATAATTGCTTTTGTCTTTTGGAAAATTCCTTTGCAAAGGGTCTCACCTGCAGTAGTGGGGAGAGATGTTAAGCAGAAGAGGAGGCCTTCCTCTCTGAACACCGTCTCCCTTAATGTGAGCCCTCTGCATCATTTCAAATGTTGGGGAGAGTCTATCAAATACTAGGTAAAGGGGTGCTTTTTGCAGGACCACTTCCTGCTAGTTAATTTCTTGGTGAAAACATGCTCACTCTGTGAGATTTTATAGATTTCAATCCCACCCTCTCTGGCATCACTGTAATCTGCATTGTGAATCACTGCTCTGTTGATAGTTTGGTTACTTTAAAGCTTAACTATTTCTGTCTTGGACTTCTTTTTCCTGGGAAGTCACTAGGAACATGAAACTGTGGGCAACCTAGGCTTAATTTAAGTCTTTGCTGTCAAGTTGATTTGTATATCGTGGAATTATAGTGGCTGCTCTTTTTCAAAGAAGTCTTGTCTGTGTCTTAAGTCCTTGCTTACAGTCACAAGAACATTAAATCCTCTGCCTTAAATAATTTGACTGTGTGATGAAACTATTCAGATTAAAATTGAGTTTTTAACCTCTGAATAAATCTAACCTTATGTTTGAACACCAGTGAAATCTGAGACACATCAACAGGAACTGTTAATGCCACTGGTTGCATTTTATGTTAGATAAATGAATGCTCATTTGCTAAGTGGGTACACAACTTCTTTGAGAAAGGATGTAAGAGGAAGAGCAAATGTCATTAGCATCATACAACTGCTTGCAAAAAAAAAAAAAAAAAAAAGCCTTTGGAATGTCTAAACTTAAAAACAAAGGACACTACCAAGGATTTGGAAAGAATATCACGCTTCAAGGCCAAAGAATCCACGGCATATTAATCTTCTTTATCAAAAAAGTTGATTGGGCTGCTAAAAACAAAAATATTAACCTGTTGTGTAATAAGGAGAGGAAAAAAGCCTGGGAAACTGCATGGCAGAGTAGAACGATGCAACTCCGGGAAAGCAGATCTGCTGATTCTGTTACCAATCAGCATGGAAATTTTACCCAGGAATTTCCACCCCCATGGACCTAGATTTTCCCATTTATAATATGTTCCCACCCCCTAGACTTTTCCCATGTGAGAATCTCAGAGTCATTTTAGAACTTAGCCAAGGTAGCAGAGGACAGACAATGAGTTTGAAAAACTCCTTACAAGCATTACTGGAATTTTGCCTGTCAGAGAAACATTTTTTTTTCCACCCAGCTGCCATTCTTAAAGAAGACAGAGTAAACATGCTCTAACAGGAAGCTGAAAGTGACCATGGAAATCTATATAGTGGTGGAAATTCAGTTACTGCTCTCTGGGCCATCTCATCTAAGACCAAATCAATCTGTAAGCTTGACTTTAAGTGTCTTCCTAATTATAACATTCTTAATATGGTAGAGGATTTAGACAACAGACTGTCTGCATTTAAGATGAGCAGTCCACCGGGTATGAAGGGAATCTATGATTTCATAGCATTGCCCTCAATTTTTCCTGACACGTATTTCGAAACTTTGTGCTGTTTCCTACTGTCACTAGTAGAATACAAGCGCATTCCTTTCTGTTCACGTTCTGCACTGTCATCAGCCTCGCAACATGTGCTAAGACTGAGTCAAGGCTTATTCCAGTGAGATATGGAGGAGGTCTGTCTGGAGGCTATGGAGAGGTGCTGAGGACTAGGTTGTTAAGAATCTTGCAGGCTGTTAAGAATCTGCCTCTGTAAAGCTCACTGTTAAGATTTGAGCCAGTACACAATTTCTAGGCATTAACTCCAAGGATTATAAATTTACACTTCAGACATTGGCAAATTAGCTTGATTGATTGAACTGGAGTAATAAGTAATACACTATCGTCCTGTATTTGTATACAGCTTACATGGGCTTTAAAAACAGTCATCTACTTAGTACCTACCTACACATACAATATGTTCAATTGAAAAAAACCTAAGCATAAAATTTTCAGATTTAGCAGAAAAGTTGATAGGACATATGGCTGGAAAATACATTTCTTTCATTTCTTAAAAAGAAAAAAAAATTTCAGAGAGGAAAAATGCTTAAGATCAATTGTAATGAACTATTTTAATAAACTAATTTATAAAAACTGAGAACTAGTGTGTGTGTGTGTGTGTGTGTGTGTGTGTGTGTGTGTGTGTGGTTTAGTGGTATACTGCTTGCCTAGCACGTGTGAGATCTTGCATTTGATGTCCTTTCCTTCCAGAATAAAAATAAATAAAAACAAACACACAGGCACTTTAGATCTCTGCTTTTGAGGAGAGAAAAGAACTAAGGGATACATTACTACAACTAAATGCAGAGATTGCCCAAAAGTTCAAAGTCCTCGCATCTAGCACTTATCACATGAATGACCATTATGGCTTTCCAACTCTGTCATTTTTCTGTTTCTGTTTCCTTTCTTTTCTTTTCTTTTCTTTTCTTTTCTTTTCTTTTCTTTTCTTTTCTTTTCTTTTTCCCTCCTCAACAAATCAAGTTGACTTGTTGCTGGTGGTGTTATAGTTTAATGCAGTAAGAGCTGTAATCCTCATTATTCTCTCCCAAGTAAAATGCTCTTAGGGGGTCACATCCCATGTACGGAGAAAACAACCTTGATGGATAATGATGACAAAACGTTATGGAATGCAAAAACAACCAAAATATGTATTCTCAGATGACTGCAATTGGGCCAAGTCAATATTAGTCCCACTTCACCCACACACTGCATAGTCTAAAAGTGCTGTCAGGCTGATAAGAATTTCCTGACTTACTCTTTTTTTTCCAATAAAAAAATATAGGTCATCAAAATAAACTCTGACAGTAAAAGAACAGTAGTGACAGTGCCAAGTCTTTTTAGCCCACTAGCCAATAACAGTCAAATTTACTAGGGACATTTCTAACTATCAAATAAACCAATTTAGTCAGAGAAGTCTGAAAGTTTCCATGCACACCTCTCAACTAAAGCCTTACAGTAGACTCAGGTCGATCTACTTAAAAGGTGTCTGTAGAAGCTGAGAATGTAGCTGTAGCTGGCCGTTGTGTAACTTCACAATACAAACAGTTTTCTTTTAAATTCATTTATCAGCTTGTTCATAATTTTCACAAAAGAATGGAATTTGGGGTGGAAACTTAAGTCTATCACAAAATGAGATAAAACACTTGGAGTCAGTTCTCATTGAAAACTAGCTTTCAAGATTAATGATTTTTGATTCGTCTAATGCGGCCTTTTGACTTTGCTAGCTGAATGTGTTAGAGTGTTGTCTTCTGCTACAGACACCTATTTTAATGGAATTAATGTTATAATTCCATAAGAGACAACCATGCTCACAATGTCTTCTTTTCCTTACTTTTTCAGAAGGGAAAGTTATCTTTCTGGATATTTAAAAACATCTCAGTCTCTTGCTCGTCCACATTCCAACTGATAGCTGAAGGCCACCAAAGCATCAGAGCAAAGGGTGTTTCATGCAGAAGTTAGTGTTAGCAATACCCAAGGTCGCATTGCCTCACAAGAGCCTAACAATACTACTATTTTACATGTGTCAACAACAACAACAACAAAATACCACGATTTGCCAAAATGTTTTCATTTGTCACCCGTGACCACAAAATACAAAAATACTTGCCCATCTCTCCCATTAAAAGTAATTTTGCCTTGAAATGATAAAGTTATTGAATATTAAAATAAATAGTAACAAGAAAATGAGCTTTTCTTTCTTGTAACCAACCCCATTGATCCTCGTTAAGATGAGGCTGTTTAATTGCAAATCCTGGACTTGGACCCTTTCAGAGTGAGTTGAATCTGACAGCCACTAAATCTTAAGCAGAGGATATTAGTCTCCTTCCCAAAGAGTAGGCCTGTACTTCTAGAGAAGGGACAGAAGCAGAGGACAAATAGAAACTCAAAGGTCAGATCTCTCCAACGGTCAAACCGTGAAGGCCAGAACGAAATGTACAGTTCCTAAGAAATGGGAAACAGGTCAATACGCTGTCAATCATTATTTTCTAACTCTAGCCATCTGTCTTTTTACGTTTCAATGATCTTAGCCCTACTCTTATCCCTGTAGTTCAAGGAGCCCATGTTTCAATACAGTCCCTTGCCACAGGCACGTGCTTTAGTATTTTTAACGTAGTGCTAACTAAATTTTGGTGTACTTGTTATGTGGCCACAGAACAATACTCAAGGAGTCCTAGCACCAAGTTTTCAAGCGTCCAACCTTATCATCTCCTAGTTGTCAAGTCCCTTTTACCGACATTTTCAATGTCTTGACTGGGTGGGGCTCAGGCATGCAGATATTCCAGGCTACCTCTGGGCTGAGAAACAGATCCTCTCCACTGATGAACGCCGACAAGCGACAAGCTCTCTGCTTTGTTGAGAATTGAAAATGAATGACGAGCCTTTTGGGGCATCCCCATTCAAATCACAGCCCCAGGGAGAAAGACAGTGGAGAAGTTCTAGAAACACCGAATGTGTCTTACACCGGACAGAGTTCTACCCTAAAAGTCCCAGAAAGGTCCCTTCCTGAGCTCCCTGTTCCGATAACCTCTGCTACCTACCTCAGTTGCACACTTCCTCCACTTAATCCACAAAACGCTGGAATACTCTACTCGCCCAAGGAAACAAAGTATTTGGGTTAAAAGTTTACTCACACAGTCAGTCCTAAGACAGATGCCTTTGCTGAGCTTCCGAGAACTGAGTCCTAAGGACCAAAGCAGCTAAAAGCAACAGCCTCGGAGTCCAGGTGACACAGCTGAAAGCCCCCGGGCAGGTAAAGCCTTTGCAAGAATCCCAACCCTGCCTGCCATTCTCACTCCTGCCCTTCCGGGAGTGTCTTTTTCTTTCTTTGGCTCCCCGCAGGTCCCAGAGCATCCTCCGTGTCTCGGATCCCAGCCGAGCACGGCGGGAACCCTACACCGATACCGGGTGCCCCTCGTCCCCGCCCCCGGAAGGCTGCCCGGCCGGTGACTCACCTGCTGGCCAGGTTGGGGCGCCGGGTGATAGCAAGCTGTAGGGCAAGTTGCAGCTGCCACGGGGTTGGGCAGATACTGGGGCGCTCCATAAGGCTGGGGGTGATACATCACCTCCGCACAACTCATGGCAGCGGGGCCAGCGGCGGCCCCGGAGTCGCCGCCGCCGCTCTATGAGCTGGCGCGAGGGGCGCCACCGCCACCGTCGCAGCAGCTGCCGTCCGCGTCGCTGCTCCAGCTGCTACTGCGGCGAAGGCGGGTCCTCGGCGGCCTCGGGCTCCGCGCCGGGAGCGAGCTGGGGAGGGGTTGGCAATCAGCTGCGGCCCATGCGCGGGCACCTTCATTTTCAGCCCCTCCGGGTGCCCCCTCTGCTAGCGCTTATATAGCGACGGGGAGAAACGGCAGCCCGCCCGGCGGCAGGAGCATGACAGCACTGGGCTCAGGCGCGGACCGTAGCACCCGCCGCAGGACTATACACCGCTGAGCCCGCCTCAGCGGTAGCGGGGTCCCAGCTCCAGCAGCCCCAGGAGCCGAGGGATGTTTTGCATACACACAATGCACGCCCGGGGTTCGTCCTATCACCAGAGAAGGCTGCTGGGCGAGGACCGGGAGGCGGGGGCAGGGAAGCCGGAATGTGGTAGGGTGGGGAGCTTCCCTCCCCAGCTCTCAGAAGCAGTTTATCTGAAAAGTTCCACCAATTCAGGTCCACGGCGGGCGGGTCGCCCAGCAGGGGGACCCTGGGGAGGGCGGCTGCGGATTGGAGCGAAGTTTGCAGCCCTCTCCGCCTCCCACTAGCATCGTTAGTGGGAGGAGATTGGTATGCGAGAGGCTCCGCGCCCTCAAAACTCCGCCGGTCCCCACCCAGTCTCGGTCACCTGGCCGCCTGACCAGAGTTGACCTAAGTCTTTTTCAGGGAGCATCAACTCTGATCATGCTAGAACCAGATCAAAGGAAGGCCAAATGTAAAGAGAGCTATAAAACAGGCGAGGAGAAAAGTACAAGATTAGTTCCTACATTCAAAATAAACCAAAGTGAAAGTTACCATTGCCTTGCATTCCTACAGGGCAGCAATACCAGTTGACTTGCAGCGGGTCTTCACTTGAAAGGCACATCTTGGTGGCTTGTCATCCTGACCGGATGTATCTTTTCTGGCCTTTACCAACTGGCTTGAATGCAGCAAGACAAAATAATTGGCTAGTCATTTGACTACGATTTAAAGATATTGTTTATGTGAGAATAGTTTAAAACCTTCTACAAAATGAAATTAAAACTCTACTTTTAAGAACATAATAATATTCCAGTATAATCATCAAATCTAATTCAACTCTTTTCCTCTCTCACAAACAGAAAATTTAGAATAAAGACGAAAAGGCCTAGTCTTTTTTCAAAGGAAATGTCACTTTTGTTGTCAAATGTATTGTTACTATAAAGTAAAACACACACACACACACACACACACACACACACACACACACCAAGCTCATTCTTTGAAGCCATTAGACCCTCCTACCACCATCACCTCACCTCTGTTTTGAGTGACAGTTTTTTAACGAGGTAATATATGTAAATATATGTGTATGCATGCTCATGCCTTTCATACATTCACACAAACTATGATGATTGTGTTGGGTACTTTTGCGATGCCGTCATGTGATTTCTTCACCCATTCATTATTTTATCAACCAAATCTTAAAATACAACGATTAGGGGTTTATGAAGTTCAGACTTTAAACTGTGCTCTTTCTGGTGGGAGACTATTCCTATCACGGAGATGTTCGTGTTTTAACTCCTCTGTCCCAGGTTGATATACCCTGGTTAAACCCTTTTCCCATGAGCCACACTCAGCTTCTGTTGGGGGGGGGGCAGTTCCACGTGGTCCGGAGTCAGAACATCATCCCTGTACACACATTCCAATCTGAGCTTCTTCTTTTTGGTGTCTATCACGGATAATGAAACTCCGGCCTCCCCGTTGTAGTGGGAATACTTAAGAATCTCCCAACATTCCCTCTTCTCACAGTGTCTGCATCTGGTCATAACCTTTAGCACATCCTAGAATTTACACTTCTTCTGATACCCTCGTTCTCCTGCTTAGATCTGTTACTGCAATCCTTAGTTGGTCCAGCCACTCATTTTATCTGTGTGTGTATAAGTATGAATGTTGGTAGATTGATGTTAGGGAATATGCCGGTTTAGTAAAGTAGAAGTTGTAGATTCTTCTTCAATAACAATAGCTACGTCATCAAAACACCTCCAGAACTAGTGCCTGGCAACATTCAGAAAGACTGTAAGAGGGTGACAGTCAGACACTTTGCACCCATAAAATCTCACCAACATGACAGTCCAAACAGAGGCTGAACAAGGGTGACACCAATGAATATGCCAAAGTTGACAGGGAAAAGTCCAGAAGGTTCAAGTTCCCACAAAGAGCCATGGGCAACTGAAGAAAGTAGGGAGGAGGAGAGGTGGTCTTCTCCAGCGACAGGCACACAGATTGGCTTCCAGTGCCAGATGGTCAGCCCTGAAAACATACATTAGAGTACAATTATATGGACTGAGCAGGTTTTATTTAGGAATATATGTATATACATACATGCATGACATGACAATTACTGAAAGAAGAGGCCATGGATTTGAAAAAGAACTGGGAAGGGCAAATGTGAGGTGTTGGAGGGAAGAAAAAGAAAAAGAAAATGTAATCATAAAATAATCTCAAAATTTAAAATAAAAAGGAAATGAAGAAAGAGCTTTGTATCATTCTCCCATTTCTTTTCAGAAAGCAACAAAACCCAGCCGCAGCAGCCCATTCCCCATCTTCCTTGCTTGCTAACACTTGCTGGTTCTTAAAGGATTTATATCCTGAAATAGTCAAATCTGACAAGTTGTAATGTCTCCCCCATGGCAAACATGGTTTTTTCAGCACAGGAACACATGACTTTTATGAATTCCAAAAATGTAATGGTCAGCTTACTAATTAAGTATCTATTGTATTAGGTATTTTAAACAGAAAAAAAAAATCCTCTTATAAATTAGTGAAAGATTAGAAGGCACATGGGATCAGTGAAGATCAAAATGTAGAACATAGTGTCAAAGTGTTTGACTCTTCTATTATATGTAAAGTGAGAAATTCCTTATATTGTGAGAAATTTTATGACCAAGTGACTGAAACACTGCAAGAATCTAGCATTCAAGGACACCTTCCCCAAAGATCTGACATCCTAACAATCTTAACAGTTCCAACTTTTACTCCAATACTTGATGTACCTTAGTTAATTAGCGTTTGCAAAATGGTAAGTTAAATCTCTATCTCAGGTGTAGTGGCTCATGCCTTTAATCCCAGCACTTGGGAGGCAGAGACAAGTGGATCTCCGGGAGTTCAAGGCCAGCCTTGTCTAAAACATGAGTCCAGGACAACCAAGGATACGCAGAGAAACCCTGTTGAAAAACCTAAAATAAATAAATAAATAAAAATCTATCTCTTCCAAGAGGTAACTGCAGAAATTAATTGATTCCTGTATCCTAAAATTAAGTTATAAAGGTGTTAAGTGTATGCTTTTCTTAAGAATATATGAAAACAGTATATAATAAAAACTGTTGTGTCTTCCCTGTGGTGTAGTGTGTGTGGTCCTTTGAATAAAAATGAACCCTATGTGCTCAAATGTTTGAATGTTTAGTCACTAGGGAGTGAAACTCTAGGATTCAGAGTGCTGTCTTGTTGGGGGAAGTATGTCACTGTGATTGGACTGTGATGTTTGCTGAGGTTTTAGGTCCATGCCTGGCCCAGGCTCTTCTTAAGAAGTAGTTCTCAGCCACTGTGCCAGCACTGTGCCTGCCTTCGTGCCACCAACCTCTCCAATGTGATGATAATGGACTAAACCTCTGAAACTGTAAGTAATCTCCCAATCAAATCCTTTATTTTTATAAGAGTTGCCTTGGTCATGGTGTCTCTTTACAGCAATAGAACCCTGACTGAGAGAGTGTACTATAAATATTCACTACAGGAAAAGATGCTTTTTGGTACTAAAAAAAAAAAAAAAATGGCCACAGGCTGGATGTGTTTGTCAAATATTCTTCTTTTTAATTATTTTATGTTTAATTTGTTCAATTTACATCCCAACTGTAGCACCTCCCTCATCATCTCCCAGTCCCACCCTCCCTCCCTAATACTCTCTCTTTACTCCTCCACTCTTCAGAAAGTAGAGCCCTCCTCTCCTAACACCTGACCTCAGCCTATCAAGTCTCATCTGGACTGCCTGAATCCTCTTCCTCTGGGCCTGGCAAGAGTCCATGTCAGAAGTAGTCCCTACTCCCTATATTATGGGACCCACAAGGAGACTATGATGCCTATCTACTACGTCTGAGCAGAGGGACTTGGTCCATACCCTGCAGAGTCCTTGGTTGGTGCCTCAGTCTCTGCAGCATGCCCCCCTCCCACACTCTCCCGGCCTCAGCCAAGATTTGTTGGCTCCATTGGTCTCCTTGTGGAGGTCCTGGCCCCTCCAAGTCCCTCTATTACCCAACTCTTTCATAAAACTCTCTGTGCTCCACCCCAGAGTTTGTCTGAGTGTCAGAATCTGCTTGGATCTCCTGCTGGGTAGAGTCTTTCAGAGGATCTCTAAGGTAGGCTCCCTTTCTATTCCTTCTCTTCAACTGCTTCTAGTGTCTATTATATTTTCCCTTATGAATGAGAATTAAGCAATATCTTTAGGGTCCTCCTTTTATGCTTATCCACTATTACTTGGCTAATATCTGCTTATAAGTGAGTATATATAATAGGTAACTTTCTGGGTCTGGGTTACCTCACTCGGGATGATCTTTTCTAGTTCAACCCATTTGCCTTCATATTTTAAGATTTCCTTATTTTTAATGCGTAGTACCCCATTGTGTAAATGTACCATGGTTTCTTTATCCATTCTTAGGCTGAGGGACATCTAGGTTGTTTTTAGATTCTGGCTATTACAAATAAAACTGCCATGAATATAGTTGAGCAAATGCCCTTGTTGTATGGTTGAGCATCTTTTGGGTATATGCCCAGGAGTGGTATGGCTGGGTCTTGGGGAAGAACTATTCCCAACTTTCTAAGGAAGCTCCAGATTGACTTCCAAAGTAGATGTACTTCTTTGCACTCTTACCAGCAATGGAACAGTGTTCCCCTTTCTCGACATCCTCGCTAGCATGTGCTGTCAGTTCAGTTTTTTATCTTAGCCATTCTGATAGGTGTAGGAAGGAATCTCAGAGTCATTTTGATTTGTATTTCCCTTATGACTAGGGACACTAAGCATTTCTTTAAATGTTTCTCAGCCATTCCATATTCCTTTATTGAGAATTCTCTGTTTAGTTCTCTGCCTTATTTTTTAATTGGATTATTTGGTTTTTGGTGTTTAATTTCTTGAGTTATTTATATAGTTTAGATATTAGCCCTTGGTCAGATGTAGGCTTGGCGAATATCTTTTCCCAGTGTGTAAGCTATTGTTTTGTTCTGTTGACAGTATCCAAATATTCTTACAAGGAAATAACTTTTTTGTGATATTTTATTTCTATTCTGTAGTGATAGCAAAGAAAATGGGTACAAAAGTAAAATTCTGTCCAGATTTATAATCTTGACAAAGAATGGACAGAGAAGTGAGAAATAAAATTAACAACCAAAACTTCACCCTTTACTGGCTTATTAATAAAAATTAGGGTGATTGCTAATGAGGCATGCTCAGAGTCATTAGTTTAAAACAAGTTTTTTCGTGGATACACAAGCATATGGTTTGGTGGAGGCCTCCTAGGGGATTGTGGGAGAGAGTGACACAGGAAGAAGCCTAGAACTCTTGAGTGCTCATTCACCTGCTTCCCATCATCTTACAAGGAGGTACCTAAAAAATGAAAACCTATGGTTTATACACATGTGTACATTACAGGTAACCACAGGTGTTCAGATATTTTCTTCTCTGAAAACACATGAAGGAATAAACACATATAGAAAGAAGAAGTCTTCTGTTAGATTTCTATAGAAATCAGGCTTTAAGTTATGTGCAGGTTAATGAATGGCAGTTAGTCCCATTGAGTCATTCAGAGAAGAGAACTCAGCCTGGTCACTGAGGCACTGATTTTTTATCACTATTCTACACAGGTGACATACTTAGATGAAAGAAATGGATAAAACTTGATCATATAGGCTGTTGAGCTAATAATGTTCCACAGAGTTTACCTTTCTCTTTCCTCACCCTCTGTGGGCACTGCTAGCCACTCTTCTTAAATTCTGATGTGGAATCCCATCCCACCTATGTAAATCTCACCTATCAAAATCTTCCTACCGGCCCTATGTCTCAGCCACTGAAGTGCTCATAAGTGATCCAAAGCATAAATGGTTCTAATTTTTCTTTTAGGGGGCTCCATACACTCTTAAGCTTTATCAAATTTCTAGGCATTTTTTGCTGAAACTTAGTGAGATACATGCCAAAACAAATTCAAGGAGGAACGGTAAGATATAACGGGTTTCCCAAATATCTCTTAGAAACAGTTAACAAACAAACCCGATGAGTGTTTTGCCTGAGTAATGACAACCAGGCCTGCCTCACTAAGTAGCTCACACAGGCCACATAATTTATGATACCTGTGAACTTTGAAAACCACTTACTGTGCCTTTTTCACTCACCTTGATTTGTGAGGAGTTTGTGGCACTGTGGGTTGGAGGTGTATTTTCTCCTCCTTAGATTGTCAGCTCCAGGAGAGCAGGGATGTTGTCTGGTATTTAGTGACTGTATCCACAGCGTGTAGAACAATGTATGTATAAAACTTTTATTTTTTTTAAACAATGTATAAAATAAAAGTAATTGGAGTAAAAAAAAAAGATTCTCCTAACTTGGTCTTAGGAGTTTTCAGTACCATACTTAGCTAAAGTTATTTTACATAGCAAAGGAGAGTCAAGATTTGTAGGAAAATTAGTCTGCATGAGCATCTCTGAAGATAACCTTCCACATCTATGTAGGACCAATATAATTACCAAAAGCCTCCAAAGAAAGAGGCAGTAGATAGAAATAAATGGCAGAGCCTTAAATAGTAAGAAAAAACTCTCTACATGCAGTCACCGGCTTTGAAGATAGAATGGGCTCAAGAACCAAAGATTATGAGAGTCCAGAAAAAGCTGAAAAGGCAAAGAAATGGACTCTCCTAAAGTCTCCAGAAGGTATAAGATCTCGCTGTCATTAATGAGAAGTGAACGTTCTATACTTCTAACCCCTGATTTAGGAGATAATAAACTTGCATTGTTTGAGGTCACTGTGCTTGTAATAATTGGGTATAACAGCAATGGGAAAATAATATAATAACTTCATGGTGCAGGAGATACTTGGACAGGCAGAAGCTTAGCGTAGAGGCAAGAGAGATTAGTTACCATTGCTTAGTCTAAGAGTGGTGAAATTATAATAATGGCAGAGAGATGAAGACATACATGTAAAGTAAAAAGACTGTTTATTCCATTGTCCTTCATATCATGTGCCTCAAGTGACATTTTTATTGTCTGACTGCTAACACACTTCTCCATTCATTTCTTTCCTTTTGCAAGGATTGCCTCTGTCTTCTTCATCTTTCTCTTATTTTTTCAAATTCAGTTTTCTTTACTTTTTCCCTTTCCATTTATTTTTCTACACCATCTCACTACCAAATTTGTGAAGTAAGCAGCCCATGGACATGCTAACAAACACAAAGTTCACTGTTTGAGCCCCATCTAAATTTATGCCTCATAAATACTGATATCAAGGAGTAATCGCTCCTTAAATTTATCTTCCCCTTAAGTACTTTCATGACACTTTCCTGCCTTCCTATGTTTTCTTACATGTTTCTTCGATTTTCCATTAATTTTTCCATGTATTTAAAATTAAACATTTAGTTTTTTAGTGTTTGGTCTTTTCTCATGTTGCTTTATATTCTTAGAAGTTTTCACTCATTTCAAAACCACTCTTCAGTGAATAAATAAATTAATGGTGGAAAAAAACACTTTTCAACTCAAATAACTAACAAAATGCCTCAAGTCTAGAATGTTCCTTATATTTGATGACTTCTAAGAATCCATTTTTACTTGATCTCACAAGGAAATAACTAAAGAAAGTGAAATCATATATATTCTAAATTTATTTTATTTTGCATATTTGGTGTGTATTTATCTTAAATCAACATTTAAGTTGTTCTCACTTTCTGAAAATGAGCTGAGTACATATTTACTATATTCCCACAAGTACAACACATCATGTAACAGCTAATATTGAAAAGAATGTCTTGTTGGATTGATTACAAGGTGAAATATCTATTCATGCTTAGGAACTATATTCTAATTAAGTATGCAAGTTACAAAATCACATCAGATTTGCAAGAGCAAGGCACAATCTAAGAAGGCCAAAGAGGAATGCAGACCAAGGAATGATATACTCAGGTCCTTGATGACACTCTTTTTGATTGTTACCAATCCATAGATATTAATGCTGTTAAATATAGAATTTCTTCTCATTTCCACTACCCGCATATCTAAGTGGTCACACTAATAAGACTGGAGCCTCAGTGTGGAATAATACATAATGTTAACAAAACTCATAGAATTGGACCCAACCCTGACTGAGCATCAACATATACTTCCCTGTCACAAGTCTATTCTGGAAATGTTTGGAATACACAAAAGTCTAAATTAAGATCTATGCTAGGACAGCTATATTTTTTTTAGATTTTTTGTTTGTTTTGTTTTGTTTTTTAGTTTTAGTTTTTTGAGACAGGGTTTCTCTATGTAGCCCTGGCTTTCCTGAATTTCCTTTGGAGACCAGGCTAGCCTTGAACTCACAAAGGTCTCCCTGCCTCTGCATCTAGAATGCTGTGATTAGAGGAGTGCACCACCATGACTACCTACTAACACCTATTTTTAAAGGTAATTTTCAAGAGTTTCAATCTTAAAGAGTTTTGAGTTGAAACTCTACCCGCCAACCACACAAACCGGTGATTTAAAGGATGTTCCAGCCTGTAGAATAAAAAATCAGAATGGCCCACCCCTCTCTGTGCTCTACTTTATGCCTCTCTCTCCAAGTTAGATTTAATATTTCCACCTGTAGTACTTTTGATAATTTATGCTAGTGTTTCAGACATAGTGTTTCTTTAAGACATTGAATTTGTATTCTGAGGCAAGCTGTTATGTTTTGCCTGATAGCTTTAATGCTCTGAACCTCCTTTTTCTTATGAACTGCTCTTATTCTTCTTCTTTAGGTTGTATTTATTTATCTTCTCAAAAATTCATACAAATTAAAACCAACTCTAAAATCACTCGATCATCTGATGTCACTTCAGTTCTCTAGCTTCTCTTGCACCTCTCACAATACATAAATATGATACTCCTTTTTTCTAAATTATAAGGGTTTAATTATAATACTACTTTATGTTTTCAAAAGTATCTTTTTTCTTTTTTAATTAAACGTTTTTTGTTTTTACATATACATTTATATTATTATGTATATATTCAATAAAATACCTATAGCAAGAAGAAACATGACACAATCAGGAATTATATAAATGTTACATTCTTAGTGTTTTGACTATTTGTATTTCACGGCCTTGAAGAAAACATCTTTCCTATCTTGGTGTGTCTAAAATTCTGAATGTAAATCAGTATCTATCAGATCTCATCATTATCAGCTTAAAACATCTATCTAGACCTAAAAATATCTTAACCCCTAAACAAATACTTGTAAATCAAATTCAAGAACACATGAAAACTATCATTCACCATGACAAAGTAGGCTTCATCCCAGACATGTAGGGATGGTTCAATACACAGAAATCCATGTAGTTCATCATATAAACCAACTGAAAGAAAAAAAAACCGATATGATCATCTCCTTAGATGCCAAAAAAGCATTTGACAAAATCCAACACTCATTCCTGTTAAAAGTCCTGGAGAGAGCAGTGATACAAGGCACATACCTGAACATAATAAAGGCAATAAAGGCAATATACAGCAAGCCTATAGCCAACGCCAAACTAAATGGAGAGAAACTGAGATTAATTCAGCTGAAATCAGGGATATATAGTACTTCAATATAGTACTTGAAGTCCTAGATAGAGCAATAAGACAACTAATGGAGATCAAGGAAATACAAATTGGAAAGGAAGAAGTCAAACTCACACTATTTGCAAATGATATGATAGTATTCATAAGTGGCCCCAAAAATTCTATCAAGGAACTCCTACAGCTGATAAACACTTTCAACAGTGGCTGGATACAAAATCAGCTCAAAAAATCAGTAGCCCTACTGTATACAGATGAACTGCTCTTGAGAGGCTCTAACAGAACACTACAGGTAACAGTTCCTACCTGAATTCCCATACTAAAGCTGAGTTTTATCTTCCTTAACCAACAAAGAGTCCTTTAAACTCTATTGTTTAACTTTATCACTGAGAAGTTAGACTTTGAATATTTCTGTTTGGCCCAGCAGAAGCACATGACAATTAGGGACACTTCATACTGTCACTGACTCACTGAGTACTCAGCCAATTTATTACTGAAGCATATATTTGTGTGTGTGTGTGTATGTGTGTGTACACATATATTTAGTTATATTTTTATATTATTACATCTTCTATTATTATATCCTTTATTTAATAATGGAAGACTCCAAGATGGAGAAATTACATGAAATAAAAGAATATCAAGCTACTACTAAGCCTGTGTGTGCAAAGGCAACCAAAGAATAAGAGGATGATTGTGTGGATTAACATGGCTTAATAATTTCACAATTAAAACACATTTAAAATCTCAGCTCCATCTAATAAATGTTTGGATGGCTTCATTTTTCCATATGCTGTTAAAATTTATATGTGAATAAAGATTAGTAAAAGCAAGTCATTTTTTAGCTCTGTAATACAGTTTTAGCTCCATGTCCACCTTTAGTTTGTTGCTTTTCCCTTTGGTAGTAATGACAAATCTCGGCTAATTCACTGACATTCTTGATCTCCACCCCTGACAAGCGGAATGCATCCACATGAAGCTTGGGCTGGATATGGGCATGGTTCTGCCTGTGGAATGGAGCAAGGCTAAGTAGGCCAGGGAAGATTAAACCCTTGATCTTGGCATCATTAGCACCGTGTTTTAACCCACCGGGCTAACTAGCCACAGACAAAGACCAATTGAACTAATAAATCACAGCAGCCAGGGGATCTGGTTTAAATTTATTTCTCATTTTTAATACATTAGTTTTATAATTCGATTTAAATATTTTAGAATAAATGAAGCCAAAGGTCCAGGCTGCTGTCATTCAGAAGAGAGAAAAGCTACCCACAAAGAATCCCATCAGGCCAGTGGGCAAGGTGACACCAGGAGCTGGGCTCTAACTTTGCACAAAATGTGTCAGCAGAGAACAGAGAGAAAAATCATAATTCTTAAAAACTATATTTTAAAAACATAACAATAACCCACAATCTTCAGACCAACTAGGGAAACAAAGGAGGAGCGGGTCTGTGGGAGAGGGGAGGTGAGAAGGAGGAATCAAAGGAATGGGGCGAGGGGAACATGCACTTGGTGTATATTGATAACAAACAAATGTTTTCTAAATGTTTTAAAGAAACCAACAAATTATGTTTGATAATCACAAACAGGTCTTTGTATTTAGAGAAAACTTAAAACTACTTTGAAATCTAATAACCTTTGTGGAAAAGAAAGCAACAAATTTTCTAGCTATTTCCAGATTTTTAAATTTTTGTGTTATGTTTGTTTCTTTTACAAAATGAAGCGTGCATGCATCCTCAGTGCGTACAACTTGATTGCATCCCAGCTACCCACTTCATTCTCACTATAAAAATAGGACACAGGAAAGGAGGTTCTAACATTGCTGTCCCACTGCCTTTAGGTACCTGCTAGATGTTCAACACCCTGCCTACTTCCAATGGCCCATTTAAAGTTGTACCTTTCATAGCAGTGAATCTTAACATCGGAAAATAGACTTCCTCCATGTCATCATGTGCTGTGTTGCCTACACCTTATATTTAGACACTTAATTGTATGCAATTAGTGTTATTGCTCTTTATGTTCTTATCATTTCAATCATGATAATTGCCTCCCTTATGAAAAGGTAAATTCTATGATGGAAAAGGCAGAGTTAGATACTTTGCTAGTGACTCACACAGCACCAAAGGTAGGTAAAGCATGTAAACCTGCCAAGTTTAATTTGAATTTAACTATGATGTCTAATCTGAGAAGGCTGTGAAATTGTTAGTCCGTAAATGGTTGTATAATGCTCTTGCTTCAGTCTCTTTCAGTCAAATAAAAGCATGGATGCCAAGCAATTTTTTAATGCCAATTTTATGTGATATTATATGAAGGCTAACTTCAGTTTTTTCAATGAGGAAGTTTTATAGGATATTAGAAAGTTTTTTTTCTCTAGAATAATGTCAACAATAGGATGCTTGGGTAATAATTCTGAATGTTTCTATCCCCTAAGGCAGTATGACAGTAATCTCTTTAATTCAGTACAGTTCACAACATAACTTAAAGGCATAATAATTGTTATACCTATAAAGCATATACATGAATGAGAGCACTTCATTGCTCAGAAGTTAGCATCTTGATTGCAAACTCAGGGTCAGGCTGATGGCACAATTTGGGGCAAATATTCTGAGATTAGCTGACCATCCAATTATCTTGAGCAAGACAAGGAAACAAATTAAGAGCATTCATGATGTTTAAAAAGAATCATAACTAACCTTTAAAGTGCCTCCAATATTCTAGGCAAGTCTCACCTGCTTTGCACAGTGAACTTACTCCCTCTTCGCAGCATCTCATTAGATAAAAGGAATAATTATTACCATAATACAGGTTAAAAAATAGAGGCACTATATAATTTTTACCATTATCCACTCAGGAAGTGGTTGGTTCACCATTATCCACTCAGAAAATCTGTTTCCACAGCACAGCTGTCATCCAGTATGCATACCTCTTCTCAGAAAGGAAGTAAAGAAAACTGATGTATAACTTAGGTTGATCCAGGTCATTTTGTCTACTACATGATAAAAACCCGCAAGTTTTTATCTATAACTTTGTTTTTCCTTCTCAGACAAAGCCATCTCTAAAGTCTGCAAGGATGTCCCACACTGCAGATGAGAATGGGCTTTACTAGCGGAACAAGGCAGTTTCCTGCAATATCACATTTTGAAATCCCAAAGAAACACAAACTAACTACACATCTTACTTAGGGTTAAAACCTACCTAGTTCATTTACTTATAGTATCCAAATATAAATTTTATTCTTTCTTAGAAAATAAATAACTGTAATAAGCTGCCAACTCCATGGAATTAAAGTACATAAATTCTAATCCACTGAATTTTTTGTTTGTATTTTTCTCCTGAAAGCACACCATGTTCGGTATGGATAATAACCAATGTATTTTTAAAGACCTAAAAGTAATTTCAGATATTTGATAATCAGGTCATAACATCCTCAACTGTAGATAGGCTGAGAGTATGAGAAAAATGATGCAAACAGATGAGAGACAAGAAATGTGGAAACTATTCTTGGGTGAGATGAGCTGTGACATTAAATATTAACTGTTAATTCAAGCTCAGTAAATATGCAAAAACTAGTCATTCACTAAAACATTGCTGCTCAAAGTGTGACTGTGGTCCAAAATACCTGTTATCCTGTAAGTTTGAAATAGATAATCTCAGGGCTGGAGAGATGACTCAGTAGTTAAGAGCACTGGCTATTTCTCCAGAGGACCCAGCTTCCATTACCAGCACCCACATGGCAGCTAAAAACTGCCAATACCACCAGCTCCAGGATATCCAGTACCCTCACACAGAAATACACCCAGGGAAAAAAAGCCAATTAATATACAATAAAAATAAATCACTAAAAAAGGAATAAGTAGACTATCCAGACCAAGCTTGGCAAATATGCATCTGTGATTCTTCCCCCCGCCCCAGGATGTAATGATCCTTTTTTTTTTTTAATCAATTTATTCTTGTTACATCTCTATGGTTATCCCATCCCTTGTATCCTCCCATTCTCCCCTCCCTCCCATTTTCCCCTTATTCCCCTCCCCTATGACTGTTCCTCAGAGGGATTACCTCCCCCTGTATATGTTCATAGGGTATCAAGTCTCTTCTTGGGAACCTGCTGTCCTTCTTCTGAGTGCCACTAGGTCTCCCACTCCAGGGGACATAGTCAAATGTGAGGCACCAGAGTACATGAGAAAGTCAAATCCCTCTCTCCACTCAAGTGTGGAGACTGTTCTGTCCATTGGCTAGATCTGGGTAAGGGTTTAAGTTTTACCACCTGTATTGTCCTTGGCTGTGATTCTTATGCACATTAAAATTTGAAAATCCTTAAACTTCAATGTCTCTTATTTACATCTAGAATCACAATGCAATACCAAATCTTTTTCATTCTCTTTTATTCTAAAGCTTTGTGTCATGCCACTTGAAAATAAGATCAACTAAAATGGACTTTTCTGTCTACATATTGAAATTAGTGTCTTTTCTATACATGGATAAATAACTACCAGTTGTTATCAGAATATTGTTAATCTGTGTCCTCAAAACAAGAAGAAATTAGCATAATCTTTAAGGGTTCTTTATTATAAAACCTATACTTCCTGAAGGCATAAAAGGGAATTTTTAGCGAAGTACTAATTCACTCAGACAACTCCAACTTTTCTCAATTTACCTGGGTAAACTGAAAGGCTTAGAGTTAACCTAGACATTGTAGATTTTCCTTGATCCTGCATCTTCCTAAGCTGATACCACTCAGTAGCAAAGGCAGGAAGGGCAGACATTGTATCCTATCAAATCTCTTCTAGAAAGAGCTCCTGAGGAGCTGACTTCTCCAAGGAGAGGTCCGAGAAGAAACACTACGTCCTAAGCCTTCTTTTGCACCAGGACTCTACTTCCCTTCCAACTCTATCCCATATCTTCAGGGCCTGGGACTTGGGACTTCTTATCTCTTTAAGGCAGAGAAACCTGTTCTGCAAGTAACCTTCTAAATTCTTTTAATGCTTAAAAGGCAGGAATTTGGTGGTTTTACTCTCCAGAATCCAGCTGCCAGTTTGCCTTGGGGGAAGGCCTGCTTAAATCCTGGAATGCCTAAGTGGAGGAGAGGTAACTGAGTGAGATGGAATGAAGAAAGGTGAGCATGGGTCACAACAGCAAGTTTCTTGCTGGTGCCTTATAATTCTCATTAGATAATATGAAGGCCCAAAGGAACTGGGCATTTTAAAGTTTAAGGCATGAGACAATAAGGTCTAATCAGCTTCTTTAGCTGGCATAATGTAAAGCCCCAAATCACGTGCCTATTGCTGTTCTTTGCATGCCATTAAAAACTGACAGGATGCTCAGAAGAAAAGTATCAAAATGGCATGGCCACTGTGATGGCTTAAGGATGTCTTCATATTTGACTTATGGCTATTCAGCTTAGAAAATAAGGGAAATAAGTACATAAGCATTTGGAGAAGGAGTGTCAATTTTCTTTAAAGACATGCCCCTGGGGAAGTTAATCCAGTTCCAATGGAAGTCAGTTCAGCCAAACACATATGGATAGGACAAATCAGACTTAACAGGTTTATAGAATGAAAAGAAAACACAAAGTTGGGTGGGTGGGGAAGTAAGGGTAGATGTGCAGGGTGTCTGGGAAGAGGAGTGAATGAAACAAAAATCATTGTTCCAGTGTATACATTGTATATAATTTTCAAAGAACTAATTAAACATTTTCTATTAAAATAATATTTATAAACATTTATCCAACCATGTAGAAATGAGTGTTATGGCAATGAAAGAATTACTATTAAGGAATCGGAGTGGGGATGCTGCTGCCATTTTCATTTTACTTCTCTAGAGTTTCCATGACTTTCCAACATAGCTTCACAACATTTAACATTCGATTTTGATCATAAAATGTTAGGGACAATGCAATAATTTAACATAGCATTCTTATCCCTACATCTTTCTGTACAATGAATCTCCAAATGCATCTCATTTTTCTTATATGCATCAGTATGTATACATATATATTTATATATTGCATATTATTCTCAATAAAATAATTAAATATTTTTCTATTAAAATAATATCTATAAACATTATCAAACCATGTAGAAACATGAATGTTATGGGAATTAAAGGATTCATATTAAGGAATCAAACTTTATTCCATTAAATACATCACACACACATACACACATATACACATACACGTGTATATATACATATATATACGTGTATTTTCCTGAGTTCATACAGACAGGCTATACATTTCTTATTATTCATTTAATGGTTGTCAAGAACTGAAAATGGTCTGACACTTGTATCCTATTAGCATACAAAGAAGTCAGCTTGTCTAAATATCACAAGGACCAGCAAAAGCAAAACCCGAGCTATACTCAAGACAAAAACAAAGAATTATGTATATCTATAGCTCTGTTAGTATCCAAAATATCAGCATTTGCACTAGCTGACTGAGTTTCACTCTCTACAAAGGAATGGGATGACAGGTAACATCTGGCCAGGCAACAGGATGCATTGCAAGAGAGGAATCCCAAATTGAGGAAGCCACCCTCTATTAAGATGAGCTGCAGACAAGCCTGCACACATAGTGTGGTCTTCCTTAGCAACACACTATTGTTCTATATACTCTTAAATATGTGTTTGAGAAAAGATGTGCATGTGTATATGTGGCAGCAAGCAATGCCAGTTGCCTGAAAAACTTGTGCTACTACTCTCAGTGCAGCTGCTGGGCAGGCATACAGAAGTGTGAGTAATCCATGGAGAACTGGCTCCAAGTGATGCTAACCGCCATATTTCAAGCTATCACGAACTAAGTCCTACCTTTTTCATCACCACACATTCAATCCTGGTCCACAGCCCAGTCAATTAAAGAAGCTTAACATTTATTGAGGTTGCATCTTATGCCAGAGCTTTAAAACATTGCATGTGTTAATTTTTTTTGATTCTCACAGACAATAGTTGCTTTTTGCCTCCATATATATGTATATATATATGGAGACATTGAAGTAACAAAATAATTCAGAAAGTCATCCAAGATCATAGAAATAATAAGTGACAGAGCCCAAGTATGTATTTCTCGAGCACATAATTGAGTGAATTGGTTCATGGATAATTAGAAACAGAAAGACACATCTGCAATTATAAATACATAAGGCTAAAATTATGAGTTTGAATGAGGCGAGAGAATTGATTCAGTGGTTAGCAGCATTTGTTTACTCTTGCAGATGACCCAAGTTTGATTCCCAGCACCCATATGACAGATAATAACTGTTTGTAACTCCAACCCAAGGGGATCTGATGCTCTCTTCTGATCCCTATGAGTACCAGAAACACAAATAGTGCACATGCATACATGCAGGTAAAACAGATATATACATAAATATAAAATAAATAGTTCTAAAAGTAAAAATGTAAAGAGTTTGACTGTTTAATGATATGTGTTACATCTAAAGACCTTTTTCTTTCTAAAAGCAGACTGAGATATGAGGTCAACTTATACATCATAGTATCTAATGATGTCATGTGTGTGTGTGCAAGTGTGTGTGCATGTGTGAATGAGTACACGTGTGTGCGTGTGAGTGCATGAGCACATATAACTTGTGTGCATACTGTTTTCATGTGTATGAACTTGTTTGTTGATGCCTCAGGTTTATGTCAGGTGTCTTCTTCATTTGCTTTTCTCAGATGTATATTTTAAGGCAGGATGTTTGAGTCAAACCCAGAGCTCATCGATTTGCCTATCTAACTCACTAGATGGCTAGGGATCCCCTATGTTTGCCTCCTTCACTCTTGGGTTACTATCAGGTTACTGTACCTACCCTGGACTTACATGAGTGCTGGCAGTCCAAACTCATGTCCTCATGTTTGTGCAGCAAGTATTTTACTCACTGAGACCTATGTATTGATTTCTGAAATAGCAAGAAGTCTGCTCAGAGACCCTACAAGGACATCTATGTTACATCGTACCAAATTGAAGCTTTACAGTGTAAGCTCATTTGGCCTAACTTGGCTAAACTTCATGGTAAAAACTAATTCTTTCTGAAAAAAATGTTTTATACTTATTGTTTTTAGCAGTTATGTTCATTGGCAGGACATTAAAAAGCATGGAGCTGCTCTGTTTTATTAGTTGTGGAATAAATGTACAATGGAAAAACTAGCTCACGACTAAAACAGAAACAAGTCATTCCTGGGCTATGTTGCTGTCCCTGGATGCTGTAGGACTATAGCTGCACACTACGCATGCTGCCTTATGTCTTAAATTTTTGTTTCAATAAGTGCAGTCTGGTTTCTTGAATGTATAATCTCCATATTCATCAAATGATCTATTTTGCCAAGTTTCCAAAACTAATCTGGCATACACTTAGGTAGAATAAGACTTGAAAATGAATGCTGCTTCATATTAATATAAAAATGTATAAAGAGAGGTGAGATAGGAAAATTTCAAAAAGCAGGAATGAATCCGTGTAATCATAACTTTACTACACAATTGTACAAATAATACTGAGGATTGGAAGCACAGTTATCAGCTTGTATATTTTAGTTTAATATTTATCTTGTGTGACCGATCAGTATAATCAATATATCATACGAATGCATTCAGTTGCTTGTTAGGCCAGTCTGTGAAGAGTTCGGTATATGGCAGTGCACAGGCAGAGATAAATGTGCATGTACAACATCTTAGAGATGCCTTTTAGACAGTGCACATCTCATTCTTAATCTTTATACTTGTAGCCATTTCCTAGGTTACTTTTGGCTTCTTAATCATTACTTTGAGTGAATGAATTCTCTTAGCTGAGTTGCTAGGGAGTTAAGCCACTCTTCCATGGTTACTATATCTGTTACCAATTATCTTTTCTTTCTCTCTTTTATCCCCTTCCTCCTATCTTCCTCTCTTCCGTTGTCCTTCCCTCCCTTTCTCCTCGCTTTCTTATTTGCATCCTTCTCTTTCAAAAAGCTTGCATATTGAACATCTTAAGAGATTACATTTTTCTTCATGTTTGATGGAAGTGTGATTCAGCTTATGTTTCCTCCGGACTTGAGTAGATAGCCTTGGGACACACTTCATCTCTAACATTGGGAAGAGTCACATTACAGATTCTGAATGTTAATGCTGTATTTTTCTGCCAACATAATTTTCTTTGAAAATCTTCAGATGTGCCTTAGAGCAATTTTCCCAGAATCTGCATCTTCAGATTATATTCAAATTTTCAAAGTTAGAATTCAATCTTGATACTCTTTTGAAACGTACATGCCATTTCAGTACTAAAATCTTGCATTGTTTCATCACCTATACCATTATAAGAACCAAAATGACTTCAAACATGATTAGGTCATAAGAGGGAAGCAGTAGATTATAGGTACCCATGGGTCTGATACATAAAGATGTGACAAATTCATTTCACAGATAGACAATTTGATAGATCAGTGACAGATACAGATGATAGATAGATAGATGATACATCATATAGATAGATGATAGCTAAATGATACATTTATATTGATCTCACTAAATATGGAGATGTGCATATGAGTTAAATTTCTTGATTCATCTTTTCATGTAATATCTAGTATAACATTATCTGATATTAAAGAATTCTCTCCAAGTGTAAGCATGCTGTTTTTGCTGGGTAAAGGAAGCTGTGTGAATCTCATTGCTGCAAAAACTGTAGCTGTCCGGAAGCAATAGACAAGAGTGAGTTTTACATATTGTCAGAATGTTGCAATGATAAAGGGTAGCAGAATAATGAAGCAAGAGTTAGTTCATAAACTGTTAGTTCTGTGTGCTCTAGTAAACCTACTTTATTTTCAAATGAAAAGTTGAAGACTAAAGAAACTGACTTGTCTAACTCATAAAATAGGATCATCTAGTATTCTTTCATCTATAGACTACTGCGTTTATAGACTACTTAGAAACTGTATAGTGGCTTTTGACAAACTCTAAGTTCTTTTACATTTTTGGAAGGGAGAAGAAATATGTAGATGATCTTCAGTATTTTTTTCCTTTCGATATGGAATTGATTAAAATTACACCACTTCCTTCCTCCCTCTCCTCCTTATAATCCCTCCCATTTTGCCCACTTCTATTGGGATAATGTCTTTGTGCACTGTGTGACGATTATTCTTGCATATTCAAACTCTTCTTATCTCTGTGCTTGTGCAGATTTGACTCAGGCAAGGTTTTGGCATTGGCATTTTTTAATGAATATCTCCTGCCTCAAAGTTTTGTAAACATTGTTCTCCATCACCTTCTAATGAGTTTAATAAAAAGCTGATGGTTTATAGCAAAGGCTGAAAAGAATGTGGGACTTTTGGAACATATAGTGGAACTCTGAGAGAGAGAGAGAGAGAGAGAGAGAGAGAGAGAGAGAGAGAGAGAG
>OU015745.1:115230312-115248695 GCA_907169655.1 Acomys percivali | reverse complement strand
ACACACACACACACACACACACACACAAACACACACATGTAGTACTCCAGCCAGCCTTTATTTATAAACCTTGGGCAGTGGGGAGGGGTTTTGATGGTCAATGTGTTTGATTCCATAGGGCTAAGGGTGGCAGGATACTTGATCTAGATACAATGGTACAGTATTTCATTCACATGCAGTAACTCAGGGTCCTATCACAGGAAGGAGAAAACAATACTTCTTATGGATGGGGGGTAACTTCTAAGTAGGACTAAAGGTCATTTGCTGGAGGCTAGGATTTCCTCAGCATAGGGTGGGGTACTTTCAGGAATTCCCTATGCTTGTTGAACAAGTTTCTTATCAGGAAAGGGTTGGGCCTGTCATCTTTCTTCAGGGCTGTGTGGCAATCCTTACAAGATCTGGGGTTACCAGATCAGGTAGAGTGGGAACCCTGCTAAGAAAAGTGAGTCCACCAACAAAGACCTAGGGCAAATGGCTGTCCTGAGAAGTCAGACTCCAACCTTATCCAGCAGAGTCCCACAGCTAGCCCCAGTTCTTTGCCCCAGTAACAATGTCAAGTTAAATGCTTCAACTTGTAGAGAATACCTTAAAACCTATCATGTGTTTGGTTACTCCCAAAACATTGACTCCTATTACACCACTGGATATGTCTGCCCAGTCATTGTTTTAGCTCCTAGGATTCAAAGCTTGCTACGATTGATGATTACCTTTCTCCTCTAGTAGCATGCATTACAGCCCTATGAAAACTACCCAGTAGAGATGAATCTACCAGGTGGGTACTAGCTTGACTTCTCCATATTCTATGATTCAATTGTACAGTGTCTTCAGCAATAAGATTTTACTTTCAAGTTCTGGAGTATAGAAAGGATCATTGATAATAACCTCTAATGTCTGGGAAACCTATGGGACCTCATTTTTCAAAAACTTCAAATGAGGTTATCCTATCCAGTTACACTGGGTTTTTACATTTGTTATCCTGCAGTGAATAGTAGGAATACTGTTGCTCCATTATAGGGTAACTCCATTTAGACTTTTCATATATGTGTGTGTATATGTATGTATGTACGTATGTATGTATGTATGTATGTATGTATGTATGTATATACATATATAGAGAGAGATATATGGAAGCTTCTATAGTAGTAGACTTTCATTCCCACCCACTCCCCGCAAATTTCATTAATTTTATTCCTCCCCATACTCCATCATCAACCCTGCCTTCACATACTTTTTTCTCCTTCCCCATTAAATTCTTTATATACAATTATACCCCTTTAACCCTATATGCTATTTTTGCTATGTACCATTCTTTGAACCATCATTATGATGCATGATGAATATGCTGACCTTGATGGGTATTTCAAATGGAATGTAAATATCTGAAGATTAAAGGCTAACAGCAAATGAAAGAAAACACACAATCTTCATCTTTTGGAGTCTGGGTTACCTCACTCAAAAATGATTGTTTCCAGGTCCAGACCTTTACCTGCAGATTTCAAAACTTTCCTTTAACAGCTGAATAATAATGGCTCAGAAATACTTTTCAAATGTTAAACATCTGTAGGTGATCAGGGAAGCACAAATTAAAATTACCTTCAGATTTTATTATAACCCATTTGAAAGGGTTAAAATCCAAAAACCAAATAAGGACAAATGTTTGTGTAGATGTGGGGAAAGATGAACATTCCCTTGCTGGTAAGTGTGCATTAGTAGATATCAGTGTAGAGCTTCTGAAAAAGGCTGAAAACTAGATCTAAAATGTGCCCTGGTTATACTCTGGAGCAGATACCCAAAGCAGTATACATACTACTACAGAGACACCTGCTCACCTGTCCTTGTTGTTGCTCTGTTCACAATAGCTAGGAAATGGAAACAGCATAGATGTTCATCAACTGATGGTTGAATAATAAAAAATGGTATACATTTGCACAATGAACAGCTATATTTTTAAACTAGATAACATCTGCATAATGAAATTATCTGCAAAGAACAAAAATTAGGTTATTATTAGGAAAATGGATAAGATTAGAGATCATCATGTTAAGTGAAGTACGCCAGACTCAGATGACTATATATATTTATGATATACAGTATATATAACAGTATGTGTGTGTGTGTGTGTGTGTGTGTGTGTGTGTGTGTGCACTTTTTACTATATTAAAAAGAAAGAAGACATAAATAGAAAGAGGAGTATTTGTGGAAAGGGAGAAAACCAATGAGAGGAGGAGGAGGAAAAAGAGAGCAATAGGAAGGTTGACTATGCTAAAAGTACACACACACACAGAGACACACACACATAATATTCAAGTGTGAAATGTCATAATTAAAACATAAACTTGTACACTGAATACATATATCAAGTTTTAAAGCAATAAGAAGAAATTAATGATTTTTTTATATCTTTCCTTTGGCCATGAAATAGCACATGTCCCAAAGGGATACTAATGAAAAATCCAGGAACAGAGAAATTACGGATAGTGACTACCACCAGCACTGGCCATTTCCTAGAAGCCTGAAAGACCCACAGAGGCCTCAAAAGGAAACATTACAATGGAGGGTGAACCAGCAGAGAATGCAGTATTTCCAGAACAAATACAAAAAGGCAGGTCTTATGGGAAGATGCTTTTATAAAGTCATTTCATGGAATTGAAAAATAAAATATGGTGGATGGAAAGGTGCATGTGGTGGAGAGAAGCAAAACTAGAGGATGCAGACTCATAACTGAGAATGAGACACTGAAGGCTTCTGTGACAAGCTTGCCCCTGTCCCCTCAAAGAAAGAAGGAATGAAAAGGAAAAGAGAAGAGGAGAAGATAAGGGAAGGGAAGGGAAGAGAGGAGAGGAGAGGAGAGGAGAAGGGAAGGGAGGGGAGGGAAGGGAAGGGAAGAGTTCAGACAGGAAACTATTGAGTCCTTAAAATTTTTGATCAAGATGCTCAAGTGTACCTCTTTATCAACCCTACATCTGACAAAGGTCTAATATCCAAAATATATAAAGAACTCAAGAAATTAAACAGCACCAAACCAAATGACCCAATTGAGAAATGGGACTCAGAACTAAACAGAGAATTCTCAGCAGAGGAATATCGAATGGCTGAGAAACACTTAAAGAAATATCCAATCTCCTTAGTCATCAGGGAAGTGCAAATCAAAACAACTCTGAGATTCCATCTGACACCCATCAGAATAGCTAAGATCAAAAATTCAAGTGACACCACATGCTGGCAAGGATGTGGAGGGAGAGCAACACTCCTTCATTGCTGGTGGGAATGCAAACTAGTACAGCCACTTTGGAAATCTATCTGGCACTATCTCAGAAAACTGGGAATAGGGCTTCCTCAAGACTCAGCTATTCCACTCCTTGGAATATACCCAGAAGATGCTCCAGCATACAACAAGAACATTTGCTCAACCATGTTCACAGCAGTCTTATTCATAATAGCCAGAACATGGAAACAGCCTAAGTGTCCCTCAGTAGAAGAATGGATAAAGAAACTGTGGTACATTTACACTATGGAATACTACTCAAACTATTAAAAACAAGGAATATCTAAAATTTGTGGACAAATGAATTGAACTAGAAATGAACATAATGAGTGAATTCACCCAGAAGCAGAAAGAGTCAAATGGTATATACTCACTTATATCTGGACACTCCCCCAAGGGATATGTCTGATGAAAGTCTTCACTTACCAGGAAAGTGGGACAGAGGGAAAGACTTCCTATTGGGACTCAAGGTGAGAGAAGCACGGCAGAATGCGGAAATAGAAGGATACAGACAGTCCTAGGAAGCTACAAGAAGAACATTATGATGGGTGGATCTGGGCCCAGGGTTTCTGCTCAAACTATGGCACTAGCCAAGGACAATACATGCAGTAAACTTCGAACCCCTACCCAGATCTAGCCAGTGGACAGGACATTCTCCACAATTGAGTGGAGAGTAGAGAGTGAGGTCTGAATTTCAACGAACTCTGCTGCCCCATATTTGATCACGTCCCCTGGCTGGGGAGGCCTGGTGGCACTCAGAGGAAGGATAGCAGGCTACCAAGAAGAGACTTGATACCCTGTGAGTATATACAGGGGGAAGAGGTCCCCCTCAGTCACAGTCATAGGGGAGAGGAGTAAGGGGAAAATGGGAGGGAAAGAGGAATGGGAGGATACAAGGGATGGGATAACAATTGACATGTAATATGAATAAATTAATAAAATATATTTTAAATTTTTTGATCAAGATGCTCAAGCGTACCTCTTCACAGTTAATGGATTCTGGTGGGGATGGTGCCTGGGAAGAACTCCATTTCCTTTAAGAAACTGGCCATGGAGTGTTTGATATGCTCCAGTAAGATTATGGACAACAAAAAATTGTCTTTGTGTTTTGTTTCTGTTATTGTTTTTTTTTTTTTAGAGAGAGGGCACAAGGGTGGAAGGTTAGACCTTGAGAGGATTGGAAATGGAGAATAATCAGATCATTGTATGAAATTCCCAAATAATTAATAAAATATATTATGTTGGGGGAAAAAGCAACCAAACAAACAAATAACAACAAAAACAAACATAAAACAAACAACAACAAAGAAAGAAGTGAAAGATCCAGTCCTATGTGTCTTGCAGAAATAGAATGTTGAACAAAGCCACAGGCAACTCAGCTGGTGTATACCTGGAGACAGGCGTGAACTTGTGCTCCTGTATGGAACACTGCTCATGCTTGAAACCTAGAAAAAGCTGACAATTACACAGTGGAAACTCTTTAGACTCATTTCATGCAGCATTTGAAACAGACATTCTTGAATTCCTTTGTTCCCTTGACCTGTCTTTTATTTGCTTGTCTGTTTCTTGTTTTTTTTTTTTTTCCTTTTCCAATATCTTTCCTGTTTTTTATTATTATCTTCACTAGGTCTTTTTTGGAGGCCATTGCCCCAAAACTCTATCTGTAAGCCACACAGAGTGACCTCCACATGCTGACTATGGCATGGTAGATGCTTAATCTCATGGCTTATGATGTGCAATTCTTCAGTCTATCTTTATTTATTTATTTACTTATTTATTTGTTTTAGTTTTAGTTTTAGTTTTAGTTTTTTGAGACAGAGTTTCTCTGTGTTATCTTGGCTGTTCTAGGCTCACCTTGTACACCAGGCTGGCCTCGAACTAACATTGATCCACCTGCCTCTGCCTCCCAAGTACTAGGGTTTAAGGTGCATGCCACCACACCAGGCTTACATTTCTATTGAAATCCTTCTCAGCAAGGTCTTTTCAGTTCACAAGTCCCACAGAAGGATCACTTCCTTCCAATCATATGGATATATTCTTTATGATTGAAATTTGTTTCTTGTTTTGGCATTTGCATCAGACACATCTATGTTTTATACTCTAGTTCGATCATCTTAAATCCTCAAAGAAACATAATAAATTTTATTTTTTCCAGGAAATTATTAACACCGATTTCACTCAGTTTCCTTGACTCTTCCAATTCTCTACCAGAATAATCACTTAAAAATACACACACACACACACACACACACACACACACACACACACACACACACACATCTCCAAACAGAAACTTTGATATATATGTCAAGGATCTGCAAGGAAGAAAAACAAAACAAAATGCCCTGATTTAACATTATAAGACAAAACACTCCAAAGATGCTACTGAGTTTGGTTTTTTGTTGGCCATCTACCACTGGGCATGAAGCCCACCTACACTTAAGAGAGGTCTGTTTCCCCAGTAACACTCCACTGGAGAAAAACAAATCTTCATTTTTAAGTGGCTATCAGAGATTGCCTGTGTGTTAGGCACGGCTGTCTGTGTTCACTTCTCCTTTCAGCTCTGGAAGGCCTACTGGTGCAGACCTATGCAGGCACTGTGCATGCTGCCCCTGTATCTGTGAGTGCTTGTGCTCACCAGCCCCATGGTACCTAAAAGGCCTTGGTTCCTTAGGGTTCTCCATCTCCTTATGCTCTTACACTTTTACCACGTCCTCTTCTGCAGGGTTCCCTGAGCCTTTAGGAAAGACATTTGATAGAAACTGCCTTTTTATAGCTGAATGTTCCAAGTTCTGTTTCTCTTACATATTGTCTGTGGGTCTCTGTACTTATTTCCTTATACTGAAGGAAGAAGCTTCTGTAATGAATACTGAACAAGGAGGCATTTTTGCATATAGCAAAATGTCTTAAGGTATTGTTTTATTCCTATGTTTCTTTAGAAGAACAGTAATATTTTGTTTTCTCTTAGCTCTCTGGCCTATTTAGTCTCAGGGTCTTGGCCACCTAAGCAGCAATTCCTGAGTGTTCAAATGATCATGCCTCTAGATCTATTTGCATTTCTTATGCTTTATATTTGGCTCTTTTTCTTGTTTAGTTGTTATGTCATAATCAAATTTGTTTGTTTTTTATTTACTTTATTTTAATTTATAATTATTCCTTGAATGTCTGTTTTCTAAAGAAGGACAGAAAGAGTGTACATCCAGATTTGGAGGGGAGGTATGGAGAAACTTGAAGGAGTAGAGGGAAGGAAACCAATGATTTGAGTGTATTATATTTAAAAAAATCTATTTTCAATAAAAGGAAAAACATTCTCCATCTCTTTTCTCTGCAACACTCCTATTTATTCACTAGGTGCTTAGGACAAATAACAGAGCCTTGGGCTTCCTAGATGAAAGCTTCTTAAAGGAGGTTCTGGACCACACCAAATCCCATGACTTCATGTAGTTTGGATATCTCTCTTGCAGTCCAGAGGTCCTAACTAGAAAGGCCAGCCTTGGATGTGAAAAAAAGCAAATGGATTTCTGAACTTTACAAGAATTGGGTCTCTTTAGGCACTAAGTGAGCTCTGAGTTGACATGAATGTGACGTAGTTTCAGTGACTGGTTAAATTACAATGTTGTATATAAATAATTGTCTGTTAGTTACTGGTTT
This sequence comes from Acomys percivali, assembly GCA_907169655.1. NCBI lineage: Eukaryota > Metazoa > Chordata > Mammalia > Rodentia > Muridae > Acomys > Acomys percivali. The sequence continues at coordinate 115,241,779 of OU015745.1, read as the reverse complement.
TCAGCACTCCATAATATAGGAAGATTTTTAAAAGTTGGATTTTATTACCTTGGGCCACTGAAATGGATACCTTATCCCCCACCCCCTGACACACATACACACACACACACACACACACACACACACACAGAGTGAAGAAAACATCCTGGTCAAATTTGCTTTGGGGTTTTAACTCTACTTGCTGTTTTGTTTCAGTGATAACTTTCGATTAACTATCCAAAGATCTCTAGGAAAACCTAATCAGTACCAACTGAATACCAAGTCTAACTTATGGGTCCCTATTACTAGCATTTCTTTTGTAACTAAATGGGATTTCCTTTTCTTCTAATAGAATTGTGAAGTGATTTAAATAATTCTCAAGTTTCATGGAAAAGGCAGCTTAGGCACAGAAACATACACAGTGAGTCCCATAGGGCATTAACCTATCAGCTTCAAAGACACCAAGGAAGCAATTTTAAGGTAGATTATTTGTCAAAACTTTGTCCCCTTGAGCTGTTGGGCATTCAATCATTCCTTTCTAATCTTTGTTCAAAGAAAATGTGACTCCCTCAGTTTCATGAAGAGTCAATTTTTGCTCCCACACTCCTGTATAGATTTTCCTCAGCAGTGAGTCTTAAATAGGATTAAAATCCTCCACACCCAGCCATGAGTGGTGACCCAATCCCAGCACTCAGGGAAGGGAGGCAGAAGCAGGTGGATCTCTGTGAGTTTGAGGCCAGCCTGGTCAACACAGTGAGTCCAGGACAGCCAAGGCTACACAGAGAAACCCTGTCTTGAAACAAAACAAAAACCAAAAAATGAACAAACAAAAAACCCTCCAAGTTCCAGCCTAAGAGTTTTTGTGCTCTACACCTACTTTGACTTAGCCCCAGCATTCTTTCTCATATACTTTGTACCACACACCCAGGATCATGACAGAAAGCACACACAGGAACAAACTGGTACCCAGTTCTGCTGTTATGCTCCGTAATGCTTGAATCAGGTTAGTTGACTTTCTTTCTTTTTTTTTTAATATTTTTATTTTATTACATATGTATAAACCAAACTACATACAGCAGGGAGAACCATATGACAGTCATGAGAATAATGAGTTCTATACATGTTCCATTCATAGTGAATTGACCATCTGCATTCGTCCCATTTGAAGTAAGTGTCTTTCTTGTCTTGTTGGGTCTAAATTTCCGAATCAAATTCAATATCTATCCTATCTCAACTCTAATAGCTTAACTTCTTTAACTTAATCTAAGATGATTTTGTCCCCTAATCAACTAAGCTTGGTTGTAAAACTATGCTATCTTATCTTCAATGCCCCTCAGAGACTTGAGAAGGAATAAAACTTAAATTCCTGAGTGAACCAGCAGTGTGGGTTAGCAGCTTCCATATTGTACAAATTGACTTACAACAGTTTACTGCCTGACCAGTCACCTGTGCTGACTTTCAAAATCTCTTTTTTAGTTGAGCAGCTGAGGGTTCCCCTATTTTGATGAGTTAATTTGACTGGTAAAACTTTTAGGGTTGTTATGAATATGAAATGCATAACTATGGACAGCATAGTTAATAAACAATCAAAATGTTAAATAATCATCCTTACTTTTATTTATGTTAGAAAAAATAAAAAATATGCTTTCATAATCATATAAAGAAAAATGAAAACCCCCATTTTTACTTTCTTCCATAACATTTTATTCTCCTTCTCATCCTTTTCTAGCAATCAGCTATCTGTAAAGTAATTTTTGTTGTTCAAACTTTCAAAATGTAATATAAGAAAGCTATTAAATGTCATAGTATCAGTTAAAAACATACTAACACATAAAGCTAACTCTCTTCTCATTTATCCATTCCTTACAATGTACCAATTATTAGTCAGTAGACTGGGCTATAGAAGTATACTCTTGTAAGTCAAAATGTCACCTATTGAGAAAACAATTAGCATATGGCTAGGTTATAAAGGCCACTATTTTTTTACAAAGTTGGTAGCACCTCAGTGTTTATCAATTAAAAAACATACTAGTGGTCTTTCTTCCATGTTAAATATTGCCCTGACAATCTCTACCAGTATGTCAGTTTTCTAATTTTTCTTTCTTGCTTACTTTTTTTTTTTTTAACTTTCTTTATTAGACAACCCGCAGAAATATGTCAAACAGAATACTGGAGGATTGCAGAAACATAGTGTCCAGAGGGCTGAAAACGTAGTAGAATCCAAAATTTGCATGGAGTCATTTACACAGGGCACTGGCAAGTGCTACAGAGGAGTGAAGCCAGCATTAGCATAGGAATCCAAGAAGGAATTCACAGAAATGTGACCAGATCTGAGACTCCACCTGTGAGGCTCTGCCTAGTCCCGTCATTAAAAAGAAGAATGTGACTCCTCACCACAGAAGAGAGCCCAGAAGCAAGAGAACATTCCAAGATCCAAAGAGGAATGCAGGAGAGGCTAGATGAAAGCCCACAGTCAGGGCAATCAGCTTTTCCATCCAGTCTCCTCCCAGCTCTTCTCCCCTAGATATCTTTAATTTTTTTCTTAAAATACACAGCCTTAGCCTTGCAGCTTAGCCCCAGTTTTCTCTTGCTGTATATTGATCTGCATTTATTCTTTATTCTTCACTTACTCCTTCCTTTTAATTTTTCCTTTCCATAAAAGGAAAAGTGTGTGTCTGTGTGTGTGTGTGTGTGTGTGTGTGTGTGTGTGTGTGTGTGTGTGTATCCCAAAGGGTTTCATTAGGGTGGTTAAAGGAGTACAGGTGGAGATTTGTTTATAGGAACATGGGCAATTTAAGTTTCTAGACCGCTGAAGAAAATTCATATTTTGAACCCATCAACATTAAATACTCAAGAAGAGCCTGGCCTTCATGACCCCTCCCACTTCCGAGAAAGGGAGCACAACAGCCATGTCATGCCCAGAAGTCAGTGTTTTACTGTGCTTCCCATTCCTTCTTCCTGCTTGCATTCTTTCTACCTGTTCTTCCTGATTATCCCTTAACCTAGGTGGGGGCAGGGATAGTAGAGACGCTCCATGTAAGGTCATGCTGTTAAGGCATTTATTCTCAGTACTTCGACTCTGCCGTTTCTTCAAGTCACTGCAAAACAAAGCTTCTCTAACCAAAGCTGGCAACAGTGCAAATATATGGATATAAATGTAATTATTTAGAAGGCGATCTTGTCTTTTTTTAAAATTTTTTATTAATTTATTCTTGTTACATCTCAAAGGTTATCCCATCCCTTGTATCCTCCCATTCTTCCCTCCCCCCCATTTCCCCTTATTCCCCTCCCCTATGACTGTTCCTGAGGGGGACCTCCTCCCCCTTTATATGCTCATAGGGTATCAAGTCTCTTCTTGGTAACCTGCTGTCCTTCCTCTGAGTGCCACCAGGTCTCCCCCTCCAGGGGACATGGTCAAATGTGAGGCACCAGAGTATGTGAGAAAGTCATATCCCACTCTCCACTTAAGTGTGGAGACTGTCCTGTCCATTGGCTAGACCTGGGTAGGGGTTTGAAGTTTACCGCCTGTATTGCCCTTGGCTGGTGCCTTAGTTTGAGCAGGACCCCTTGGCCCAAATCTGCGTATCATAATGTTCTACTTGTAGGTTTCTAAGACCCTCTGGATCCTTCTGCTAATGGTTGATATTGTTGCACATAGGATCTCTCTCAGTACAGCATCTGAGGGCTGTTGTAGAGGGCTAGGTGGAAGACAGGAAGCCTCTGTAGAGATTGATTTCTCTATGTCCTGGAAGCAAATGTTTGCTGTCTTCAGTAAAGGGGTCTATTAATGGTGAGCAAGCAAAATAGGGGCAGCTGCCTCATCTCTTGGTAGGATCTTTGGAGTCTCGCTGACTATCAACCTTCTCCTGGAACTGAGACTTTAATTTGTTAACCTATGGCTTCTGTGAGCAGCTTTATCTATTCACACAAGTTGTCTCTGTTCAACCACCTTCACCACCTCCATTAGTTTGAGGTGTGCTTTCACTTTTTAAAATAGCATTAATTTTTGTTGACCCTCCTAGTTCCCCCTCTCCCCTGGGTCTTCTTTCCACTCCAGTTATCCCCCCCGAACCTGTCTTATTTTACTTAGTGTAGCATTTCCCAGTCTTACCCATTTTCTACAAATATCATACTTTCATTTTTCCTCAGAGCAAAATACATGGAGTACATTTTCATTACAAACATGTAGGCTAATTCTATATCCTCAGTATTATGACTACAGCAGCAATAAATATGAGTGTGAAACATATCTGGGGTCAAATGTAGAGTTCTTTGGTTGCCCAGAGGTTTTATAGTTGTGCCATGGAGGTATACCAATTTACCCTCCAACAAAGATTGAATTTTTGTTAACATATTTTTAATCAAAATAGAATTATACCCTACTTTCCCCTACCTTTCTTTCTTCCAGTCTCCCCCAGGTACATTACCTCCAAAGCTCCTTCTGCTCCCCCCAAGTTGGTATCTTCACTTTGATTATTTTTGTGATATACTTATATGTGTGTATGCATATCATTGCATACATTGCATAAATACAACCTACCGAGTCTGCCTTTGTTGTTTGTGTGTATAAGGCTTCTGAGCTAATCACTCTGCATTGGATAACTAATAAGGGGCCCATTCCTAATAGAGGCTAAGTCTCTTTCTCCCAATCTAGTTACTTACAGTTCTTTATGAAGGGGTTAGCTCCCATAAACCTTTCCAACATCCATGTTAATTATGCCTACTGATATTATTCCAGTCTTGTTGATGCAGCCAATCTCTTGTGGGATAGTTTCACTGCAGACTTCCAGATATTCTGGCTCTTACAGTCATTCTGGTTCCTATTTCATGATGTTACCTGGTGATAGATGCAGGAGCTATGTGCATTAAGTGGGACTGGGCCCTGGTGATCCCTTGATCTCTATATTATGTCCACTTGTGGTTTCCTATGATGGTCCCCATTTGCTTTCAAGAGCAGTTTCGTGGTGATGCCCATTCCAACTGGGATGAGATGTAATCTCAAAGCAGTTTTAATTTTTCATTTCTCAGAATCCTAAGGGTGAACACTTTAAAGATATTTCTTTTAAAGATATTTGCATTTCTTCTTACTAAGTTTCTTTTCCTCTTTTTGTTGAGTATTGAGTTCTTTTGTTGTTTTTAAGTTTTCTTGATTCTTTCCAGTATTCTGGATATCATTTCTCTGTCAGAAGAATATCTAGTAAAACATTTTTCTCCATTTGGTAATCTTTTCACTTATAATTGTCTACTTTGCTGAACAGGAAGCTTTTTAATTGCATGAAGTTCCATTTGGTACTTATTGATCTCATATCCTGAGCAGCTATAAGACTATTCAGACAGCCATATCTATGCTCATATGTTACCTCTAGCAATTTTAGAGTTTCAGGTATAACAAGATATTTGATCCATATAGAGTTAATATTCATACAAAGTGAGAGATAAGAGTTTTGTTTGAATCTTCTATGTATAGATACCCAATTTTCCAAGCTCTGTAGTACAGCTTGAAGTGAGGACTGGTGATATTTCCAGCATTATTAAACTTATTCAGCATTGTTTTGGACATTTAAAGTCCTTTTTGTTGTTGTTGTTGTTCTGTGAAATTTAACATTGTTTATATTTCTCATTTTTGTGATGACTAGTCTTGGAACTGCACATTGCTTTTGTTAGGACAATCTTGCTCACATCATTAATCCTCCACTCTCTAGACAGGGCAGGTCTTCTGTAGAGAGCCTCCATTTCTTTGAGTGCTTCTACTATTTCTACTTCAATATTTTCCATGATATTAATTATTTCTTAATGTCTATTGTTTTGGGGTTTGGCTTAGTCTTGCTTTTCCAAGGCCCTAAGATTCATAGTTGAATTATTTACTTGAGGACTTTCTAATTTTCAAAATGGGTACTACCATCTATGAGCTTCCCTCATAAGATTATATTTATTGAGCTGGCCACCATGGAGCATGCCTGTAATCCCAGGGAGGCAGATGTAGGTAGATGTAGGCCAGCCTAACTTATAGAGCAATTCAGGACAGCCAAGACTACACAGAGAACCTCTGCCCCCCCCAAAACAAAACAAAACAAAAATTATTCAGTACATATTTTATCCCTTTGGGTTAATTCTTGGCTTGACGTTAATCTGCTAAATTATTAGAATATCAACATCTTGTTTTTTAAATTTTTTTATTAATTTATTCATATTAGATCTCAATTGTTAGCCCATCCCTTGTATCCTCCCTTTCTTTCCTCCCTCCCGCTTCCCCCGCTACTCTCTTCCCCTATGTCTGTGACTGAGGGGGACCTCCTCCCCCTGTATATGCTCCTAGGGTATCGAGTCTCTTCTTGGTGACCTACTATCTTTCCTCTGAGTGCCACCAGGCCTCCCCATCCAAGGGACATGGTCCAATATGGGGCACCAGAGTTTGTGTGAAAGTCAGATCTCCTTCTCCACTTAACTGTGGAGAATGTCCTGTCCATCGGCTAGACTGGGTAGGGGTTCGAAGTTTACTGCCTATATTTTCCTTGGCTGGTGCCATAGTTTGAGGAGGAACCCAGGGCCCAGACCCTCTGGATCCTTCTATTTCCTCATTCTCCCAGGCTTCTCACCCCTAAAGTCTCAATAGGATGTCCTCCCCTCTGACCCACTTTCCTGGTAGGTAAAGTTTTTCATGGGGGCGTACCCTTTGGACTAGTGTCTCAATATAAGTGAGTATATACCATTTGACTCTTTTTGCTTCTGGGTGAACTCACTCATTATGATAATTTCTAGTTCAATCCATTTGTCCACAAATTTAAGAAATTCCTTGTTTTTAGTAGCTGAGTAGTATTCCATAGTGTAAATATACCACAGTTTCTTTATCCATTCTTCTACTGAGGGACACGTAGGCTGTTTCCATGTTCTGGCTATTATGAATAAGGCAGCTATGAACATGGTTGAGCATATGTCCCTGTTGTGTGGTGGAGCATTTTCTGAGTATATTCCAAGGAGTGGAATAGCTGGGTCTTGAGGAAGCCCTATTCCCATTTTTCTGAGAAAGCGCCAGATAGATTTCCAAAGTGGTTGTACTAGTTTGCATTCCCACCAGCAATGAAGGAGTGTTCCTCTCTCTCCACATCCTCGCCAGCATGTGGTGTCAGTTGAGTTATTGATCTTAGCCATTCTGATGGGGTGTAAGATGGAATCTCAGTGTCGTTTTGATTTGCATTTCTCTGATGACTAAGGAGGTCGAGCATTTCTTTAAGTGTTTCTCCGCCATTTGATATTCCTCTGTTGAGAATTCTCTGTTTAGTTCCAAGCCCCATTTCTCAATTGGGTTATTTGGTTTGGTGGTGTTTAATTTCTTGAGTTCTTTATATATTTTGGATATTAGACCTTTGTCAGATGTAGGGTTGGTGAAGATCTTTTCCCAGTCTGTAGGCTGTCGCTTTGTTCTCTTGACAGTGTCACCTGCCTTACAGAAGCTTATCAGCCTCATGAGGTCCCATTTATTAATTGTTGACATTAAGGCCTGGGCTGTTGGTGTTCTGTTCAGGAAGTTGTCTCCTGTACCTATGTGTTCCAGACTCTTCCCCATTTTTTCCTCTAATTGAGTTAATGTCTCTGGTTTTAGGTTGAGGTCTTTAATCCACTTGGACTTGATTTTTGTGCATGGCAACAAATAGGGGTCTAATTGCATTTTTCTACATGTGGACATCCAGTTAGACCAGCACCATTTGTTGAAGATGCTGCCATTTTTCCATTGAATGGATTTGGCTTCTTTGTCAAAAATCAAGTGACCAAATGTGTGCGGATTCATCTCTGGGTCTTCAGTTCGATTCCATTGATCCACTAGCCTATTGCTGTGCCAGTACCATGCTGTTTTAATTACTGTTGCTCTATAGTACAGCTTGAGATCAGGTATGGAGATTCCTCCAGAGGATTTTTTATTGTATAGGATTGTTTTTGCTATTCTGGGCTTTTTTGTTTCTCCATATGAAGTTGAGAATTGTTCTTTCAATATCTTCAAAATATTTTGTAGGTATTCTGATAGGGATTGCATTGAATCTGTAAATTGATTTTGGTAAAATGGGCATTTTTACTACAACATCTTCTTGTTTTATAATCCCATTTACTTGAAATACATTTTTCCATCTTCTCATTCTAATGTATTGATCATCTTTGATCGTACAGTATGTTTCTGTAAAGGAGCAAAGAAATATATCCCATCTTTCAATCCAATCTTCTGGCTTATGCCTTTTGCTTGAGAATCAAGATTATCAATATTTAGAGTTTCTTCTTTAGGCTCTCATTGAGTAAAGGCTCTTAATGCTAAGCCTCACAACCTGAATGTAGTCACTGGAACCTACACAGTGAAGGGAAAAACTGACTCCTAAAATTGTGTCACACATACACTGTGGTGCCATACACACAAAAAAGAAGTGTTTAAAAAATATTTAGTTGCTGTGGAAAGGTGTGTATGAATCTTGTCAATTTGTAGATTTTTAAACTGTTTGTTTTTTTCTATCCCCTGTTTATCTACTGTTCTAGCATTGATTATCCACATCCACCCCCATCATGGACACTTTGAAGAGTCTAGCATTCTTTTCAGTACAAAAAATTCCTCTGTCATTCTTAATAGGGCTTCCTTAGAGGTAAAAAATTATTTTAGCCTGCTTTTTAATCATGAAATGTTTTTTATTTGTTCATTAATTATGACAGATAGCTTTGCTGGGTATAATAGTCTTGGCAGACACCTTTGTTCTTTCATAACTTGAAATACAGCACCCCATTTCCTTTGAGCTTTTAAAGTTTCCTTTGGGAAATCAGCTGTTGTTCTGATAGGCCTGCCTTCACATGTGCTTTGATCTTGCTAAAATTCCTTCAGGGGGGAGAATGTAAACAAGTTCTATCCCTCCTGCTAATGTCTCAGTGAAAAGCCAAGGCATGATTACAATAAAATTCACTTTCAGGAACGAAGGAGTTTATTGGGATTCCTTACAGATATAGTTGAGGGAGTTGGGGTACTTGCAGGGTTAACTGTACTCCTCTTCACAAAAGACTACATTTGGAAAGCCTTTACAAGTGGATAATGGATTCATTGTAGCTACATAGTTGAAGCTTTTCTCCCCTAGTTTTCCAGTCTAGTCTTTAACTCAAGCCACATGCAATTAATATAGTTGTATACAGCAGATGGTCAGTTGTTCAGGATGTGGTAAATTCTCTGGTGTGTATCTTATGACCATTTCTACCTGTCTATAAAGGGTTGGAAGCAGGCAGCCATCCTACCTGGGATAGTCTTTTTGCAAGAAGACCTAACTGGATTCCCTAAATGTGAATTGTTTGACTCAGAGAACAGTCCTATCTTACAGCTCTCAGTGCCTTTCCTTTGTTGTGTATATTTTTTCGACTGTAACATGTCATAGGGAGTTTCTTTTCTATTCTTTTCTCTTTGGTGTTCTAGAGGCATCTCCTATATAGATAAGACTCTCATTGTATTTGGGAAATGTTCTGCTATGTTTGCACTGAGAATATGCTCCAATCTTTCCCATAGAGTTCTTCTATGTCCACAAATCCAGTTCACTGACACTGTGTGTCCTACTCACACATTACAGCTTACCATTGTCTTTCACTGAGTGTTCCAATCCCACTATGCTGTCTTCAAACTCTGACTCTGCCCTCCTTGTGATCTACTCTATTTGTGTTGTTTTCCACTGAGAATTTTATTTGACTTGCTGAAATTTAATTTCTACCATCATTTCATTTTGCCTTTCTTCCATGTTTTTTATCTTTATTAAATTCCATTTTCATAAACTTCATTTATTTCCATAGGTAATTTAGCTGATCTTGTTCCCTTACAATTCAGTCAACAGTTTATTCATGTCCTCCTTCATTACTTTCTTTCTTTCATTTGTTTGCTTTTGTTTTTTGAGGCAGTGTTTCTCTGTTTAGCCCTGGCTATCCTAGAACTTCCTCTGTAGACCAAGCTGGCCTGGAACTCAGAGATCTGCCTGCCTCTGCCTCCAGAGTACTGGGATTAATGGCATACACCACCACCACCCAGTGTCTCTTTCATTTCTTTAAATGCGTCTATTATCTTTCTTTGAATGTTTTGTCTAAAAATTTTTTCTCACTTGGGACCATTGTTCTAGGAATGCTTTCTTAGTTTTCATGTACCACATGGTTTGTTGTTGTTGGGACTTGAACATCCGGAGTTAGATCATAGGCTGCATTCTGTTGTTGTTATTGATTTATGTCATCTCTGTTCTCTTAGTGTATGTGTCTGTCATGGTTCAAGGTGGGGGAACTAGGTTGTGTTAAGGTTGATATTTCACTTCTGTCAATTAAGCTATTGTTCATAGCACCAGGGTCTGTCCTAATAGGCACCTGCGAATAAAATACTGCCTATTGTTATAGTCCCTACAAAGGGACAGAACCATTGTGCAAACAAACAGTCAACTAGGAACACTTCCCTTTGAGGTTGGAGAGATGATTAAACAGTGAAAAGAACTGGGTATTTTTGTAGAGGAATGAGGATCAATCCCTAGGACTTGCGTGATAATTCACAATTCCTGTTGCAAAGGATATGATGTCCTCTTATTCTCTCCATGCCACCAGGCACACACATAGTACACAGACATGCATACAGGCAAACATCCATACAAATAAAAATTAATTAACTAATTAAAAAATTAAAATAAAAGAACTCTTTAAATGGTAATTATGTTGGTTGTAAAAGGACATTAATAGTACTTTATATATTTACATTAGTTATCGTAGACATGAATTAAAAGGAAAAAAATATACAAAACAAGACTAAGGACTAACATTAGGATATTTGGAAAGAAAGTAGAGAAGAATATAAGTAGAAGTGGGAACTTTAAGGGGGAAAAGGAAATGAACAATTTTGGCATTTTGGTTTAAGGTCAAGTGATTGCTGGGAGCAGGAGTGTATGCCTTTAGATTCAGCACTCCATAGGCAGAGGCAGACTGAACTTTGAGGTTTTTTTTTTTTCTCTCCTATAATTATTTTATTTTATTTTATTTTTGTTTTTTGTTTTGTTTGTTTGTTTGTTTTTTTAATTAATTTATTCTTGTTACATCTCAATGGTTATCCCATCCCTTGTATCCTCCCATTCTCCCCTCCCTCCCATTTTCCCCTTATTCCCCTCCCCTATAACTGTTCCTGAGGGGGATTACCTCCCCCTGTATATACTCATAGGGTATCAAGTCTCTTCTTGGTAACCTGTCCTTCCTCTGAGTACCCACGAAAGCCTTCACTTAACAGGAAACTGGGACAGAGGGGAGGACTCTAGATGAACTTTGAGTTTGAAGCCAGCGTGGTCTGCAGATGAGTTCCAGGACAGCTAGGGCTACACAGAGAAACCCTGTCTCAAATAAAAAAATAAATAGAAATAAAGGTAAACTAAAGTTAGAGAGGTAAATATATGCTAACAGATAACATAGAACAGTCACATCTCTCAGGAGTCAGAAGCATAATTACTCTGAACACCAGGACACA
>OU015745.1:115201930-115224602 GCA_907169655.1 Acomys percivali | reverse complement strand
TCTCTCTCTCTCTCTCTCTCTCTCTCTCTCTCTCTCTCTCTCTCTCTTACTTCATTGAGCACTTTTCTCTTTTCTTTTTTCCTCTCTCCCCACCTGATTCTGCATTTTTCTTATGATCACGGGAAAATGACAACACCATGCTATAGGAAAACCATCAGGATGTAAGCGCACTTTTTCTTCATCTTGCAATGTTAGCCATTTCACGTGTGGACTGTAATGACTTAAACACTGACTACCACACCCTGCTGTAGTTGACCATGTCTGTAGCTGAATTTCTTGGCTCAGATTTTGCTATCCCCTATAAAGTTCTGTTAGGAGCCAAAAAAGTAATGAGCAGAAGTTTGAAATCCCTCCTAGGTCATACTAAATGAGAAGAACAGAGCAAAGGAAACCCTTTGGAACATAAGACAAACTAGGAGCCTGTGGCCGCACGAAATTCTCTTCAAATCCCAAAATAATTAGTAAAATAAGACTTTCAAAACAAGTATATAAGCACATGTATTTGTTCCTATGACAACTACATCCTCAAATAATATTTACTTGTTATAATCTTATCTGTTCATGTTATTCCAGGAATATCTGCCATGATATCGGTTCAGGGATACTACTACTGCTTCATCATTCGTAAAACAAACTTTAGTTTTACTTAAAAAGTGAAAACAGCTAAGGTCCAGCTGGGGTGCATAGTACAACTTATATGAAGAAACATGCTTCTTTTTTCTTTAAGCAAATGAAGAAAATCCCTCAGTAACACTCTAGAGAATCAATTACTGGTGGAGGTAATGGAGGACCCTGCTTTATCCTGGCCCAGCATGTCTTTAGACAAAATAATATAAATAGTTCAGTCGCATCCACAATGCTAAATGAGTTCTATTGTTCTTCGTTACTTAGCCCAAAGTACACAAGTAGCTCCAGATGAAGATGTAACACAGTCTGCCTATTCTGGGTTTCTTATCTATGCAGTTTATCCAAAATCCCCCTATCATGTGCCCTAACAAAATATATCAATAGAAGAAAGCTTCCACTTTTATAATAAATGATAATGTTTTGTGTTGGCTCATTCATATATTTCTATAGCCATTAAATGTCTGGTACATACTAAACCTTTAATAAATACTTGAGGAATGAATTCGTGAATAACCAAAAGGACACATGTCCTTTAGGTAACTGAATGAAGATTTCATTTCATTCAGGATTCAGGATTCACTTGTATGTGTTCATTTCTTTGCCAGTTTTCAAAAACAGCTTTACACATTAGTTTTCATCATCACATTTTAGTGAAGGGGGTTGTCTGGGTTCGTGTGCCTATTGCTGTGCTGAAACACCATGACCAAAGAGTAAGTTGGGGACAAAAGTGTCTACTTGGCTTACATTTCCATATTGAAGGAAGACAGGACTGAAATTCAAATAGGACAGGGATCTGGAGGCAGGAGCTAATACAGTGGTCATGGAGGAGTGCTGCTTACCAGCTTGTACTTCATGGCCTGCTCAGCCAGCTTTCTTATACAACCCAGGACCATCAGCCCAGGGATAAGAGCACCAATAATGTGTTGAGCCCTTCCTCATCAATCACTAATTGAGAAAATGTCCTACAGCCAGACCTCATGGAGGTATTTTCTCAGTTGGCTTTCTCTCCTAACTGATGATTCTAACTTGTATCAAGTTGACATAAAACTAAGCAGTACAGAAGGCAGAGATGGGATTTGGTGGCCAGAGACTTGCTGAGCCAGAAACTCACTCTGGAAGGCAGGCATTCTTAGGAGCTTGAGTACTTCCAATGGAGTCAACTTGCATTTGTAGTCAAAGACAGAAGATCTGTAAAGATGTTGGTGAAGAAATTCATTTCAGGTTATAAGTCAAATAGTTTCAGATTTGTTAAAATTCTGTTTTGATGTTCATGTCCAATCCTTTGCCTTCAATACCAGTTGTAGCTTGCAGTGCTACTTAAACACACATGCGCACATACACACGTATGTGTGTGTATAATTTTGTTTTATAAAATAAAAAACAAAGCCTCACAACTGTCTCCTGCTCTCCCTCCCATGTGGATCTAAGTTCAGAGTCAGTCTGAGATCTCCTTGTGCCTTAAGCGGCATTCTTTCCATCTACTCTCTGTATTTCCTCTCTAACACCCTCTCCCACATTCCAGGACCACTCCTTCCTCCAGCCAGCAGTCACTCAATGGCATTTAGCAAGAATTTGGTCACACATGCACTGACTTTCCATGCTCACAATCATTCCTGCGTGCACATCTGGAATTGGGCAAGTCGGGTGAGGAAGTTAAACCAAGGCCAGGAACCCCTCAGGCCACCTTCTCAGCTAAAATAAATAATTTACATTTTTAGAATTAGGTTTTGTTACCTCCTGGAAGTAGAACAAGAATTGAGCGTCATATCTGGCTGATCTTAATAGTAAGTAACTTGTTTTCTTGTCTAAATCCAGACTACAGATGGCCAATACTAGCCCTGGGACACTCTTCTCAAAACCATGTGAACTGAAAGATGTGCCTTAGCTATAGTTTGGTTGAGTCTTCTGATGTGAACAGTTTGGGGAAACAAGAACATATTCTTACCTATCTGTCAGTGGTTTTATATCAGATAGAAGCACAGGATGCTGGGCTTCCTTAATGAGCACTACCCACATGTTTTTTCCATAAAAAAACTGCCTACAACACAGCGATAAAGTCTTGTTTGTCATTCTCCACAATTTATCAAATGGATATGTACGAAGCTCATCATCAAGTGGATATGTACGATCCTTGAAGAGAATACTTTCTTCTGTCATTTCCTCTTCAGAAGAGAACAAGTATCCAAGAGATGACAGCCAAACGGGACAAAAGAAGAAACATCAAGACCAGGCAAATGCCTTAATATGGAAGCTGGACAAGGCAAACCAATAGAAGGGAAAAAAAATCCTATGTTAAGTTCCCACTGTCAGGAAGCACCAAGCCAAAAGCAATAAATATATGCAGAGGATCTGGTGCAGACCCATGTAACCTTCGCTTGTCGATTCAGTCTCTGTGAACCCATATGACCATGCTCGGCTGATTCAGTGGGTCATGTTCTCCTGTATTCTCCATCCTCTCTGACTCCTACAATCTTTGCTTCCTCTGTTCCATAGAATTCCCCAATCTCCAAGGGGAGGGACCCTGTCTTAGTTAGTGGTTTCATTGCTATGAAGAGACATCATGACCAAGAGCAACTCTTATAAAGGAAAACATTTCACTGAGGATGGTTTACGGTTCAGAGATTTAGTTCATTGTCATCATGACTGGGAGCATGGTGACACATAGGCAGACGTGGTGCTGGGGAAAGAGCCAAGAGTTCTACATCTAGATTGATAGGGAGCAGGAAGAGAGAGTGACCTCAGGCCTGGTTTGAGCTTCTGAAACCTTAAAGCCAAACCCCAGTGACACACTTCTGACAAGGCCTCATCTATTCCGACAAGCCTATTCCAACACTTGCAGTAATGTCACTCCACACGAATCTCTGGGGGCCGTTTTCATTCAAACCACCACAGACTCAATGAAGATCTCCTATTTAGACTCTCTCTCTTAGCTGTGGGTCTCTGTGCTCTCTCCCATTTGCCATAAGAGGAAGCCTCTCTGATAGTGACTGGACAAGGCATTGATCTATGTGTATAGCAGAGTATCATTTTATTGGTTTAGTTTTTGTTGTTGTTGGTGGTGTTGCTGGTTGGTTAGTTTATTCTACCTTAGGTCACTATGCTACCCAGTCTCTGGTTCCTGGCTCTCCAGGCAGTGTAGGGCAAGGTCTCCCTCTCAATGGTGTGAGCCTCAAGTTAAACTACATTGATTGGCTACTCCAAGTTCTGTGTCACGATTGCCCAGCATATCTTGCAGGAGGGATAAATTGTAGGATGGGGGTTTTGTGGCTGGGTTGTTGTCCAGGTTTCTTTTTCTGTAGCCTGCAGCGTACCTTCTCGTGCCAGGGACTAGACTGTATAGGTGAAGTCTCCAGGCAGGCACCTGCTCAACCTCTCTACTTTCAATGAACTCCATGGATATTGTTCTGGGGGAGATGGGAGGAGAGAAAAGAGGGAAAAATGTGCCCAAGAATGTGTGAGAGAAGAATCTATTTTCAATTAAAATATTTTAATAATTTTATGTTTGAATAAATGTTGTTCAAATATTTAAACACATTTTAGCTCTGTTATAATGTACATATGGGGAAGAAAAGTCTCATGGGTACTGTAAGTAGGGCATTATTGTATTACTAAAGCCATACAAGCCCCACAACTGATAGTCTGCTACTTTTTCACCGTAATTGAGAAATATTAAATTATGCAACTAAAACTTATGCAACATCTGAACGACAACAACAAAAGATCTTCATTTTTCGAAGTAGGCGAGTAGGTTCTAGGAATGAGTTAAATAGCATGTGATTACACCAATTTGCCAGCGTAATGGACATGGATAAAATAGATTCATTTACCGAAACTACTTATTTTTCTTGTAACTGCTCTAAGGATAATACAAGGAAAGCCATTGTTTGCACAGTTTTGGGAGCATATTGGCAGGACACACATCAGGGCAATGGAGCATCTTGTATGTGCAGCAGGAATGATACACACAGAAAATCGCAGAGAATATAATGACACACTGCACAGATTCTAGCCAGACAAAACTCCCAGCACTGAAAGGGAGAAGGAGACACAAAGGGTGTCTAACCAAGGAGCGATTTCCAAATGACACCTGCTGGGAAACAGAAACATGGGTTTTCTCCAATGGGCTCCATTTTTCAAAAATCAAGTTATTTATTGACGTCACATCCCAATTGCAGCTTCCTTTTCTTCCTGTCTTCCCAGTCCCTCCCTCTCACCTCACCTTTCCCCCTCCTTCCCTCCTCCTTTTCTCTTCAGACCTCTCGTGGATATCAAGCAGCCATGGCACATCAAGTTGCAGTAAGGCTAGGTATCTTCCTATTGAGTCTAGACAAGGCATCTTAGTAGGAGAAAAGGGATCCAGAGACACGCAATGGAGTCAGCGACAGCCACTGTCCCTGCCATTAGGAGTTGCACATTAAGACCCATTAAATTTTTTTTTTAATTTTTGAGATTATAATTATACCACCACTTCTCTCTTCCTTTTCTTCTCTCTAAACCCTCTGATATATCCCTTGCCCTGTCTAGTTTTACATCAGCTTGACAAACGTTAAAGTCATCTGAGAGAAGAGAACTTCAATTGAGAAAACACCTCCATAAGATCAGGCTATATAGGCAAGCCACTGTGGATGATGTTATTTCTGGGCTAGCAGTTCTGGCTTCTTTAAAATTCAGCCTGAGCAAGATATGCGGATCAAGCTAGTGAGCAGCACTCCTCCGTGACTATTGCATCAACTCCTGCCTGCAGTTTTCTGCTCTGTTTTATTCTGGCCTTGGCTTCCTCCAGTGGACTGGGATGCAGGATGTGTAACCCAAATAAACCCTTCCCTCCTCAACTTGCCTTTAGTCATGGTGTTTCGTAACAGTAACAGTAACCCTAACTAAAACAGCCCTTCTTTTTTTTTCAAATTCATGAAATATTCTATAAGTTGTTGCTACATGCAAATATGTAACATGTTTATTCCTAAGTACATTTTTTAGGCTTTTCGTTTTCTTTTACTTTAGCATATTTTGTCTCACCACTTGATTGTATGTTTTGTGTTTTGTTTTGTTTTATTTTTTGTTGGGGAGGAAAACATGCAGTTGGATGGGTAGGGGGTTTCTGGAAGGAGTTGGAGGAGGGAAAATCATAAAATCTACAGAAAAAATTAATAAGGCAAATTAGAGAAAAGTTGATAAATGCAAATATTGGGACTAAAAAAATTGCAAAAGGAACTATAACACAAAATTTTTTGCCCTGAGACAAAATAATTCAAATATTAATTCTTCTCACTTTTTTATATAAAATACCTCAAAGGATGTACCACTTGATTCTTTTTTAAAGTCCCATGCAAAGCAATATTTAATAAGCAAAACAATACTTACTAAAGCATCTAAGATTTACTAATACCATTTAAATACAGAACCATATACTGTAGTTTATCTGGGATGGTATTAAGACTATGACCAACACCATTTGTTGAAGATGCTATCCTTTTTCCATTGGATACATTTGACAAAGAAGCCAAATCTATACAATGGAAAAAAGATAGGATCTTCAACAAATGGTGCTGGTTTAACTGGATGTCTACATGTAGAAAAATGCAAGTAGATCCATATTTATTGCCATGCACAAAACTCAAGTCCAAGTGGATTAAAGACCTCGACATAAAACCAGAGACAATACATCTGTTAGAAGAAAAAGTGGGGTAGAGCCTGGAACACATTGGCACAGGAGACAAGTTCACAATTAATAAATGGAACCTCATAAGGCTGAAAAGCTTCTGTATATAAAGAGCTCAAGAAATTAAATACTACCAAACCAGATAACCCAATTAATAAATGGGATTCAGAGTAAACCTAGAATTCTCAATAGAGGAATGTCAAATGGCTGAGAAAAACTTAAAGAAATGTTCAATGTCCTTAGTATTCAGAGAAATGGTTAGGAAAATGACTCTGAGAGTCCATCTTTTTGGCTAAGATAAAAAACTCAAGTGACAGCACATACTGGTGTGGATGTAGAGAAAGAGGAACACTCCTTCATTGCTGGTGGGTGTGCAAACTTTTACAACTACTTTGGAAATCAATCTGGCATTTTCTCAGAATATTAAGAATAGGGCTACATCAACACCAGCTATTCCACTCCTTGAAATATACCTGAAAGATGCTCCACCACACAACAGGGACATTATTCTTAACTATGTTCACAGCAGCCTTATTCATAATAGCCAAAATCTGGGAATAACCTAGATATCCCTCAGCTTAAGAATGGATTAAAAAACTGTGGCACCTTTACACTATGGAATACTACTCAGCTATTAAAAACAAGGAAATCCTGAAATTTATGGAAAAATGGATGGAACTAGAAATGATCATACTGAGTGAGTTAACCCAGATCCAGAAAGACACACATAGTATATACTCACTTATAATTGGAATACTAGCCCAACATAGATGTTCTCTAAGAGTGTTCACTCAGAAAGGGATATAGACAGATGCTGAGACTTGCCATGGGGACTCTAGGTGAGAGTGGTATGGGAGATGGGGAGATAGAAGGACCCAGAAGGTCCAGGAAGCCAACATGAAGACCATCAAGGCTGGTGGATCTGGATAGTGGTGTAAGGCACCTGCACAAACTGCTGTACCAACCAAGGACAATGCATGCAGTAAACCTAGACCCCCCTATTTGAATCTAGCCAATGGACAGCACATTCTCCACAGTTGTGTGGAGAGAGGAGACTGACTCTGACATGAACTCTGCTGCCCCCTATTTGACCACTTCCCCTTGGTGGGGAGGCCTGGTGGCACTCAGAGGAAGGGGAAGCAGCCTATCCACATGAGACCTGAAAGGATGTGATCATAGTGGGGAAGGAGGTTCCCTTCTGTCACAGGTCTATGGGAGGGGGATAGGGTGAAAGAGGGAGGGAGGGGGTAATGGGAAGATACTAGTGAGGGGATAACCATCAGGATGTATTCTGAATAAATTATTTTTACCAAAAGACTATGAGAGATCTATTGAAGTAGATGGAAGGTAAGAATTTTCTATTATGAGACAAAAGGTCATCAACTCCATGGCCTTGGTCTCAAGGGAAAATAATTCTGTACTACTTCTCTTCCCTGAGACAGGGAACCCTTCCTATTCTGAAATTCACTCTGTAGACAAACGTGGCCTCATACTCAGAAATCTACCTGTTTCTGCCTTCCACTGGGATTAAAGATATAAATACTACACCTGACTGGAAAAAAATTCTTTTCTTTTTTGAGACAAGGTCTCTCTGTGTTAGCCTTGGTTGTCCTGGACTCACTTTGTAGACCAGGCTAGCCTCAAACTCAGAACTTTCTGCCTGACTCTAAAAAAAATTCTTAACTAGAAACTTAAAACTTTATTTCCTCTAAAAGACCAACATATAATTACTGACATATCTTTATTATTTATTCAAGTAAATGAATTCAGAAAGGAGATATGTATACCCTTAAGTCATTATTTATTTGGGCGTTTTGGTGTGTTGTTTGTTTGTTTGCATGTCTGAAAGACTGTAATAGCATCAACAGAACAGAACACTTGATTAGGGAGAAGGAAGATTTCGTAGGTAAAGCACTTGTCACCAAACATGGAGAGTTGTATTCAGATATCCAGAACTCATAGAAATGCTGGTCGTGGTAGCAAAGTTCTCACTATATCTGTTCTCTTTATAATTATTATATGTATTATTGCTGTATCTATTGAGGTGACTGTATTACTATTGGGGTACTTTCTAGATCTAATGAACAGAAAAATCAAGCTGCTGAAATGAGAAAAAAGAAAAGAAAGAAAAAGAAATACAAAGCCTCAGAGAAAGCAATCTCTACTGCCCAGTCTCAAGCCCTAAGTCATCATTGAGTTAACAAAGGCAGGTGGCGGAGTCCAGATACTTATTCTCTGAGAAGACTGCTGTAAGGTAAATTAGTGAACGAAAGGTGTTTACGGGACATCTAATCTCTTCAATCATCCCATTCTCTCTTCCTTTCACTTTGTCTAAGTTTGATTGCTTCCTTCTGAGTCCACCAAGATGTGTTTCTAGGGAAGGTTCACGAAATTATTTACCATTAAATTTACCAATTGGAATAGTAGGACTTTTATGACCATTGATTAATTATATGGAGATTATATACATTATGGAAGTTAGAGTTATACATTAAGATGGGACTGGGAGATTATAAAAGCCAATATATATTCTGATTCTGGAAAAATAATGAACTCTTTCTCTTGTCCATGGTG
Source organism: Acomys percivali (assembly GCA_907169655.1). Classification (NCBI taxonomy): domain Eukaryota; kingdom Metazoa; phylum Chordata; class Mammalia; order Rodentia; family Muridae; genus Acomys; species Acomys percivali. The sequence goes on along the minus strand of OU015745.1, from coordinate 115,215,742 downwards.
CTGTCAGAGGTCAGAACAAGAAGCTAATCAAGAAAATAGAAATAGGTGAGGTTATACCTGGTGTTGTCTTATAGACAATCAGAAAGCACTACCAGTAATTCTTTCTTTGACTTTTTTTTTATTCAGCAGCACCAGGGGTCTCTTTGGGTTCAGTTAATCAACAATTTTAAGAATACATTTGTGGATCTTCTCTAATACATAACTATCAGATGCCAGGCTAAATTATCTCTTTTTTATTAATTATTACCCTATGAATAATGCATAAACATTTTAATATAAGCATTGTAGGAGAAAACATGTTAAGTATATTAAAACAGTTCTTTCTAACTACATGTAGGATTATTAAATTGAAATTATCAAATATTAGATAGTACTATGTACCTAAGGTTGTGATTATATAAAATAAACAGAAAATTTTCACTTTCAAAAGAAAAGAATTGAAAAGTTTTTAGTATTTAGTAGTATATATATTTCTAGTCCTGTATGGAAGTTGTTATGTATTAAATGTTTTCAATGCTCATATGCATATCTAATATGCACCAGTGAAAGATTTAAGTATTTAAAAGTTGTAAATCAACATTTCTAAATTTAGAAGTCAAGGGCAACATTTTGGTTGTACAAAACAAAGCCAAGAACAAAACCTTGAAAGAGACCCAACCATCTGAAGTCTTAAATACTCTTGTTTTTCCAGCTGTGTGTTATAGAAAGGCCTGCAGAGAGCAAACAGTTTACACTTTAAAGAGTTCACTGAAATGGAAAAACCTCATGACACAAAATTGCATTTTAGTGAATATAAGTATAACTAAAAACAGAAAATATAGTTTATAGTGTAGCTGAAGGGGTCTTTGTGTCTATAAAACTCATTTCTTCAGCTCATCTGATTTTTACTTGGATGAGTTCCAATTTCACTCTTCTTTTTCATCTATGTGTAATGACGTAATTCTCTTGATCCGTATTTCAGATATGGTCTACTGAGTGCTGCGAATGTGAATGTTAACTTGACTGCATATTCTTGAAAGTACATGGCCCTTCTGTAGCTCACTACTCACTCATCAAATTCTATTCCACTGGAAGAAGGGAAAAAGGTTGTGGTTCATACATAGTTTGCACAATAGGGAAAGGTGTCAGCTCATTCTATTTGCCCCCTTTAAGAGTGGATTTCAACTCCCCTATCCAATGGTTCTATGAGGGGGTTCCACTTCATTGAGAATGCTAGTTATCTGGAAGGAAGACAGGGTCTCTATTCTGGTTGTGTCATTTAATGATTTGATGCTGACCAGCAGTTTAAGAGAGTTCCTTGATCACAGAGTGATGAAAAGCTATAAAATATTTATAAGCATGCTGGGCAAGGTGGCGCATGCCTTTAATCCGAGCCCTCAGGAGGCAGAAGCAGTTAGATCACTGTGAGTTCGAGGCCAGCCTGCTCTACAAAGTGAGACCAGGACAGCCAAGGCTAAACAGAGAAACCCTTTCTCAAAAAACAAACAAACAAACAAACAATATATATATATATGAAATGAGAATAGTTTTAAAACCATCTGTAGTGTTTGCTATGGCTATGAACTTGAATTAATCAGCTAAAATTAGATTGTGAATCCTTATACATTTTATTCCAGGAGAAAATACAACTTAGTTATCTCAAGACATTTTAAACATATACATCTCTGGATGTATGTACAACAATAATGATATGTTTGGTTACTAGGTAATACAATATTTTGTCCATTAGATTGATCTGACATTTATATTTTTTAAACGAAGAAATTTATTTTCCTAAATGTCTTATGTTAATATCACATAACTACCCATTAGACTTCAGGAGTATACATAACCAATATTCATACATAAATTTAAAAAGTAATAAAATAAAGGAATAGAAATGAGGAAGAGGAAAGACTAGCGAAGTAAGAAAAGTAGACAAAATAATGTTACAATTCTTACTGGTTAGAGGAGACTAAGAAGTAAAAATAGCAAGATTGTGGTTGTTTGAAAGAAAATGGCCCCAATAGGCTCATAGAGCATGGTACTATTAGGAGTGTGGCCATTTTAGAGGATGTATTGGTGGTGGTCTTTGAGATCTCAGATGCTCAATCCTGGCCAGTGTGCCAGGCTCTCTTCTTGCTGCCTATGGCTCCAGATGTAGAACGCTCAGCTCCTTCTTCAGCACCATGTCTGCCTATGTGCTGCCATGTTTCCTGCCATGACTGTAATGGCCTTCACCTCTGAGCTCTAAACCAGGCCCAGTTAAATGTTATCCTTTATAAGAATTGCCATGATCATGATGTCTCTTCACATCAATAAAATCCTAAGACATAGATGCAGTATGAATTCAATTGTGGAACAAAAACAGCATAGGAGTGGGACTGGTAAAGACCTGCAAAATGTGGACTGGCAACGCAGCTCAGCAAGTCAAGGTGTTTGCTGGTAACCCTGACAACAGGACTTCAGTCCATGAGACCGACATAGTGGGAGGAGAGAAATGTCTTCTGAAAGTTGTCTCTGATTTCCACATGCGCCCCATGGGAGCCAGCCACTCACATTTGCCTCCAGGTGAATATCACACACACACTGAATAAACATATGTCAACTTAATAGACTTGTATTAAGTGGGTAGTTTAATTAATAGTTAAGGTGGATACTGCTTTGCCAGTGATGACACTCCAATCACATTCATTAAGGAGTTCTCTTTAATGGAAGCAGGAGGAGAAGTATACAGGGAGTCTACTGGTTTTGTAAGACTTCTGTAAATGAGAAAATGTTTTGAAATCAGAATGTTTTTACTATCAATTCAAATCAGTTTAAGTGAATGCCAAATTGGAAAAAAATATTACCAATAGCATAAAACACTAGTTAGTGGAAACCTATAAATAAAACTAAATAAGATGCTAGAAATGCTTGTAGAAGTTTTGAATCTTGGAGAAACCTTGTCTGTAATAATCTTATTCAAACATACAGATGATAACTGTGGGCTTCATTCACCAAAAGAGAAGTAACTCATTGAGAAAACCAAACATAAGATAGGTATAGTTTTTCTTTATCTAGTATATTTAATTCACCTTTTTATTTTATTATGAATTTGTTTGGTTACTTAGGACATACAAGCATTATATTTTGTTCCAGAAAAGTCACACAGGTTTTATGCTTTCAAAATAAACAGGGGAATCAAATCACAAGAGTATATAAATCACTACACACTCTTAGATTCTGATCTTTTCCTGAAGTTTCTTGTCTATATTTTATTTATATTTGTCTATATTTTATGCTAGATTGTTTTCGAGCTCCATCTTTCTTATGTAGATGAAAAGGAATACTAATATACATTATACATGTACAAGTTTTTAATAATGGTTATTATTCCTTGGCATATAATAATAATGAACAGATATGCTCCACAGATACATCTTTTATATCTTTTACTCAACCCAAGGATGTTTGAACTTATAAAATAGTTACTATTGTTTTAGACCTTCTTTATTAATTGGAAACTTATGTTATAGTCACATTATCTGTCTTTTCATACTTCTGGGACATAATCCATAACCCTTGGGGTTTTGTTGTTGTTGTTTGTTTGTTTGTTTTCCTTTCCCCCTTATTTTCATCTCCACTCCTACTTTCCTTCATTCGTCATCTTCCTCTCCCTCTTCTCCTTCACATTCCTCACCACCTATTCTCTCCTTCTACCTCTACCTTGTTTTCTCTTTTATTATACCATTATTCTTCCTTTTGAATTGAAACACTTTACTCATTTCATTCTTCTTTGTCACTGTCTCAGATTGTTTGCATTTTGTCTTTTGCTGCATTAGGTATGGGTTTCAGTTGGACTATTGCATTTTGATAACTGCATTACTTTGAATTATTCTTTTCACGGAGCTTGATGACCTGAGTTGGATTACCAAAGCTCAAGTAACAAAAGCAAATAAACTTGCAAGCTGTCCTTTGACCTCCACATGTATGCCAGGACATGAATACACACTGAATAAACAGATGTTAAAAACATACATAAAGAAAAGGACCTATTGCTATGAACCTATGCACACATGCTCATACCTACATAGTAAGCAACACTGTGGAAATCAGAGTGGTACAAATAGCATCACTGTCAGTATCTTAATTGTCTAATATCACAGGATGATAAAATGTCACACAATATTATCATTTGGAGAAGCTAAACAACACATGCATGAAATGTTTGTCATCTTTGTAGTATTTGTTATATTTTATAGCTCCATGTGAATCTGTTAGATAAAGAAAAACTAAGATAGCCACCAATTTAAAATTAGGGAGGTGTTTTGGGAAATATTTGTTCTTCTTTTATAGGAAAAGAAGTACATTTGCATGGTTAATAAGTTATCAGCCAACTTTCTTTATGAAGGGCTAGATAGTAACCTGCTGGCATACCGTCTTTTGACAGTACCTCTCATTTTCACTGCAACACAGAATACACACATACACACACATATGCACACATAGTTTATAAAAATGATGATCATGAATGTACAATAATAAAAATTTTTTGAAACTAACAAAACCCATTTCACACTGTTTTCACACATTATAAAATATACTCCCTTTACTTCATTTTTTTTTTACTGAAAATAGCTTTTTTGTTTGTTTGTTTTCCCAGACAGGGTCTCTCTGTGTAGCCTTGGCTGTCCTGGACTCACTTTGTAGACCAGGCTGTCCTCAAACTCACAGTGATCCACCTACCTCTACCTCCTGAGTGCTGGGATTAAAGGAATGTGCCACCATGCCTGGCAAAAATAGTTTTTTTTCATACAATATTTTCTGATTACTGATTTGTCCTCCATCATCTTCTCCCTGATCTTTCCCACCTCCCTTCTTACACACAGTCTGTTTTCTCTCTCATTAGAAAACAATCAGGAATCCAAATAATAATGATGATGATGATGATGATGATGATGATGATGATGATGATGGATAAGTAAAAGGAAACAAAAATGAGTAGGACAAAACAAATTAAGAAACAAGGAAGCCAAAGAAAAAGCCCAAGAAACACACATGCAGAGACACATTTGTACGCACGAAACACCAATTAAAAACAAAATCTGAAAACATAGCACATAAGCAAAAGACTTGTAAAAATAAAAAAAAAAATTCAGACAAAGTATCATGGAACAAAAGAAAATCTCTAAAGACACTATCGAGTTCATTGTGTTGTCCATCTACTTCTAGGCATGGGGTCTGCTCTCAAGTGTCCTTTGCATACCCAGTGACTCCCCCTTACCACTTGAACCCAATCAGCCTTGGTCCTGTGCAGTCTCTCTCTGTGAGTTCATTTGTATGACAGTCCTGTTGTGTCTAGTCAGCCTGTGTCCTTGATGTCTTCTATCTAATAGAAAAACGTTAATTTTGTGTGAACGTACAAGTCTTAGGAAAATACCAAATAGTAGAACTTGGCACCAGGGATATGAACAGCTGATACCCTACCTACTATATCATGCAGATTCTGTCTGAAAGTTGCAGAAACACTTCTGGCTAGGCCATTGAACCTCCCTGTGCTTTATCTCAAGAACATCAGGAAGAAACAGGGTGGACTCATTTGACTTCCAGTTTAAAGTTTGGGAGACTTTTGGTTTTGTTTTTTCCACGTAAGAATTTGAAGGATAAAAGAGATTCTATCAGTTCTACAGACATATTTTCTGCCATGTGTCTCAAAACACTGACATTTTTTGCATAGCTAAAAGAATATGATTTCTTCTTTGTTCTCCTATTTGCACCTGACTTTCAGGTAATATATGCAGTGATTTCATTCAAAGTCTCTAGTCAAGGACACGGTTCGCCAAGATCGGTTTGCTTATTAAGCACTCAGTAAATTCTAACCAGTGCTGCCATTCTGTTTGTTAATTTCATTTTCTAGGACGGTGCTAATCTGATGCATGGCCATGCCAAGAGAAAAGGGAGAAACTGGCAGGACATCTGTATGCATTTAATCCACCAAGAAACAGCACAAAGAAGCAGAAATATTTGGTCTCAGATTTCAGAAGAGTGTTTTGCTTCTTATTACTGTTTACCTGAAACAGAACCAGAAGAATGCCATTTCTGTCTTAAGGCATTGAGCCCTGTGCCATGCTGTATATTAGGAAGGGCACCATAACCCATTAGTGGGCTCTGATACATGTTAAATAGGTAAACACTGGGAACTGGCAAGAGAGGATGCAGTTGTTACCCATAACATACCACCTGTCTCTCACTGTGTCCTCCTTACTCCTTTCCTTCCACGGGCTCTCATGATAGATCTCCTGGAGAAAGCACATGTCAGCTCTTCATCCTCACCTCCAACTGCTACACCCCACTGAAATATACGTCGATAAAAAACATAAATATGAAGAACTGGGCCCTGAGGTCCACCCCCAGCACTCTGGCAAAGTAATAATAAGTACATACGCATTTTCTCTCCATGAAGACAGTCTAAAACATGAGGTGATGATTCAGTTTATGGCGCCTCTTAGAAATGCAGTATCTTCTTTTGTAGTTGATGAAAATTGTAGAACGCAGGAGAATGTCAATGGCAGTACCTGGCATTCTCTGAGGCAGCTCAGGCTGGCGTTCCCAGTCATTAGATACACCACTGAAGCCTGTAATCATTGTACGGATTGTACAATGTATGGAGACTTGAACCACTGTCTCATGAGCATATGTCTTTTCCCAAATACCCTCCGAAGAAATGCTGGTCAAGGTGCCTATCTTTGCTGCTCACGCAAATGCTTTTAATGTCACTCATGCAGATGCAATGAATCCTTTACGTATCATCTGCCAATTAGAGTCTTATGTAATTAGAGAGACTCATCTCTATATTTTGATTAATAGAATCATGTCAGACCCCAAGGAAGTTTTAGAAAATTTGGAGTTGAAACTGGTCCAAGCTGCACACAACTGATATTACCAATATGATTGTTAGCTTTTGTGAGTGACTCACGTAACACAAATATACGCTATTTCCCACAGTGTACAAACTAATCCCATTGAGTCTGCTGCAATGCAGAGAAGATGAGTCTGAGGACTGTGTATCCCCCAAATTCTCAAAGCCTTTAACACACTAGACATTGCCTATAAATATATTAAATACACTTGACTCATCTGTCTCACACACATACTCAAAGTATCTCAGTATGTAAATGTTGTTTCACATAAAATACAAGATGTTGGCCTTATCTGTTTTCAGGAAGTTAAATATACAGTGCCTACTACCCTAAAGCTTGTAAAATATTTGAGCTTAAATAAAAACTACAAGGGATGGGATACCAGTTGAGATGTAGTATGAATAAATATAAAATATATTTTTAAAAATAAATAAAATAAAAACTAACTTCATCTAATTGAGAAGGATAGTGACCATAGTAACTTTGCAAAAGCAGATGTGGTCAAATGAAAAAACAGGTAAAAAAGCACTTTACATGTGCTTCTACCATGCAAGGCTACAAAACTGGACGTGGGAAATTATTTGCTCAAAGCAGAACCCCAGGGACATGACCTGTATCTCTCACTGCCCTCAGTTATATATTCCCTCCCTTGTCAAAACTTAAGATCATTCTCTTTACTTTTACTTGAAGAGTTGTTTATTCCCAGCCCAATTTATGATTCAAGTTTTAGCCTCTAGAAAGCAACAGGTCTTTAACAAACCTAAGTGTATCTACTCTAAATCTAAGGGATTCTGCTCCTTTTAAACCAAATAATCCTCTTTTATGCTGAATTATCCCTTCAGTGCCAACTAGCTCATTTTAATGTTCTTTGATTAAAAACAATTGTGGTTTATGGAGCGGAGGTAACAGCTCTGTATTGGATCCTGCTGTTATTAACAGCGCAGCATGAGAGCTCTCAACACAATGGCTTTGTAGCAGAGCAACATGAAGAAAGACCGAAACGTATTTCAGTAGGGACATTGTGCAGGCTGAGTACCCACTGATCTGAATAAATTTCTAATGCCCATGAATTTTTTTCATTTTTTAAATATTTTATTAATTTATTCATATTACATCTCAATGATTATCTCATCCCTTGTATCCTCCCATTCCTCCCTCCCTCCCATTTTCCCCTTACTCCCCTTCCCTATGACTGTGACTGAGGGGGACTTCCTCTCCCTGTATATGCTCATAGGGTATCATGAATTTTTATACTTAGACATTTTATGAAAATAAATCATAGCAGACACACTCACTACAGCACTTTCAGGATGGATCTCATAGACTATACATGTACTACAAAGCAATATACATGGGTTTTGAGTTTCAGAAGAATTTCCTTAAATATCACAGATTTATTTGTTGCAATTAAAAAGCATTTTCAATAAATTATTTACTATTTAATCCTAAAATCTTACTGAGTTTTCAAAGAATCTTTTTTATTTATTTCTTAGAGTAATAATTTATTAAGTTTTGGAAGAAAAGTGATGAAATTTAGGAGCTGGAAATTATTGGAATGATTTTCTTATATCCAGAAAGGTCAGTGTTGGTTTTGTTTTAAATGACAAGATGTAAATGTTTTTACATTATTAAAATATATAATATGTGGAAATAACTGCAAATATTCTTGCAGAGTTGAGAGTCCAGTCCCTGTGTATATTTAGATAAACACCTACTAAGGAATTGAGAATAAACATTGTAAGTAGTGAGCTTGGGGCTAAGAGTGAGTGTTGTACTCAATCACCATGGAGGATTGCTTCTGAAAGTCTATTTTTTTGTTTTGTTTTGTTTTCATATTACTTGAACATTTATTATTTACTAGATATGGTTCAAAGTGCTCAACAAATTGTTTTGTTTTTAATCTGAAAATTTTAATTTATAGTTAATAATGCCTCCTGGTTCAGATTTCAAGGGACACAGAAAGGTGAGTAATGTGAAGTCTGGTAGAGATGGGCAGTATGCATGGGTTCTTCAGTCTTTCTAAAGACATTCTAAGCAGTACCAGGAATTTTAAGTCTCATCTTCAAATAAGAATAAATCCCCTCTTGAAGACCAGAACAGTATTCTGCATCAGGCCAGGACCCTCCTCAGACAAGCATCCCACCTCCATATATACCTAGATATACAGAAATGCATTTAAATCTGAATTTATTCTATATTCCATATTGTTTCCAAGATCTTTTTGTAACAGTATTTAGAAATCTACCTTTTGGGGCAGGGGTTGAGCAAGGCAGCCACACCAGGGGAAAGTGATTCAAAAGCAGGCAACAGAGTCCTTGTCAGAGACAGCCCCTGCTCTAATTGCTAGGAGACCCTAAGGAAAACTGAGCTGCCCATCAGCTACATATGTGTAGGGGACCTAGATCTAGTCCATGTATACTCTTTGATCGGTAGTTCAGTCTGTGTGAGCCTACATGGTTATTGGTTAATTTACTCTGTTGGTCTTCTTGTGGAGTTCCTGTCCCCTTGGTCTCTCTATCCTTCCCCTAACTCTTCCATGAGACTCCTTGAGCTTTCCTTAGTGTGCGACTGTGGGTCTCAGTGTTTGTTTCAGTTCTTTGTTGGGTAGAGCCTTTCAGAGGATGGCTCTGGCAGGCTCTGATCCGCAAGCACAGCAGAGTATCATTAATACTCAGTGACATGAGTTGGTCCTCTCCCAAGCGGCTGAGTCTCAGGTTAGGCCAGGCATTGGTTGGACACTCCCTCAGTCTCTGCTCTATCTTTAACCCTGCACATACTGCAGGCAGGATGATATTTGCACAAGATTGGTCGTCTGAATTCACCTCTCAGGTTCATCATAAGAGGAGCAAAGTCTCAGTTACAACATGAATGCATCCTCAAGAACTGCTTAGTCAGCCAGGCATGGTGGCGTACAGCTGTAATCCCAGCACTCTGGAGGCAGAAGCAGACAGATCACTGTGAGTTCGAGGCCAGCCTGGTCTACAAAGCAAGTACAAGAGAGCCAACGATACACAGAGAGACGCTGTCTCGAAAAACAACAACATCAAAAGCAAAAAACAAACAAACAAAAAAGAACTGCTTAGTTAAAACCCTCCCACTTGACTGATAATGAAAATTCTCTTCTGAGAATGAGCTGTCTAATTTCACAACAAGGTCATAAAAGATCTGGGTGACTTTATGTTCCTTTCTTTTTATTTTTGTTTTGTAATGGTGGCTAAGACAATCTTACTACACAGTCCAAGCTGGCCCAGATCTCACTGTATATCACAGGCTAGCTTCAAACCTACAATTCTCATGACTCAGCATCCTTAGTGTTGTAATCACAGACATGTACCAACATGCCTCACTACATAGTCTTTCATCTGTCCTGTTAACACTGTTTCTTTATGACCATCTCTTTCCTAGCTCAGGATCAATCCAGACCTAGCTGCATCTAGGCAATAGCTATATGCAGATGATCTCACTATAGATTTGTCTTCTTCTCATTAATCTGTTAGCTAAAAAGATAGTAAACCTCCTTTAATTTTAATTTGACAATATTCTAATAATCTCTCTCATTCTCTCTCTCCCTCCTTCCTTCTCTCCCTCTCTCTTTGTTTTCTTTGTTGTTGTTGTTCTGGTTTTGTTTTTGTTTTCTGTTTTTTCTGTTTTCCACTAGACAGGGTTTCTCTGTGTGAACCATGGCTGTCCTGGGCTGGGTTTGTGGACCTGGCCTTGAACTCCCAGAGATATGCCTGACTCTGTCTTCCAGAGTTCTGGGATTAGAGGCATGTGCCATGGTGCTAGCCTCTTTTTTTTTTTTTTTTTAAGGATTGTTGGTTTATTACATGATGAAACGGTAAGGCTGAATTTGCAATGATCAAGTAAAGATCTTTTATAAATGGTTGGTTTCTTTCCTCCCTTCTAAAACAGCTAAAAGGATAGAATAAAATCTTTCCAGGGATGCTAAAAACAGATCAGGATACCAACCCCATGGAACATGCAAGAAGGAGAAAGACACAAGGCTATTAGACAAGGAGTGCTTGCCTTTGTCACAGGATTCTAAAAGCTGTGGGCAGAAATTTGGTAGGCAAATGAGAAACAAAGGATTGGGATGATTTCCTTGCACCCAGAAGGGCCCATGTTGGTCTTGTTTTAAATGAAAAGCTGTAAATCAACCTTAATCTGAATGCCATTTGAATTGATATTCACTGAAAGTGACCTGAGACTTTCAGAAATATTACAGCCACAGGTTGCTAAGCACCCCCACTAATGTACATAGAGGAAAACTAAAGACTTTAAAACAGGCCAAGACTATTTAAATAGAAGGGTCTCAAGTGATGCTGAAAGAAACGTGACCTGAATGCCTCCACACCCTGGCAGAAGCCATTCTGTCATTGCTGCTCTATAAATGAGATGTTGATCAGTGGCCTGTGTCAACTGGAATGTAATTCCACTTCAATATCCCTTCACACTTTCATTCATTAAAAAGATATATATGTCTACTAGCTCTCGAGCTATATGTGTATGTGTACATATATGTATATATATATACACATATGAGATTGATTATTGTACATACAAATGATCATAGAAAGTAAGGGTTTGTATACAGTAGAATCTTGACAACTAGCAAGATACTGGGTATAACTAAAGCTATATTCGTCCTTAAGATTAATTATTTTACATTGTAATTCTTGAACCAGCACTGTGCTTGGCTACATAAAAGAACAAATATTTCAGCAGTAAAAGGTAAATAAAGGAAGCTTGTTTGTACAAATAAAGGACAATATTATAAACTTTAAAACATTTTATTTGATAACAACCAACTACACTTGTATGTATGTTTACTTCATATAAATTCACAAGCACTATTTATTTTCAGTATCAAAATGTAGTAACACTGTAAGTTTGGCAAAAATTCTTCTCTTTACTGAGCTTGTACTAGAAAGCCATCAGTCACCATAAGCCTAATGTGCTTTCTTAGTGGTTGACATTGAAAACAACCCCCCACCAACTATGCAAATAGTTCATTTTTCCTTCCTTGCAGTTCTTTTATCTTGGCTTCAGTGACACTAAATCTTCTCTTCTCTCCTTGACTTGGCCGATGTCTCTGCTTCTTCCTCCACCAAAAATTTAAATCTTAGAGTCTTCCAGGAATTTTTTTTAACACTCTGTTTTATCCTCCATGTAAATTCTCATCCTGGACAATTTCCAGCCATTAGTGTCCTTTACTATCCATAGCCCCCACTACATCCTACAAGCATTTATCTCTTATATCCTTGCCACTGATGGGGGGGGGGAATGGGATAATAACACTTTGTAAAAGAGACAATAAGCTCTTTAAACTTTATAATGTACCAGTGTAATGTGTACAAACTATGCAGCCTCACTTTCCACACTGAAGAACACTAAACACAGGATAGGGCTGTGTATCCAGATCTCCCACAATTCTTCTTTCCCTAGACATTCTCCATCATTGCTCTGCTCCAATGTGCCCTTTAACTGCTCACATCCAGTTCCAAATCTCTTTTTAAACATCATAATCTCAGAAAATCCTTCCCTCATCTCTCACACGAGATTTTTATCACTCTACATTTACTCAACAAAACTCTCTGCTTGTTCTTCTGCTTACTAATTGCAGTAGCAATTAAATGCACCTGAGTAATTACTTCCTTAACCTGTCTGTCATATTATGTGGGGCGCAAAGGAAAATCCATACTTGACTGTCTTTTTTTCAGGTCTCAGTACAGGGAATATTTTTTTGGTTCATCCTAAATACTCCATACGTGCTTTCTAAATTAGTAAATGTGTCTAAGAAAATGAGAAGAAGTCCCCTGGAGGAGGAGACCTGGTGGCACTCAGAGGAAGGACAGCAGGTCACCGAGAAGAGACTTGATACCCTATGAGCATATACAGGGGGAGGTAATCCCTCTCAGGAACAGTCATAGGGGAGAGGAATAAAGCGAAAATGGGAGGGAGGGAAGAATGGGAGGATACAAGGGATGGGATAACCATTGAGATGTAACAAGAATAAATTAAAAAAATAAAAATAAAATTTAAAAAATCCACACTATAAAAAAAGAAAGTGATCATGTAAAATATTCAAAGTAATTTTTTATTGTCTTTATTATGTTTTTAAATATTTTTAAGAATTTTATACATATGCACAATGAGACATGATGACATTGATGCCCTTACTTTCCCTTAACTCTTCCCCCAAGTTCCCCCAGTGCAATACAATCTCTTCCCAATTGCATGACCTCTTTTGTTGTTGTTGTTGTTGTTAGAAAACATAACGCACTATGTTCAATTAGTGATGCCCATAGATATATTGTATAAGGCATTCACTGGAATAGAATATGGGAAATCTTCCACATATTCAAGAACAGATTGTCTTTAGCTTACCTAGCAACTATCATATAGCTCTTACGTTATCTCTGCCTCCTGTTTTAGATGTCCCCAGAGGCTTGATGGTGGAAGGGAGCAGTGGTTGAGAAGCGTGTCTGTATTAAGTATGAGCATACAATCTTTTGTTTTCAGATATTTGACTAATTTTAGCACTTCCTACTTCCCTTTGCAAATAGACGCTTCCGTGACCAAGACTGGGAACAGCTGAAGTCTATAGGTATAGAAGCAAAAGACTGAGAAGGCAATTTGGCAATATAACCATTTAGCAAAATAGCGATAGTAGGTTCTACCATAGGGCCCATGACATCCACTCAGTAAAACTATAAAATTACTTCAGTGTAGTATATCTGCAAATAATCTTGATTTGCTTATCCTTATTAAGCTCAGAAGTAACTGTTAACTGTTTCAATTTTAAATCAAATTAGCTAAAGTTCACAGGCTTTATTTTAAGAAAGTGTGGTTCTAAGGATTCTTAAAACAGAAAGGCTAATATAATGGTATTAAGGATAAGCATACACACTACTCTACAAGTAGAGTAAAG
>OU015745.1:115157106-115201530 GCA_907169655.1 Acomys percivali | reverse complement strand
ACACCTTTGCCACTGTGTTCTGTCTATCCCCACAGAATCTCAACAAATTTTTTATTTGTGTATGTTAATTCAAACTCCTACTCCTCAAACATTGACTGACAGGATTGAATAAAATATTTCTCTTCGTGCATTCTTCCCATTTTTCAACATTTTTCATTTCATATTCATTAAAAAATGTGAGAGTAACTTAGCTCCCCAATGGTTTAAATCATAGTATTTCATACAGGTAGCAAGCCTAAAATTATGATAAATTCATCTTCCTACTTTCTTTGCTTTTGTGTCTTTCTATTTAATAATCATAATGGGAAATTACTAAGCTGGGATTGAGAGACTGTCTTTGAGAACATCAATATGAACTCACTCTATATGCAGCGTGCTCAAGTTAGAAAGTAAAAATGTATTTGGAGAAAAAGTTAGTTGAAAGTCATAGTACACAGTTTAGACATTATTCTAAAGAAGGAATAATCATTTTAACCCACTTCTTTCTGTTTCTAACATAGAGATTTGGGAAATGTTACTTATACTGTTGACTGCATAAAGGAAAATTTTAATTGAGCCACAATAGGCTCCCATTTCTGTGGTAAACTTTTATTTCCTATCATTACAAAGCAAATCCAGAAATAATTTGGTATAAATGGCTTCTTACAGAATTAGTTTCAGAGATAATATGACTATGACTCTCTCAAAAAACAAACAAACAAACAAAAAGACCAAAACAAAAACCCCTAAATCAAAAGTGAAATGATGTTTATTTAAGTGTTTTCTGACAGTTCCAAAAAAGAAATTCAATTTAATGCAAAATACAGCCATTTTCTGTGTGTTCCCAAATATTTACAATCCTATTTTTGAGGGCTTTCTTAAGTATTATTTTCTTCACCGACTGTAGTGATGATAGTATTTCTCTAAGGAATAATTCCTACTCTCACATAAGAACTTAGAAGGGCAAAGCTCTCTGACTTTCCCATCCCCAAATGACTCTTGGCATGGTTTCTTAAGCACTGCTGACAGTACCCAAAAATGCCTGGCCACTACCCAGACATGCTTGTATGGACCCCAGTGTTCTGAAGCCCAGCCATTTTCAAATTTGGCTTTATAAAGGAATCACCTGGGGAGCTTTGAAAACTACTGATGCAGGCTCACACTCTAAGAGGTTTGATTTATAAGTCTGGCCGGGAGCCTACACATTGGGAGTTTTAATAGTTCCTCAGATGATTCTAATGAACAGCAGTGTTGAGAATTCCACAGAGCTGGAGCTCTGGAAATGTGTGAAGCAAAACAGATTCTGGGTCGTTCAACACTCTGCATTCACTCTTCTGCATCTGTCCCCACATCACTCCCGGTGTATTCTTAGTTAAGAAAAAATATACTCTTTTTGTGGCTACAAAAGTATTTCAAGATAACAAACTTCCAGAAATTTATATATTAGGGATACTACATAATTTGTGCTAGGTAGAAAAAGGGCTCTAATTTATTTTTTTGTTTTTTACATTTAAATTTATTTGAAATTTTTCAGTGTGTGTGTGTGTATGTGTGTGTGTGTGTGTGTGTGTGTGTGTGTACAAGCACATGTGAACTCATGCCTATGAACACCAGAAAAGAGCATAGAATGTCCTGGATCTGGAGTAACAGGCAATTATGAGATGTCCAAAGTGTATGCTAGGAGCCAAAGAAAGACAGCACACACTCATAAGGCCTGAATCATCTTTGTAGCTCCAGGAGGAAAATGATTCTTTAAAAAAAATGTTATTTCTTTCATTATGGAAAGCAAAACCTGAGGCAGAATTTGAATGCATTACCACTGATAAACATAATTAACTGTTTTACATAATGAACTTCGTATTTGTTCTCATTGGCGTGGAAAGATTATTTTAATGATGTAATTTCAGCTCCTACAAAGACACAAGGGTGTTGTGTGCTTTATATTGTTTGTCTTGTTGGTAAGTTTGTTCAGCTATTTTACTTTTTTGTATTTCTGTGTTTATTTTTCCTTTGTTTGTTTGCTTGTTTTGATTTTGCTGAAGTAGTTAGCTAAAGGGATGAGTTTCAGGGATAAGAAGCAGTGATAATGAACTTGAAAAGAAAAGCTTTTCAAACACAAGGTGGAGTATTTGAATTTACAACAACCTTAATACAGATTAAGCCTGAAGAAAACAGGTGATTATATTAAATTATGTGTGAAAATTTGTAATACGTAAACTCGGGAATGGTGACTTCCCAGTTTAAGATATAATTCTCCTAACCTCAAAATTTACCCTTATCAAAGTACTATTTTAACGGCTCCCTGTACCCCCTCTTTTTTTCTGGATTTGTGGAATAAAGTTTATGTATTTACATATTGGGGAAAAGTAGACCTGAAAGGCTGATCAATGAGAAGCCGCAAAACAAACAAACCAACAAACAAATCCAATAGGAGAGCTGACAGTGAGCTAAGCATAGAAGCATAGTCTCCAGAATCTCTCAGAAGGATATGAGAAGAATAACGATTCTTATTATCTCTCATGTGATCAGGATTCACAAGACTCAATTATTCATTTAAGAATCACTGACCATGTCCCCTGGAGGGGGAGACCTGGTGGCACTCAGAGGAAGGACAGCAGGTCACCGAGAAGAGACTTGATACCCTATGAGCATATACAGGGGGAGGTAATCCCCCTCAGGAACAGTCATAGGCGAGGGGAATAAGGGGAAAATGGGAGGGAGGGAAGAATGGGAGGATACAAGGGATGGGATAACCATTGAGATGTAACAAGAATAAATTAATTTAAAAAATGTAAAAAAGAAAAAAAAGAATCACTGAAAAAAAATGTTCTATTAATGGCCTAAAGGTATGGCAGACTGATATAGAATTCCACACCCATGACTTGGTGCTTTGGCGATGAATATATCTCAAGGTACATAAATGATGCTTGAAGCTCTCATCCATGAACTTTTAGAACTTACGCAGACCCTTTACTAAAGTAACCTGTGGGAAACTTCCAATTTCTACATTACTGCCAAGGCCTACTTAAACTTAACAAAAACTTCCTGGGAAGGTGCAGTGTGTTTTTATCTTAAGTTATCATGTTCGTGTTAATTTTATAAGCTTAAACACTCCACTTAAAAGTGGCAAATAAGTCATACGTTGTCCAGTACTAGGATAACTTCAGGAGGCTAAGTCTGTGATACAGTATATGCTATTATTATTTTACTGGCAGTTTTTACTTTGATTATATTTTTCTTTCTTTAGAGACATCCTAAAAAGATATACTTAAATTTACCCTGAATGGCAGTTTTACTAAAATCATAGGGTAATTTTGGCATGAATTAGCACTTTCTTTCCCTTTGTAGGAATATAAAAATTTTAATAGAAATATTGTCATAATTTGCAGAACAGTGGTTGTTAAAGTACACAAAATAACCACAGTGCAAAAACAAACAGAACATAGCCGGCTGCTTTTGCAAGAATAACCGTGATGGCTGAGTGAAAGCACAGATGTTTGGGACCCAAGGGCAGCAAGCCAAGGCTGAAGAAGAGTAGAGGTTTATTTTTGAAGGAGCATAGAAGGACCAAGGTAGGGAGACACTGGCTATTGCGCAAACCTTTCAGGTAATCTGAAGTTGAAGTTTAGGTCTCTTCTTAGGTCACTGCTTAGAGAGCAGTGCATATGTTTGGCCTTGGTTGCTAATACCACTCCTCACGCGTCCTTGCACCTCCCCCACTCTTGCATACTCTTTTCTCCACACCATCCAGTTTCCTGTGGACTCTTCCGTCTCGTTAACAGCATTTTTCTTTACCACTTGTTCAATTGGTTTCTTAGGTGATGATAAACAAGAAATTTTGACTCATAGAAGAAAAAGGTAGTAATTTATGATAGCAATACTGAAAAGAAACTTGAGTAGAAATGGACCAAGACTACAGAAAAGCAAAATATTCCAAAGTATACTGCAATATAGTATATACTATATTTTGTTCCTAATCTGTATTTAGATTTCTGTTCTTTTGTTGCTGTTGTTGTTGCATATGGCATATAACGTGCTTAATAAGTAGAAAGTTTATGCTAGAAGCCATCAGCAAAGACTCGGGAGTCAGACAAAGTTGCCTGTCAGACCATTAAACTAGTAAGCCACTGAATTTTTGATCCCTTACCTAGCATACACTTGGAATATATTAACAAAAATTCAATGAAGTCAATGAATTTAAAATGTCAGTGAAGCACATAGATTAATTTTTATACATTTTACCCCTAAAACATGAAAGACAAATGGCTTAGTAAAGTATCATTGGGTAGATAATCCAGGACACGTATCTTGTATCCTGAAATCTTGAGCCACTTTTTTATAGCCCCAAGAACATTTTTAACACTTTGGTTTTTATTGAAGAGGATAGAATCTAGTGTCTTGAATATGCCAGGCAAGCACTCTAGTACTGAGCTACCACTGCAGCCCTAAAACCTCTGACCACATCTAAGTTACTACTGTAGAGTGTCTTTAAATTTTGTGTTCAATTTTTCACACTACAGTCAATTTCTCCATACTGATACCAGATTATGTTTCATTTGATTTGAAGATTTTATTAGTTTACTCAGTATTCTTAGTGTCTGAACAGAATTTCATAATAATTATTATTGCTTTAAAAATACTTCAGTGCAAAAATAAGCTGAAAAAGAAAGACTCTTTACATAGGTAATGACAGCCATTATTTACTAAGGTAATGATTTTAAAAAGAACTATGTCCTTTCTAATTTCTAACTAAAGATGGAAATGTTATTGCACAAGATGGACATTTTCTTTCTTTAGAGAAATCTTGGAAAAGTGTATGTTCTGAAGTCAGAAGTAAAGCATCATTGAACCGCACACCAGGTAACTTAGCAGAGAATGTCAGATTTGGAGTTCAGCCTCCATGTGCAAATCTAAATGAAGAACAGAAGGCAAGTAAGGAAACTCTGGGGAAGGGTTATCCAGTGTCAAAGGAATAGCAAGTGCAAAGCAAAGTCCAGGAAAAAGCATAGCTCAAGGAAAGACAGCAACACAGATGACACAGAAAACGGATCACCCCTGCATGGAAGCAGCTCAATAAACCAGCTGAACAAGGAGATTACCCATCAAACTGGCAGACTGAAAACCTTGAGGCTGAAGTGGACATTTGCAGAAGGACAAATGATCAAGCCTGTGATTATGGGATAAGTATCATTTCATCAATGGATCTTCATAAGGACGTTCAGACTGTTAAATTTGTGAGATTGATAACTGTTTCTGTTGTAATAGTTAAACTGTGTACAATGTTTTAAACAGAAAGAGGGGCGATGTAGAAGAATGTTAATCCAGTAAGAACATGGATGCTATGATCCCATCCAAAGACCTTCCAGGTCTGTGTAATCCAGCTGGAATGCAGACACAGCACACACCTTTAATCCATCTGTCTGGAATACAGATGCACCTTTACTACACTACATGTTTAATTCCAAACAATGTAGATGAAATTTATTGGGAGAAGGGAGCAGCCATGTTTGAAAGTGATATCTAATTGAGAGACAGACAAAGTGACAAATCAGAGAATGATTTGACAGAATAGGATATGCCCAACTCTTATGAGAGCAGACAGGTAGGTAAGAGAGGCAACTGAAGAGATAGCAGCACAGAGAAAGAGAGAAAGGAGGAAGTTTTGCTGGGAGAGTTTTACAAAAACAGGTTGAAGAGAGAATAAGCTAGATATAGGTGAATACAGAAGGAGCCAGAAAATAAGAAGCCAGAGATTATAACATATTACCAACATTAGTATGCGGCCAAGCAGAACAGTTCAGTAGAAAGCTGAGAGAAGTCAGTTTGAATCAGTCAGCTTGGAGATGAGTTTGAGCGAGGCATCTGAGTTGAACCAGCCAGCCAGAGTTCAGAAAGAACTGGAAAGGCATTGTAAAGTAATGTTCAAGGTTAGTGGCACAGGGAAAACTCAGATGTTCATAGTTCTGCATGCTAGGGGATTGTTTTCATTTTATTATAATTACAAGGGAATTCATAAGGATCCCAAGAAAGAGGTTAGCCATTGGAGTCTGAAGCACCCACCAAAAACCATGCATGGACTGGACCTAGGTCCTCTAACACAGTTGTAGCCAATGGCCAGCTCAGGTTTCATGTGGGCCTACTAGTAAGCAGGGGCTGTTTCTGACTTGGACTTTGTTGCCCGCTTTTCAGTCACTTCCCCCTGACCCCACTGCATTGCCAGGCTCCAGGGAATGAGGAAAACCCAATCCTAATGTGTCTATATGAGTTCCCCTTTTCTGATGAATCGGGGAGCAGGGAAGGTGAAGGGGATGTGAGACTGGGAGGAGAGGAGGGAGGGAAGGAATTAAGACCAATATGTAAAGTGAATAAATAAATAAATAAATAAATAAATAAATAAATAAATAATCATTGCCTACCTCATTTGCAACCCAGCTCCACCAAGATTATAGAGATATTCTTGTTTAGAGAAGGAAAACAAATGAAGTCCAAGTCTGGACAAAATGTTGCATTCCATTTCCACCATGAGATTGTAGGCAGAACTCCAAGAGTAGGGTCCCTGGCAAATACTCACAGGCATAGATTCTGGGACGTTGGTCAAAGGTCTAGGGAATGCCTCCAACATCCATCTTCCAATCTTGTGAAACAGAGCAGGTTTCAAGTCTCCAATTTCTGGAAGAAGGGAATAAAAGCCAACACAGACAGTTGCCTTCAAGATCAATGTTAGGCCCACTTAGCACCAAACAGAAACCAAAGACCCCAATTTAAGACCAGAGCTCACTGGTTACATAATTGCTCCCAAATCAGGCATATGCCTGCATATTGATGGGCACAGCTTCAGATATGATGTAAGCTTAAGCTATTGTCAGTCTTGGAGTAGGACAGAGGCATTGCTCCTTGTGACTATGCAGATGGGAGCCTGAGACTCAGGCATTCCCCTGTTAACATCAGTTATAATAGCCAAGGGATTGTCTCGACTGCCTTATCCCAAACTCGGAAAGGACTGATGTAGCCTCTAGACACCGTACCAGGTAGAGATCTGTACTTTGGTTTGGGTCTACATTACTGTCAGCTGTGATGTGGGCCTCAGTGCACCCATGGGACCGTGCAAATCTGTGCTTATGAGATACAAATGTAGCACAGCTTAATGTGTGCATTAGCAACAAGAAATTTCTATTGGCAACAAGCAAGTTTGAAAGCCAACAGCACCTCAACCTTGGACAATGTAGTATGAGGTTAGCATGGATTTTTTTTTTTTTTTAAATGCAAAGACAGACTGTGGAAACACCACCATGTTCAAACGACTATACTCCAATACAGCCACAGAACAGTGCCAGGCAGAGAATAATGGCCACATTCCATGAAATGTCCATTCCCCTTGCATTGATCTGGGACTTTTACAATTGGCCTTGGACAGAAGGCAACATTTGATTCTACCACAGTGTTATGTAAGTCTGGGAACTCAGGGATGACACATCTTAGCATCATTAGTGGCCACACCACAGTTCCAACAAGACTTTTGAGGGAAGTTTACCCATTTTGGTGTGCTAAGACCTAAGATAAAGTGATACATCCATTGTGGATTTAAGACAAACCTGGGCTTGGATCTCTCTCCAGTGCTAGCAAACTGTTAACGCCGCTGCCAATCTCACTGCAATCCTGGCCTTATATCTCCCTCTAGTGATGAAAAGAAAGTAGCAACGACACAATCAGAAAACTGGTGGATCCTATAGAATTTATCAAAGATGGAATAATAAATCCAGATACAAACACTAGAATAAATATTTAATATTTCAAAATCCAGATGTCTAAGAAGACAAACTTCAAGAACTTTCAGTAAATGATGGCCTCATCTAAGTGTCAGAATAAGTTGTCAGAAGCAAGCAGAGAATAACAATTATGAGAAAACTACTAGAAAACTTGATGTGGCTATGCAAGGAGCGACCATGGGAATAAAGAAGCCATCAAAAACTAATTTCAACACTTAGATTAAACATTTTGATTGATAAATAGGTAAAACGAGAAAACCAAACAGAAATCCTTGAACTGAAAAATATACTTAACAGATTTAAAAATGCGATAGAAGGCTTCTTTAGCAGGATGGGTCAAGTTGGAAAGAGACTCGGTGTGCTCAAAGACAGGCCCCAAGGAAGTGCACAGGTAGAGGGTAAGAAAGGCTAAGGGTTTGCAGTCATGAAGAAGGCTCATGGGAACAGTGGGACAGCGTTAGAAGAGCTAAATATGGGTTAAAAATGTAATTCGAGACTGCCAAAAGAGCAGAAAGCTTACTCAAAGAATTAGTAGTAGAACCATCCCAAATCCAGAGCTGTTCACAAATATCCAAACATAGAAAAGTCAAAAGTCAGCATTTGGGTTTACCTTATTTGGATAACTCCCAATGGTGAGAGACCACTACACAAAAGAGGCTTAAGAAAACAATAAAACAAAACAAAACAACAACAAAAAAAAAACAGGTCATGTGTCCTACTCTTTCCGAAAAGCTACTTCTTAGCCGAGATCTTACAGCCATAAGAAGGAAGTTTGATATTTTCAGAGGTCACAAAGGAAAAAAATCACCAAACAAGAATGTTTTACCCAACCAAGCTGTTCCTTAGGCAAAAGGGAAAGATGAGGGCATTGCTTGACAAGGACTGGGAGACTATGCATCTTTCTGAAAGAAACGCAAAAGGGCTTTCTTCAGCTGAAGGAGAGAGATAGTTCCTTAAAAAAATAAGAGCTACAATAAAAATTTCTAAGAAAAAATAAAAAAGTAGAAATTATAAAAACTCACTGTTAGCACTACAAAGACAGCCGGAAGGTTCTCACACTGTAGCTGTGCTGCATAAGTCATTCACACTTTAGTGTGAACACTACAGACACGAAAAAGTACACTAATAAACTACATATGTTAAAAATTGAGCAACACAAACATAAAGTTTGAAATCAAAAAATTTAAATACAGAGAATTTAACAATTTTTTTCCTGAGAATTTTGCACATCTATAAGCAGTAAAAAATTATACTGGAGTCAGATGGTGAACATGTAGTATTAAGCAACTAAAATTAGGCCCAGAGAGTAGGTAAATCTGTCCTTTGCCAGACTCTAGGGATAGTGCTGATATGGTTTCCACAGAGATGGGGGTGTTACATTTGTTCTTATAACCATCCCCCCCAAATGGAAAATGAGCTCCATCAGCTGTGATGGAGGCTTTAAAGGAGCAGATCTTTATTCTTTTACTATGAAACTTTATCTAGTTTCAGATCATGTGTAATATTTTCATGTTCAGGGGACTCGATCAGTGTACCATCCTAAAGGATGTTATACCAGCTGAGCATTTCTATGGCCTGATTCTAATAAGACCTGGTGAACAGGATGTTGCGTGTATTCTCGGTGAATATGACACATGCATACAAATTCAGAGCTTCATCTTCATGGGGCTCTAGGAATGCTACAGGGTTAAAGTTGCTTTGCCTTGTATCTTTATGATACATTTAACGAGCAGCTCCAGATCTAGAAGGCAATGTGCATTTACAGAGAACAAAATGCAGTGGGTCATCTAACAGGTGTTTTTTACACCACACATGATAATGACCATTCACAGTTGCATAGCGATGAAGTCTATGAATATGTAACGTTGCTGGTCAACATAGATTTGCATAGACAATGAAAGACATCAAGTTGGGCTATTATTAGTCTGGTTTATACAGATCCATACAGTCTAGCCCATGAGTTGTGGAAATGGAATCTGCTCCTCATCTAAAGACAGGAAGATGTAAGCACAGCAGAATGAGAAAGAGACAGCATCCCGGAAATTGAAGCCAGGAAAATCAGGAGTTTACACAAGACAGGAAGTGAGGCCTGCCTCTTAACCAGTACAGATGAGAAAATGGACTCTGAACTTCTAGAAGACAATGTAGTTCTAAGAACAGCTCTATTTTAGCCCAGTAAATGTCATCTTATGTTTCTAAATTATAAAATTATATGATAATAAATTTCATTTTTTATTCATTCAGACATTTATAGAATCTGCTACACAGTAGGAGAAGAAATGAATACTGGAACATGACTTGTGTCTGAGGCTAGTATAGATATATAAGACATAAATAAGGCATTTTTATTCTTGGGCCTAAAGACTCAACAGATTCAGCAATGTTCTAAGTGTCAGCAGCAGAGAGGAACTGATGGATCATTTGTGAACTCAGAAAAGAAGTGGGAGCCAAGAGGCAGGCTTCTGGAATCTTTTCTGGTTTTGTATTTTGTCCTGTTACAATTAAGCAGTCATTACCCAATTGGCCATTACACAACTGACTTGTTGACATTTTGAAAGTCAGCTCCCAGGTATGTCCTGGGGCTCTGGTGGAGATCAAATACCTGACCTAGAATATGTGACGTGCACATGTGACCAATCTGACCTCTTATGAACTCGCTGTTATCTGATCCAACAAATCATAACATCAGTGCTCCAGTTTCAAATGAAGTAAAACAAGGCTTTATCTGTCTCCGAGGGCAGAGGAAATATGCACATACGTATCATACATGCACATGCACTCTCTTTTTGCTTTGTTCACTCCCCCTCAATCTGGATCTTAACATCTTGCTCAGTCCAAATTATTAGTAATGGGTGAAAGCATTCTATTCATATTTACCACTGCTCAACACAAGCCCCTGCTGCACTGGAGTGGGGGTAGGGGTATGTGTCTTAAAAATCCAGTAGATGATGTAGCCAATTTGTAGAGTACCTTTCAACTCCTCCAAGAAGTTATGGAAAAGTACCCAAAGCAGCAAAGTTTCTAAAGCTAGGCCTCACAGCTCAAAGACAGTCCTCATTTGAACATATCCTGTTCTAAAGCCAACCTCCCAGCATCATCAGGCAAACCCAGGTTTCTAATGTATTTTTATAGTGTAATGGGTGGAACAAACACCTGGTACAGGGTGATGACTTTGAGTCTCTGTCCACGACACACACCTACTCTAGAGTGTCTTCCAGTGTCACTATTCTGTGACTTACCCATGATACCCAGTTGCAATCACTTCCCTCTGAGAAACTCCATTGTCTGCAAAGAGGGTGAGTGAGGTGAATATAATCCTGTAGTCTATCATGAGTCACAGCATGCAGATATAACTTAAGCAAGCTCAGGCTGTCTCTCCAGCACGATGATGTGGGGCTGGTTGGAGAATTCTTATAATGCTGGAATGTTGCCCCCCAAAAAACAAAATACAATTGTAGCATTACTTTGACTTAAACACAAGAAATAGAACTGTTTCTTTGAAAGCCACGAATACATGCTTTAGCAAGCAGGAATTGAACAAATAATAGACAGGTCTTCTGTAACTAGTACTCTGAACAAGATAATCAAATGCTATTTTCCATGCTTGCATAATTTTCAATGACAGTATCTTACATACAAAAAAAAAAAGGAGAGAGAGAAATATACCCTCCGGGAAATATAGTCATTTTCTAATTGAAACACATCTACATGCTTTTGCTGAGTTTATTCCATTTTACCACATCAGCTAACTGTCTTTCCTTTCCTTCTGTCCATATATATCATAGGAATAAGAAATTACTCTTTTAATTCCAATTAATTCCAATTACAAATTCTCAGAAAAACATGTCTTGTGGATGTGAGTCTGACTTCTGTGGCCAAATTTTAGGCCCGATCTGATTAGCAGAGACTAGAAAGCCACTGTTCAAAGGCAGAAGCAAAGGACACAGAGTCATCATCACCTATGTAGACAGTGTTTATTTTCTTTATCTTACTAAATCATATATCAAATGAAGATAAGGTGGCCACTAAGTACTTCCTGCATTTTTGATTAATAAGAATACTGGATGAGAAGTCTCATTTCCTTGCTCCGTAGAGATTTCGTCATTCTCTTCAAGATGTGAGTAAATTCCCAAGGGGCTGATGTTCTTTTATTTCTGTGGTCCTATTTTTTTTTCCTCTTTTTTTTTTTTATTAATTTATTCTTGTTACATCTCTATGGTTATCCCATCCCTTGTATCCTCCCATTCTCCCTTCCCTCCCTTTTTCCCCTTATTCCCCTTCCCTATGACTGTTCCTCAGAGGGATTACCTCCCCCTGTATATGCTCATAGGGTATCAAGTCTCTTCTTGGTGACCTGCTGTCCTTCCTCTGAGTGCCACTAGGTCTCCCCATCCAGGGGACATAGTCAAATGTGAGGCACCAGGGTACATGAGAAAGTCATATCCCTCTATAGTACTATTATTTTCTCCATTTTTATCTTAACCCAAGTAAGGTTTAACTGATAATTTATTTAGTAATATCAAGACATTTATGTTTCATTCTTTGGGTTTAGAAATGTGTGTGTGTGTGTGTGTGTGTGTGTGTGTATGTGTGTGTGTGTGTGTGTGTGTGTGTGTGTGTGTGTGTGTGTGTGTGATATTGCGGATATCAGCAAGTCCTACTATAATCTTTCTAAGGTTTTTAATATGGCTACCAGTGACCTAGATGAGCTGGCTGTCCTTTAGTGACAGGTTCCTGATGGGAAGGACTAGGGATGAGAAAATTTTAAAAAGATAGAAAAGTTGGGACCACAAGGTCTTACATAAGCTAATGGCATATTCAAAGCAAGGTTATAGAAGAACTTCAGCATCCTATATACAGTTTTCAGGAGGGGAATTGGACACAGTCATCAGAAAGCTACCATACAATGTAACAAAATCAGTAGGGAGCTAATGAAGCAATATTGCACAAAGGAACACGGGACATCTCAAGAGTATCACAGACTGAGCACACAGTGGCCTTGGAAATGATAACCACACCTCCTTAGAGGAAATGAGTTGGGTTTCCAGGATCCTAAATCCACGCCTTATGCACTCCTAATTCCCTAAGGACATGGCCCCGGGCCATTGTCAAGGTGTTGTTGATTTTAGAAGAGGAAGTGCGTTCCTTCTCCATCTGTCAGGGCCTCAGGAAAAGCTTGGGATAGGCCTGACTGCTAACATTCTCCATTTATATATTACTAGCTTCTCTATGGTCAATTTCAGTAAAAAAGTAGAAAATAAAAACATACTTAACAAAATTGCTCTTACTATATAACTTAGCTCTACTTTAGTTGTATTACTAGAAATCTTCATATGTAAAATGCTGTTTTTATTGCATATTCTTTCTTGTATTCATTTGTATTGTATTGCTAGAAATATCACCTTCAAATTCAAAGCATTATTGAGTTTTATTCTAAGAGAAGAGCTACTCTGTAAAACTTTTCAAGTATTAAGTGATTAATGACATTACAAATCTATCCAATGATGAATTTTTAGATAGCTGATTTATTGTGAAATATTGGCATAAATATCCTAAAGATTATCACAATGATTAAAGTCTGTAAAATGAGAAACATCAATGAAGTTAGTGTAATAGGAAGAGACTGAATTTTAATCTAAGTATGTTTTCTTCCCCATTCCCTTTCATAGAAGCTGATTTACTTCCAGATGTTTATAGAGGTTTTCTCTTTTTAGAGAAATTTCTATTAAGGTATAAATTTCACAGATTTCCCTCCCAGCCTCTTCCTCCCCTCCCAGTCATCTCCTTTGCTTCTCGGAGATGGAGGCCTCCCATGTATATCAACCTGACTTGACATATCAAGTTGGAGCAGGACTAGGCACATCGTCTACTGAGGCTAGACAAGGCTATCCAGTTAGGGGAGAGGGATACAAAGGCAGGCAACAGAGTCAGAGACAGGCCCTGCTCCTGCTGTTAGGGATCTCATGTGAAGACCAAGCTGCATCTCTGCTACATATATGTAGGAGGCTTCATACTGTCCCAAGAATGCTCACTGGTGGGTGGTTAAGTCTCTGTGGGCCCAGGCTAGGTGATTCTGTAGGCTTCCTTGTGATGTCCTTGACCTCTTTGGCTCCTTCAACCCATCCTCTCTCTCTTTCACAAGATTTTCCAAGCTCCACCTGATGTCTGGCTGTGGGTCTTTGCATCAGCTTTTGGGTACAGCCTTATAGAGGCTTTTCTATCTAACAAAATTTCTTCATATACCTTGATTCATATACTCTTTACAAGGACCCTGCAAAGTCAACAATCATGATATTTTAAAAACTGGTATCTAGTTATGATACAATATTAGGACGTTTTGAACCTGTGTTTTTCTATGCATAAAATGAATCATTTAAGTTGAATTGTTTCCGTGGGTGTTTTAAATTATAATTTAAGGAACCATATGAAGTTTTCTACCATCCTCCATTCTCTCTGTATAAAAAACCTTGCTCTATCTTCATGAGCAGCACTCTGTCTATCCACCTATGATATGACATTTATGTGTGTTTATAGATAATCTAATAATGCGTATTTTTATATTTTTATATCTATGTGCAAGGGCTTGATGAGTGCTTGTTGAAAAATAAATGATATTTTATTGACTTAATTTTATAATTTCTTCTTTAGAGAGATGTAATTTGAAGCCTACTCTAATGATCAGTGAGATTCAAATATGAAACATTTTTTCCTTTTTTATTGAAACACCATTTTGTACAGGTAAAAGCGAAATCATTTGTGAATGAGGAGTTGTTTCTTTCTTTGCTTGATTATAATGAAACAGGAACCTAAACTCATATATTTAGAAAGCAGATAGTTACTCCCATTCCATTCATAACATTATTACACCAACAGATCTATCTTGTCAGGTCAGTAATTGTAGTGCATTAAAAACCAGGTGATGGATTGGAAAGCAATAATAAACTTTCTTTTATATGAATTACATGTGTAACTCACATATACTTATGCATACTTATGAATATATATTTCCTAACTTCTATATAGACAAAAAGGTAAATTTTATTTAATGGATCGATACGAAAAATTTTAATTGCATATCTTCTTTTTTCTTGCTCTAATCCTGTGATCAAACATCTGTTCATAGGTTAGCTGTATAGGAGATATGCTATTCTATAAAATATTGATCATTTTATAAAGCCAGTCAGACTGCATTTCGGAAGCAGTGTTCACACTAAGGTATCAATGACTTATGCAGCACATAAGGTACAATGTAAGGGCATCCTAGCTGTCTCTCTAGTACCACCAGTGGGTTTTTATAATTTCTACTTTTTTCTTTTTCTTTGAAAATTTTATTGTAGCTCTTATTTTTTTAGGGAATCATCTCTCTCCTTCAGTTGAAGAAAGTCCTTTTGCATTTCTTTCAGAAAGATGCATAGTCTCTCAGTCTTTGTCAAGCAATGCCCTCATCTTTCACTTACATGAACAGGAAAGCTGAGCGTACTTAGTAGTTTCTTTTATCAAAAATAAACAGTAAAGTAATCATGGAAATGAGTGTACATTGAGTTAGTTGCTGAGCTCTCTCTTACTTTTAGATAACTGTTCATTCAAATATCATTATTGGCAAAAGACAAGAAACAATTTTTCATGAAGCACAAAAAGAGAAACTATAGGAGATTCCATACTAATCTGAATATGTTCATGAGATTGAAATGAAAACAAGAGATTTCCAAGTGACAGGAGGAAAATAGCCATTCAATGTTGTTTTAAAGTGTTTTCAGGCTACCAAGAAGAGACTTGATACCCTGTGAGCATATACAGGGGGAGGAGGTTCCCCTCAGTCACAGTCATAGGGGAGGGGAGTAAGGAGAAGATGGGAGGGAGGGAGGAATGGGAGGATACATAAGGATGGCATAAGAATTGAGATATAATATGAATAAATTAACAAAATATATTTTAAAAAAATAAAGTATCTGTTTCCTTGAATGTTTAATTTTTAAATTTATAAGTATAGAAAAGTGGATCAACTGGCTTTCTTTATAATATGAGAAGTTGTTAAGTTTTTAAGCTGATTTGTAAATTAGAATGTGTTAGATGTAAATGTTATTGGCAATTAAGGTTGCTTATTTGCCTTCCTTGTTTTCTTCAGTCGCAAGCATTATCTTACAGATAACGTTATTCTGTGGAGCTAACTGGAAATGAGAAGTGAGGAAATGATTTTACCAGCTAGTGCGATTAGTGGAGACACATAATTGCCTGCCTATTTACTTTGAAGCTGTCATTTAATGAAGTGGCTCCAACTAAAACTCTAATGGAGAGAAATTCTTAATTTCTTTTTAATATTTCCCTATGTCTAGGAATGTAATTTAAAATAAATTTGAATACTGATTGCTAAATTATATTCTGTCCCATCAGCAGAACATCAAATTGTTTCTCTCTTTATAGACATCAAAACAGATCATTTAAGATGCAGCATAAAATAAACAGCCAATCATTAGAAGATAATCGTAAGTCTAAACAAAATGTCAATTTTATGCATTCATTCCAAACAAATGTATACTCTATGTTATATTAATATACTTGTTTCTTGAAAAGCTATTAATATTCATGTATTTCTGCACTGTTGTAAAAAGTATAGTTAAATAAAATGTTTATTATATAACTAAATGGAAATTTTGTCTGAAGAAATTATGCAGTTGACAAATTTGAATTTCCCCATTGAATATATCCATTCATCATGACACAACATCAATATAACAGGGCCTATTGCCTATGATTTCTTTTACAAGACTCTTGACAAAATTATAGAACTGAGTCATTCATGGATTTTAGGTGTTAGGGATGGTGAGGATGACAAGGTTATGTGTAACTCTTAATGTGTACTGATGAAAGAGGAATCTATGGTGATCACCTAGCATTGTATCATTAGTACTGGGATAATCTGATAACTTCACATGGGCATTAAGTAGCATAGCAACTACATGCACGTAAACACACACACCTACAAACACAGCACATGCAATCATGCATTGTATGAATTCTAATTTCTTGGCTTTGGTATTGTATTATAATAATGGAAGATGCCCTGGGGCAAATTAGAAGAACAGAAAACTATTCTTTAAGCCTCTATAACTTTATAAAATCTACAATCATTTAAAAATAATATATCCAAATCCATGTGGCAAGAAACCACACATCAGCTACCAAAACAGATTATGGAGATTATGGAGATGTGTTTTTTTACTTCTTAGCAAAGACTTTGGACGAATCTAGAATATTCAATTGCCTACATTTTCAAAACATAAATAGGAATGTTTCTTATATGTATATAATGTCAAATGTACTTAGAATAGTTTGAATATGATATATTTCTCATACTCTTAATATGTTTGAACATTTGATTCCCATTTGATAGTGCTACTTGAAAATGTTATTGAACCTTTTGGAGGCAGAGCCTTACTGAAGGAAGCATGTCACTCAGGATGGGCTTAGAGGTTTTATGTCCTACTTATACTTCCTGTTTTCCTTTGGCTTATAGGTTCCTTATACAATGTAATGACAACCTTATGTCTCTGACACATTTCTTCTTCCTAGCCTCCAGGATAGGCTGTAACCATTTTAGGACTGTAATCTACAGTAATCCCTTTCTCACCTAAGTTGCTTTTGTCAGGCTATTTATCATAGCAAAAAATAATAATAATAATACACACACTTACAGAAAACTGATAAGAGTATTTTCTATCACAATCTTAATTTTCTTCAACTTGGAAGCTAGTTCATTATAGAAGGAAGGAAAAGGAGATATAGTGAATTTTTAATCGAGTTACGTGGCTGTTTGGATCACATCCACAGACCTTCTCGGAGTGTGTGATTTGGCTGGAATGTAGATATACCACAGAACTTTAATAATTCTGGAGGTAATAAAGAGAAACCTTCAATGGACACCTTTAATCCCAAACCATGAAGGCAAAGTTAGCATCTACATTTGAAAGTGACATCTAATTGAGAGGCAAAAAAGTGATGAATCAGAGATTTGACAGAATGAGTCAGAGATTGGATACATCCAACTCTCATAAGAACAGGAGAGAGAAGCCATTTAAGAGCAGTACAATAGAGTTCAGGAATGAGAGTAGAGTACAGGAGAGAGAGAGAGAGAGAGAGAGAGAGAGAGAGAGAGAGAGAGAGAGAGAGAAGGCTACTTAAGAGAGCAGTGCAGAAATATACCCAGAAGATGCTCCACCACACAACAAGGACATATTCTCAACCATGTTCATAGCAGCCTTATTCATAATAGTCAGAATCTGGAAACAACCTAAATGTCCCTCAGTCAAAAAATGGATTAAGAAACTGTGGTACATTTACACTATGGAATATTAGTTAACTATTAAAAACAAGGAAATCCTGAAATTTGCAGGCACATGGATGAAACTAGAAATGATCATACTTAGTGAGTTAACACAGACACAAAAAAAAACTCACATAGTATATACTCATTTATAATTGGACACTCGCCCAAAAGGGATGTCTCATGAAAGTCTCCACTTACCAGGAGATTGGGATAGATGTGCAGAACCTTCTATTGGGACTCTAGGTGAGAGAAATATGGGAGAATGGGGAAAAAGAAGGATCCAGAGGGTCCTAGAAGCCTGCAAGAACATCAGGACAGGTGGATCTGGGCCCAGGGGGGTATGCTCAAACTACTGCACCAACTGAGGATAATACATGTATTAAACATTGAACCCCTACTCTAGCCAGTGGAAAGGACACTATCCACAGTTATGTGGAGAGCAGGGACTGACTCTGACATGAACTCTGGTGCCCCATATTTGACCACTTCCTCATAGTGGGGAGGTCTGGTGGCACTCAGAGAAAGAATAGGCAGGCTAACAAGATGACCACCAAATGGTGGGTGAGGAGGTCCCCTTCTGTCACAGACCTAGGGAAAGGGAATAGGGTGAAAGAGGAAGGGAGGGAGGAATGGGAGAATACAAGTTAAGGGGATAGCAATTGAATGTAATCTGAATAAATTGATTTTAAAAAGAGAGCAGTGCAGAAAGTTTTATTGGGACAGTTTTATAGACACAGGTTGAAGGGAGAATAAGCTAGACACAGATGAAGACAGAACAAGCCGAAGAATGAGAAGGAGCCAGAAGATTAGACAGATTGGTAGAGCTAGTTTGAGCTCAAGCAGATCGATTCAGTCAGAGGCACAGAGAAGCCAGTCTGAATCAGTGAGCTTGGAGAGGTGTTTGGGCCAGAATGGCTGAGGTGAGCCAGGGAGCCAGATTTCTACAGTTTTTCTCCTTCTCACATGTGTGTCCAACTAGAACTGTAAAAATCATAATCTTCACTTAAAACTCTATTATGTTAACTGTGTTCCCATGCACACTGATCCTTAGCTATATCCCAATTCCTTTTCTGTGAGATATAGGACATAAATGCATTCTCAATAAGTTTAGTGCCTCTTAAAGCAGTCTATTTTCATCTTGGGCATCTCTTTCTCTTGTGATCAAAAGTTCTTTATTTACTGAGCTTAAATCTAACTACTTAAAAATATCTATCAGTTTTTATGATCCTCTGTTATCTACTGGCTTTAGACTAAAAGGGCAAATACTGCTTTCATTCTGTGTCTTGTTTTTCTTTGAAGATGACTGCATTGACAACCAGAAAAGTTAGGAAATAAGTTTGGCATGGCTTCCAAAGGCCATTAATCTTAAGAATAAAACTATAGCACATTAGGAGGGACAATGTGCAGAAAAAATTTACAAATGATGAACTGAAGATACTTAAATAATTCTTGGAAGAGATTGTTACCACCAGGGAAGAACTGGCTGAGCAGCTACTGCTATGTGTGTTCGCTTGGAAGCTTATTCAGAACAAAAGAGTCAGACTACCACCTAAAGGGGGAAATACTTAATTTTTAAAAAATGTATTCTCTTTACATTCCGATTGTAGGCCCTTCCCTCATCTCTCCTGGTCCCACCCTTTCTCCCTCATCCCCTTCCCCTTCCCACACTCCTCAGAAAAGGGGAGCCCTCCTCCCTTATCATCTGACTTCAGTATATCAAGTCTCTTCAAGACTTCTTGCATTCACTTTTTCTGTGACATGGCAAGGCCACCCCGCCCAGAGGATGTGATCAAGGAGTGAGGACCAGAGTCTATGTCAGAGGTAGCTCCTAGTCCCCATATTATGGGACCCATAAGGAGACTGTGCTGCCTATCAACTACATCTGAGCAGGGGGTGCATATCAACATCATATGTGGTCCTTGGTTGGTGCATCAGTCTCTGCAGCACCCCCCTCCTTCACATGGGTTTGTTGGTTCCATTGGTCTCCTTGGTGAGCTCCTGTCCGTTCCAGGTCCTCCTTCTATTCTCCAACTCTTCCATAAACTCCCTGGGCTCCACCCCAAAATTTGGCTGTGAGTCTTAGCATCTGCTTAGATTCTCTGCTGGATGGAGTCTTTCAGAGGACCTCTATGGTAAACTCCCCTCCTTTTCCTTCTTTACAATCACTTCCAGAGTAGACATCAGACTAGCCCAATGGACATGTCCCATGAAAGCCTTCCCTTACCAGGAAACTGGGACCGAGGGGAGGACATCCTATTGGGACTCTAGATGAGAGAACAATGGGTGAATAGCAATGTAGAAGGATCCAGTGGGTTCTAGAAACCTACAAGTAGAACATTATGATAGGCAGATTTGGGTCATGGGGTCCCGCTCAAACTAAGGCACTAGCCAAGGACAATACAGGTGGAAAAATTTAAACCCCTACCCTGATCTAGCCCATGGACAAGACAGTCTCCACACTTGAGTGGAGAGAGGGATTTGACTTTCTCAAGTACTCTGGTGCCTCACATCTGACTATGTCCCCTGGCGGGGGAGACCTAGTGGCACTCAGAGGAAGGACAGCAGGTCACTGAGAAGAGACTTGATACCCTATGAGCATATACAGAGGGAGGTAATCCCTCTCAGGAACAGTCATAGGGGAGGGGAATAAGGGGAAAATGGGAGGGAGGGGAGAATGGGAGGATACAAGGGATGGGATAACCATAGAGATGTAACAAGAATAAATTAATTAAAAAAAAATTGATGGAACAAGAAAAAAAAAAAAGAAGTGGGTGGAAATACGGGTGTTTGTTTGTTTGTTTTTGTCCAAGGCTATATACTTATAAGCTACCAGAATACTCATGGACAGTCCCTTAATACAATAGACAAGGTTCTTCTGCCTAGGAGGTGCCATTGGGCAGAGCTGACTACTCTTCCATGAAGACCCAGGAGGATTCTGGCGAACAGGATGGCTAGTATAAGTCTATGGTTCCCAGAATTACAATGAAATTAAGATGAGATTGGATGGCACTTTGGAGTATCAAAGTGACACTGAAAGTGAACCTTCTGCTAGCTACAGACCAACGATCATTATTACTTTTTCTACATCTGACCATTATTATGAAAATAGACTGAAGACCATGAAAATCCAGTATGACATGGCCTTTCTCTTTCACTGTGTTCATAGTGTGGAGGAGGAGAGGTAGCGGAGCAGAAGGCCTGCTAGGATTATTCACTGCTTGAAGGACAGTAGCTGAAGAGTAGGTGAGGTCAACAACAGTAATTCCCTGCATTACAAGAGAAACTAATCTCTCACAGTCTGCTCTTAATGCACCAGATGATAATGACTTAGGACAGAAGGTACCCCACCATATCTCAGAGCAGCTGGGCCAATGTGGTCAATGTAATAGAGATAGAGTCAGCTATTGAGTTCGGCTTTCACCTCTTGACATGGTGCTTAGAACTCCACTAATGCCTCTTGAGGAAGATAGGCAGGAAAGAGTTGCCCTCAGCTGCGTGTTGATTCCCAGAACAGGATACTTCATAAAAAAAATCATCTATTGGCTCCCTAATCCAATAGATCCATGCTACAGTTTCCAGTTTAGGGAATTTAGGAATGCAGGAGTTTAGGTATTAGTGTGTGACCAAGGTTGGATCCAGAAGTTTCAGGAGACTTTATAAACCCTTAACACTCAACAGGAAGGACCTAGTGATCCTTGTTCACCTATGAACAGGAAAAACTGAAGAACTATTATTGATCCCAGCCATATATTCAGATTGCCCCTGGTTGACTGAATTAGATTTTTCTACATTCTTCTGATCTGATACTGTTATGATGAGGAGTGGAAGCCAACTAAGGAGCCAGGACCTCAAAGACAGCATTTTTGTCCAAGTTTACAAAGCTGAAAGGCTGAGAAGGAGGGAGCTCTTTGCCTGAGTTTACTGCAAGTCCATTTTTAATCTCTCAGATTGCTAGAGGTTGTTTCTAATAAAGGTCAGCAAATAATAGTTGAAAAATTGTATAATATATGGGTGGATATGACCAATATACATTGTATATATGTATTAAATTATCAAAACTAAAAGTGTGGAACCTAAAACAAATAATAAGCAAATAAAAATAAAAAATGGCTCTGTCCTTCATATTCTAATTTAGTCATCTCCACCTTTCTATTATTTTTAATAAATAAAAAACTTCTACTCACTTTTCTTTTCCTTCAGCTTGTGAATGTCAGCTGGAAATGGCTCTTACTTTGTTGTAATGTTTGAGGTGTATCAAACTGGATTGTTTAACCTTATTTAAACATTGAATACCTCTTTGAATATTTTTTAATATTATTTTGCTTAACCATCAATTATGATATGATGAGCAATTAATATTTCAACTTGTTTGACATTACTCTCATATAATGTCCCACAATCAATTTAGAATAATTTACTTGAGCAGTTAATATTTGATCCTGGATGCTGAAATTCCTTTCTTGGCATATATCACTGGTCATGTTAGATTAGGTTCCTGATGTCAATGTTGACTATAGTTAATGTATTTCCTAAGTACACAGAACAATATGTAATGATATTTTTTATTAAACACAAGTTAAAAATAATTATTTATAGTAAATTATATGTTAAGTGATAAATTATGTGTTAAATCATTTACATATAAGCTGGAGATATTGCTGTTGGAAAAGCACTTGCTGCACAAGTATGAGGTCCTGCATTTCTTCCTAAGATTCCACATAAAAAATCCGAGCATGAAGTGGAGACAACTGCTGTCAGTTTCAGTGTTCAGAAGGTAGAACCAGGCAGATGTCAAGAGCTCACAGTCAAGCCAGGAATGCCTGTCCAATGAGAGACATTCTATCAACAAATGTATGAAAGCTGGAGTGTCGTCTTCAGCCTTCTGGCCCAATATACCTGACAGACATATTTGTGAGGCAGGATCTATTAAGGACTTGCTTACTCTGTCTTGGCAGAGTTTGTCTGTTGGTTTAGCCTACATTGCATCCAAGCTTGCCCTTTTTAAGGCAGAATTCTGTCTGTGGTAGAAATGAAGACATTTTGTCCAATGGCTTTTGGAGCCATCTAAATAAGGAGGTTCTTTGATTCTCATCATCCTCTTTGATGTAGGTTGAGTGTTGCCAGGAGTTAACCTGTCTCATTGTCAGTGAAACTTTAAAAATAATAAAAACATTTTTAAATGACATATTCTGCATGTCTCTGAGGTTGTGAAGACTTTATCTAACTATCCTACCTTATCTTTCTATAAAATCATATCTATCTGCCACACCTAAGATGTATATTCTTGTGATAAAAGTAGACTAGTAATTGGCATGACCATGATTTGATCAGCAACATAATAGAGAGTTTGGAGTGACTATTCAGGTAGAAAAACCATCTCTGTCATCTTCCCATTTGGAAAGCTGCTAACCTGTACTCCTTTTATACTCAGGTAATAAAATTTATTCCTCCTCAAGTCTCTGATGTAGTTGAAGATCAGGTAGCTTAGTTTTACAGTGAAGCTTAGTTGTTTAGGGGTTAAGATGTTTTTAAGTCTAGATAGATGTTTTAAGTTGATAATCACAAGATGTGATGGAGATTGATTTACATTCATAATTTTAGACTCACCAAGATAGAAATGATGTCTTCTTCAAGGCTGTCAAATACAAATAACCAAAACACGGAGAATGTAACATTTATATGATTCCTGGTTGTGTCGTGGTTCTTATTGCTATAGGTAGTTTATTGTATGTGTGTAATAATATAAATATATACGTAAAAAAATAAAAATAAAATAACATTCAAAATGTATAAAAGCAGAGATCCAAGATGGCGGCTGGCAGTGTAGACCATGTTTAGAAGCTCCATCCAGTAAATGATTCAGGGAATTGCACGGAATTCTTAACCAGGAACACCAAGCTCCCCACCCCACTACAGCGGGGTGTACTCCACAGTTCAAAAGGACCAAAATACAAAAAACTTGCATACTCCTGCACACAGAGGGAGCTTGGAAGTTCTCGGACCAGAATGGCAGTGGAGGTGGCTGAGGTTTGCAGCTGGGAACCCTCCAGCAGAGGCGACTGGTGTGGTGACCAGTGGGAATTGCTGTGGGAGAGGGGACTCAGTACAAGATTTGGGCCATGCGACCCTAGCTGAACTTGGCGCATGGTTTGGTCCCCATGACCCAAGCTCAACTCGGCATGCAGCTCATGCAGAGACCCAAACTGGACTCTGTGCATGGTTCAGCCCCTGAGACCATAGCTGAACTTGGTGCTTGGTCCAGGCCCTGAGACTCTGGCTGGATTCAGTATGCAGTTTGGGTCCAGAGTCCCTAGCTGAACTGGGTGTGTGGTTTGGGCGCCGAGTCTCTAGCTGAGCTTGACACTGGGTTTGGGCCCAGAGGCCCTCGCTGAATTGGGTGCACAGTATGGGCCCAGAGTCCCTGACTGAACTTGGGGGACAATTTGGGCCCAAAGAACTTACCTAAATTCACCAAGCAATTTGGGCCCAGAGACTCTAGCTGAACTCAGCGAGCTCAGTGTGCAGTTTGGGACAGTGACCCTGGTTGGACTCAGCCTCAACTGAACTAAGTGCGTGGATTAGGCTCCAAGACCCATTTGTGTACAGAGAAGCAAACTGGACTCAACGCTCAGGTTGGGTCCATAGACACTAATTGGACTCAGTGTGTATGCGGTTTGGGCCCCATGACACTAACCTGGGCTCTGCAAATGGTCTGGGTCTCGAAACGCCACTGGGTACTAGAGCCTAGTGGAGCATCAGAGTTCTGGGACTAAGGAAATCTCATGGAGACAGGGTGCACAGTGGCCACCAGACCTCCTCTGAGTGGCCAGCTTCAGTCCCTGGAGAGCTCCGGTGCTGCAAGAGGACCCAGAAGGCTGTGGACACTTTGGCCTGACCCAGTGCACATTCTGAGAGCCAGGACAGGAGCAGTGGAGCTGGGGATCACTGGCTGTGAGAGACCCAAACTACAGGGCTGGACTCCTGCCATCTAGACCAGTGAAGCATCAGAGCTTCTGGCCTAGGTAAATCATGAGAAAATGGGTGAATCTATCCTCAGACTCCCTCAACCCAACTCCAGAAGCTATCAGCCAAAAACAGAGATGGCAAAATGACTAAAGGACAGTGTAAAATCATATGCAAAGAACCCTGAAACAATATGGCATCTCCAGACCCCAGCTATCCCAAAGAAAACAACCCAGAAAACTCAAACACAATGGAAATACAAGAAAATGACCTCAAATCCATAGTAATGAGGATGGTAATGGAGGAAACAAATAAAATTCGTAATAAAATGCAGGAAGACTCAGCCAAATGGGTGGAAGACATAAAAGAGGCCAATAGAGAGTCACTGGAAAAAATTCAGGAAAATACAAACAACCAGATGAAAGAAATCAATATAACTGTTCAAGTTCCGAAGTCCTATAAAGAGACACTGGAAGAAACTCAGGAATATACAAACAATCATATAAATGAAATCCATAAAACAGTTCAAGATATGAAGATGAAAATGGATTGAATGATAAACACAGACAGGAGAAAAACGGGAATGTGAGAGCTCAGAGAGAATGGCGAGAAACACAGAGGCAAGCCTGTCTAACAGAATCCAGGAGATGGAGGAACAAATCTCAGGTCTAGAAGATACAATCATAGATTGTGAAGCAACCATGAAAGAAAATGCTAAATCTGGAAAAATCCTGACACAAAACATCCAAGAATTCAAGGACACTATGAAAAGAAGAAATCTGAGGATAATAGGCATTGAGGATATTCCACTAAATCAGGAACCAGGCAAAGCTGCCCACTCTTTCCATATCTCTTCAATATAGTACTGGAAGTTCTAGTCAGAGCAATAAGACAACAAAAGGAGGTGAAGGGGATCCAAATGTGAAAGGAGGAAGTCAAATTATCCCTATTTGCAGATGATATGATAGTGTACATAAGTGACCCTCAAAATTCCACCAGAGAACTCCTACAGCTGATCAACACTTTCAGCAAATTGGCTGGATAAAAAAATTAATTTTAAGAAGTCAGTAGCCTTCCTATATACAAATGACAATCATGCAGAGGAAGAAATTAGGAAAACTACACCCTTCATGTTAGCCACAAGCAATATAAAATATTTAGGAGTTACTCTAACCAAGCAAGTAAAGGACTTATTTGAAAAAAATTTCAAAACTCTGAAGAAAGAGATTGAAGATGACATCAGAAGATGGAATGATCTTCCTTGCTCATGGATCAGGAGAATTAACATAGAAAAATGGCCATCTTATCAAAAGCAATTTATAGATTCAATGCAATCCCTATCAAAATACCTACACAATTTTAAAAAGACATTGAAAGATCAATTCTGAACTTCATATGGAAAAACTAAAAACCTAGAATAGCTGAAACAATCTTGTACAATAAAAGATGCACCAAAGGAATCTCCAGCAATAAACTGGTTGACCAATGGAATCGAATCAAAGACCCAGATATGAATCCACACATATGGTCACTTGATTTTTGACAAAGAAGGTGAATCTATTCAATGGAAAAGGGATAGCATCTCCAACAAATGGTGCTGGTATAACTGGATGTCTACATGTAAAAAAATGCAGTCAGACTCATATTTGTCACCATACACAAAATTCAAGTCCAAGTGGATCAAATACCTCAACATAAAATTAGAGACACTAAATCAGTTGGAAGAAAAAGTGGGGAAGAGCCTGGAACACATTGGCAGAGGAGACAACTTCCTGAACAGAACACCAACTGCCCAGGCCTTAATGTCAACAATTAATAAATGGGACCTCATGAGGCTGAGAAGTTTCTGTAAGGCAGGAGACATTTTCAAGAGAACAAAGCAACAGCCTACAGACTGGGAAAAGATCTTTACAAACCCTATTCTGACAAAAGTCTAATATCCAAATTATATAAAGAACTCAAGACATTAAACACCACCAAACCAAATAACCCAATTGAGAAATGGGGCTCAGAATTAAACAGAAAATTCTCAACAGAGGAATAATGAATGGCTGAGAAACACTTAAAGAAATGCTCAACTTCATTAGTCATCAGGGAAATGCAAATCAAAACAACTCTGAGATTCCATCTTATAGCCATCAGAATGGCTAAGATAAAAAATTCAATTGACACCACATGCTGGTGAGGATGTAGAGAGAGAGGAACACTCCTTCATTGCTGGTGGGAATGCAAACTAGTACAGTCACTTTGGAAATCTATCTGGCACTATCTCAGAAAACTGGGATTAAGGCTTCCTCAAGACCCAACTATTCCACTCCTTGGAATATACCCAGAAAATGCTCCACCACACAACAGGGACATATGCTCAACCATGTTCATAACAGCCTTATTCATATTAGCCAGAAACTGGAAACAGCCTGAGTGTCCTTCAGTAGAAGAATGCATAAAGAAACTGTGGTACATTTATACTATGGAATACTACTCAGCTATTAAAAACAAGGAATTCCCAAAATTTGTGGATAAATGGATTGAACTAGAAATGA
Organism: Acomys percivali; assembly: GCA_907169655.1. Lineage (NCBI taxonomy): Eukaryota > Metazoa > Chordata > Mammalia > Rodentia > Muridae > Acomys > Acomys percivali. The sequence goes on along the minus strand of OU015745.1, from coordinate 115,173,955 downwards.
TCATACTGAGTGAGTTAACCCAGAAGCAGAAAGAATCAAATGGTATATACTCACTTATATCTGGACACTAGCCCAAGGGATATGTCCCATGAGAGTCTTCACTTATAAGGAAATTGGGACAGAGGGGAGGACATCCTATTGGGACTCTAGGTGAGAGAAGCAAGGAAGAATGCAGAAATAGAAGGATCCAGAGGGTATTAGAAACCTACAAGAAGAACATTATGATAGGCAGATCTGGGCCCAGGGGATCTGCTCAAACTATGGCATCAGCTAAGGACAATACGTGCAGTAAACTTCGAACCCCTACCCAGATCTAGCCAATGGACAGGACATTCTCTACAGTTGAGTGGGGACTGACTTTCTTTTTTTTAATTTTTTTATTAATTTATTCTTGTTACATCTCAATGGTTATCCCATCCCTTGTATCGTCCCATTCTTCCCTCCCTCCCATTTCCCCTTATTCCCTTCCCCTATGACTGTTCCTAAGGGGGATTACCTCCCCCTGTATATGCTCATAGGGTATCAAGTCTCTTCTCTGTAACCTGCTGTCCTTCCTCTGAGTGTCACCAGGTCTTCTCCTCCAGGGGACGTGGTCAAATATGAGGCACCAGAGTTTGTGTGAAAGTCATACCCCACTCTCCACTCAACTGTGGGGAATGTTCTGACCATTGGCTAGATCTGGGTAAGGGTTTAAAGTTTACCACCTGTATTGTCCTTGGCTGGTGCCTTAGTTTGAGTGGATCCCTGGGCCCAAATCTGCCTATCATAATGTTCTACTTGTAGGTTTCTAGGACCCTCTGGATCCTTCTACTTTGCTATTCTCCCATGCTTCTCTCATCTAGAGTCCCAATAGGATGTCCTCCCTTCTGTCCCAGTTTCCTGGTAAGTGAAGGCTTTCATGGGACATGCCCCTTGGGCTAGTATGCAGATATAAGTGAGTATATACCATTTCATACGAACTCTGGTGCCCCATATTTGACCATGTCCCATGGATGGGGAGGCCTGGTGGCACTCAGAGGAAGGATAGCAGGCTACCAAGAAGAGACTTAATACCCTATGAGCATATACATGGGGAGGAGGTCCCTCTCAGGGAAAATGGGAGGGAGGGAGGAATGGGAGGATACAAGGGATGGGATAACAATTTAGATGTAATATGAAGAAATTAATAAAATATATTTTAAAATGTATAAAAGCAAAGGCCACGACTTTTAGGACCAATGCCAAAGGTTATGGTAGCTGCACACACATGTGTACATACATTCAATTTTTCTCCTACCTACAAGCACACACAAAACAAAACTTAAAAATAAGGTTCTGGAGAGATGACTTATCAAGTTAAAAGCACTTGTTTCTCCTGCTGTGAACACAAGTTCAGTTCTCATCATGCACATGGTGGCTCAAAACTAAGCACAACTTCAGGTACAGGACACTTGATGTGTTTTTCTGACCTGCACAGTACAGTCAGCAGGCATGCACATATCGCAATGCATATATTCAGGAAAATCACTCATATACATAAATGAAATAACTAAATCAAATTTCAAAATTACTAATAAACAAAATAAATTATTAATAATAAATATTTACATTAATAATGAGTATATTTATAAACATTAACATACTAGTATACATGCACACACTACGTATAAATAAGTATTTGAGAAAACAATCTGAAGTTACACCATGTTTCGCTATATCTATCAAAATGTAGATAATAGATAATGTAGTATAAACAGCTTCAATTTGTATGTAATAAACATATTTTGATACAAAATACCCAACATTTCTAGCCTGACTATAATAGAAAGTGCATTTGGAGAACTCACTGTTTTTTAATATTACTTGTAAATTTCATTTAGAAATACTGATATTAGAAAGGTACTTCATGTAGCAGATTATTCCATCACAATGCAACCAGGCACTGTGATTCAGACAATCAGTCACCCACTGGTCATAAAACATCCCTATGTGCCTTAGTTTGAGCAGGACCCCATGACCCAAATCTGCCTATCATAATGTTCTACTTGTAGGTTTCTAGAACCCACTGAATCCTTCTACATTGCTATTCACCCATTGTTCTCTCATCTAGAGTCCCAATAGGATGTCCTCCCCTTGGTCCCAGTTTCCTGGTAAGGGAAGGCTTTCATGGGACATGTCCATTGGGCTAGTATGCAGATATAAGTGAGTATATACCATTTGAGTCTTTCTGCTTCTGGGTTAACTCACTCATTATGATCATCTCTAGCTCAATCCATTTGTCCAGCCGAAAAATTTAAACCCCTACCCTGATCTAGCCCATGGACAAGACAGTCTCCACACTTGAGTGGAGAGAGGGATTTGACTTTCTCAAGTACTCTGGTGCCTCACATCTGACTATGTCCCCTGGCGGGGGAGACCTAGTGGCACTCAGAGGAAGGACAGCAGGTCACTGAGAAGAGACTTGATACCCTATGAGCATATACAGAGGGAGGTAATCCCTCTGAGGAACAGTCATAGGGGAGGGGAATAAGGGGAAAATGGGAGGGAGGGGAGAATGGGAGGATACAAGGGATGGGATAACCATAGAAATGTAACAAGAATAAATTAATTAAAAAAATAAATAAATAAATAAATAAATTTAAAAAAAAAACATCCCTATGTGCTCCCTATGGTTAGCTGTGTTTTATTAGTACCACCTTGCAAGAGCAGGTGCTGAGATATCTCTGTTATTGCCTCAAATTAAGATATATCTGAGGGCTACATGAGAGTGCCTGGGAATTGGGTAGTTAAATCATCCTTGAGAAGATTTACCACATAGCAGCTCATTATTTTCATCCTCTGCAAAGGATACCTCGCAAAAGAAAAGGAAGCAGGAAAGAAGACATTATATGCTCCCCTCAACTTAAATAAAGTGGCATGGTCTATATTATATAAGCTGATTATTATTAGAAACAAAACTACAACTACTTATACATTAAAATACTATAGTAACACATATCCATGTGGCATTTGGTATAGTCATTTCAATTTAGAGCAGTGTTTAGCGGTAAGCCATCAGTACTAAGAACACTGACTTAACCATGGTCTTGTCTTTCATGTATCAACTTGCATTCTTGGGGTATATTTTTATTTTACTTTTTTGAAACTACAAATGAAAAAAAAACAAGACAGAAACAACAAAATAGCAAGAAACACACATACATCTAAACAAAGAAAAAATGGAACAAAAATTCTACAAAAATATCGTTGAATTCACTTAGTGTTGGCATGGGTCTTGCCTTGAGGTGGTGTGGCTAATATACTCAGTAACACACTACTAGAGAAAACTGATTTATTTTGTCACCCAGTGAAATCACACAGATTCTTAGAGATACAAGAGTCAGGGCAGGAAATAAAACGATACAATAGAAGAAGTTAAGCAATGAGTAAGTAACAGGCAATGCCTGGGAGCTATAAAACATAAGGAATGAACTCACCAGGAGGGTCTCTTTGTTTTTACACCTGTGCCTCTGAGGTGGTGTGGCTAATATACTCTGATTTTTGTTGTTGTTGTTTGGTTTGGTTGTTTTTTGTTTTTGTTTGTTTGTTTTTTATTTTGTTTTATTTTGTTTTGAGACAGGGTTTCTCTGTGTAGCCTTAGCTGGCCTGGCCTCGCTTTGTAGACCAGGCTGGCCTTGAACTCACAGCGATCCACCTACCTCTGCCTCCAGAGTGCTGGGATTAAATGCATGTGCCACCACCGCCCGACCTCTGTGCCTCTGATCTAAAACTTCAGATAAGCACCTTGGTGTAGTGCCTTGAGCATCTCCAGGCCATCCCTAGCTCCTGGGGGCCTGCACTATAAGAAGCCTTGGTGCAACAGTTGTCTTCTTCCCCTGGTGCAGCCCCCATTTCAAAGCGTTCCTGCATCTCCCCACTCTGCTATACCAAAAGCCAATGCAAAGCCTCCGTTCCCATGCCCCTACTCTTATCAGAAACGCTGAGTACCAGTCTCATGGGCTCGCTCCTTGTTCTCAGGAAGCTCACATCTTCAACAAATTGAGTACTCAAGGACATTTGTTCATAGATCTTTCACTTTAAAAAGAGCCTGCTCTTTTGTGTTTGGGAGGAATGTAGGCTATCAGTATAGAGGAGGGGAATAGGGCGGAAGAGGGTGGGAACCAGAAGATTCAAGAGAGGGGTTAACAATCTGGGATGTAAAATGAATAAATTATAATAAATTTAAAAAAAAAAGCCTTCTCAGGTTCATTGGACCGCAACTCTCAGCAGCTCCCAGCTTCCCATGGACTGAAATCCTAGTCAGCTAGAAGCTTCCTCCCGTAGTGAATAAAGTTGCTCTCTGGTTTTCTAGACTTTGGACGTGTTCTGTCCTCATTGGTTGCATGGCCCACAGACCCAAAACCTGAAAGATCATGACTCTTTTACTTTTTAAAGCCAGGATGTTTGCTACTTTACTTATTGCAGTAACCAAGGAACTGCCAAGAAGCAACTTAGAGGAAGAAAGATTTGCTTTGGTTTACACTTTAAGAAGGAAAAAGGCTCACCATGAAGGGAGAAAGGCATAATGGTTGGAACAGGAAGTGGCTGGTGACTCTGTATCCACAGTTAGGCAAGCAGAAGACAAGAAGTAAGGTTAACTATGAAAACTCAAGGCATTACCTTGTGAGTGACATCCTACAACAAGGCACCAACTTCTAGAGGTTTCACAACCTTCCAAAATAGTGCTACCATCTGGAGACCAGTGTGCAACTGCGGGAACCTATTGAGGGATGTTTCACACTCAAGCCATAGCAGCATTGTTCCAATTTGTTATGGCAGCTACCAGAAAGGAAAGCACTTTTTAAAAACTTGAAAGAAAACCAAATTATATTAAATTAAGTGCAAAAGATAAAATAATCAGCAAGCCTACAGGTCCCACAAGAGCTCACTGGCAATGAGCAAACTACAGTAAGAAAGAGAAATGAAGTCTCAGGAACTCCTGGTCCTTCCTCAAGTGCATCAAGGAAAGTGTATGCATTTTAAGGAAACATTCAATTTAGAATGAATTTATCACAAGGAAAAAGATAAGGGAGACTCTTTCCAAAACAATTGAAAATACCAGACATGCACAGAAAGGACCACTTACCCAGACAATATAAGTCTAGATCCCTCAGAAAAAAAGAGAAATAATCATTGGCAGGTGATCATTGTTGGCATATTCCCCTTGAGAGAAAGGTTCGTGAGAGTGGATTACTCATGTTGGGAAGTAACTTTGATGACTTATGGGGAAAAGAAGAAAGATTAGTTGAAAAGTTTTTAAGCTATAATTTAGTGTGAGCATTTTGAAAAATATCCTAACTTCTCTATAGTAAATTGAGTACTTGGAAAAGATCTGATTTCAAGCAATACTCCCAGTTAGGGTGTGTCTACATCGTTAGGAAAATGATATATTCAACAAGTGTGAGGCAGATGTTGAGGGTCCTCTAGCAAGGACTAGACACTAGCCTTGTGGACTCAGGAGGCCAAGAGAATGGAAGGCTGCTATCTAAGGAAGACACAGAGACTGTCCAGTGCTCCTTGGTGCTGCTATGTGCCAAGGACTTATTTCTGATTTATATCCATCAACTGATCCAGGAAGTGATTCTTAACACATCTACTAAAATAAAACAAGGTTTTTTGTTTTGCTTATTATAGAAATGTCAAATCTTTTTTTATTTTGACATTATTAGTAGTAGTCAGTGATTATGTAAGAGCTCAAAGGGAACTTGCATAGATTTTAGTACTCAAATGACTTCTGTTAATGTGTTAGGTATATCATGTTTGTATTTGTGAATTTTAATGCACCAATGCATGCATACTTACAGATATAAACTGGAAGGTAACTTCTTTCCATTTTGCTTTAATTTTAAATAGTGTAAAAATATTTTTTACTTGGCTTGATTTAACAGATGGTTTTATGGCCAGGGAAGGCAGATTGTCTTTCACTTCTTAAAGAAGAAATTTTGCTTGTTTAGTTTCGTTGTCTTAGTTAAGTGCCTATTAATCCAAATGGACCATGACAAACTTTGACTGATTCAGTTGTTACCCATTTTAAAGTAAAGTTTTAAGTAAACTGTTTCCGTTCCCACTGTAGCATTTCAGTTGGGGATGTTTAAAAAGAACACTTCAGTATGAAAGGTTTTATACAAACAGCCTTGTGTTTTCAGATGTTCACAATCCATGATCCATTCATGTACACCAAGGGCAGAATTTACACCAGCTATGACACTGGTGAGTTTACTTAGATAAATTTTAGTGAAAACACTCAATCATGGCTCATGTTGTGCTTCTCCAAACCAGAATTCTCCACATGGAGTGCAGGCTTTGGGATAGCTGGTCACTGCTGGGACACCAGCCCTATGTCCTGCACAATGTGCTCTGTGCATGACAGCTTCCCACAAGTGCCCCCAAAAACCTTAGGTTCCCTCTCATTCTCCCTGAACTTCTAATACATTTGCCTGTTTTATGGTTAAAATTAACTTCAACTGAAATTATTCTTCATGTTTCTTTTTCTTCATATCCATGTTTTATAAAACATGCTAGGTAAATGTTTTGAGAATATTCCTACCATGATTTTGCAAAGATTGTTCACATGTTCATATCTACTTCACATTTCCATAATGTCAGGTATTACCCCCGTCTTTATTCATTTCTTATATCACCACAGCACAGCTCTTCAAGCTTCAGATTGAATTGCCAGACTGTCACAGATACCAACATATTACAAGCTATGTGTCCCTATCAGTGGAGAACAAAGAATTGTGTTTCCTGGGGGTAACTCCACATGTACAGGACTCTTCCTGAGAAGGCAGACATTAACCTCTTCTCCTCACCCTAGACACTTTAAAAGCACATTTCTTAGGACCTGGCATATAAGTAAGTACTAGCTAGACATTTTGTGAATAAACTGCTTCACAATCTGTCTCCAGAGTCATTTTAGCAATGCTTACAATATTTAGGAATGTTAATAGCATTGATATGCTGGCTTTTTAATATTAACAATCTGTTCTACATAAACTACCACCTAAATTAATTTTCATGGTGTACAGGTAGGAAGAGTTTCTTATATACTAAAATTTCTTTTACAAATAAAACTGTGATGAAGATCATTATAGGTTATTTTGAGTCCACACATACTTTGAAGCATTTTAGATATGGCTAGATGCTTGAGAGTATTTTTTAAATAGTAAAAATTATAGTTGGCCAAATTATTCTCCAGGAGCTTCGAATTGCTTTTCACTCACTCGCCAACAAGAATTTGCAGGAACCATCAACAATCTCTGTAAGGTTCCTAGGACTAAATATTAACATTGAAGTTATCTTAACACTAATATTGCATGTGTCACTCTTCTAATGAAGGAACGAATAAGTAATTGATAGTATAGGAAGAGTCCTTTAAATGTGTACTATTTAAAATATGTTTGAAAAAAGAGACAAAGTAGGACCAGTAAAAACCTGTAGGCTTTGCTTTCATAATCAGACTGAAGAGGACATCTTGGATGGGGAGCCACAATAAAGATTGTTGCAAGCCTCAAATTAAACTCTGCTTCCTCTGGCACTCACCCCCTAGGTCTCAAGCCCAGGCTGCATTACAATCCTTTACCTTGGTGTTGAGTTCCCTCAAAACACAGACAAGTGAAGTCTGAGATGAACCCTGTGAGATGGCAACCGAGGACTGACCCCCAGAGTATTGTGATTGAGGTCCCCTGGTTGGTTTTCATTATCCCTTATCTCATTGTAAGACCAAAAGGGAGAAACTGATTAATTCCCCTTCCTAGAGAAAGATAGCACTAAAGAGTGGATAACGTGAAGCTAAATCCACTCAATTTGGGGACACCCATGCAAGTGGCACCCATCTGAAAGACATCAGCTTTCTCCTAGGTTCTTACAGCCCTGGTGCAGAGGGCTTTTAACACTTTATTGCCTGGAGGATTGTTCTAGATCTGGGCGCAGAGCCACAAGAAAGTTTATTTGGAAGGGGAGAAATATTGAGGAAGCACCCATTTCTTGGCATGTTCCCTGGAGAGGAAGTAGAGCTGCACCTAACTAGGGTGAAAAGGCAGCACAAGCCAACAGAGGCTTGCAAAGGATGAGACCTAAGTTCTGCCCTTCAGTTCCCATCTTTGCTCTACCTAGACCTGCTCCTTCCAGGGGCCATTATGCATGGACAAAGTCCAATAGCCAAGGTAATTTTTATCCAACAAGACACTTCACTAATATAAAATTAGCAATGGAGAACAATCATTATTTTGCCTTCAGATTCTATTCCTAATAAAAGACCTAATAAGATTAAGTATAGAATTGCTTTTTTACTACACAAGAATGAATACCACTTTAGCAATTTTCTTTTGTCTTTTTTGATATAGCTATGAATTTTCAATTGTGCAACGAATGTATGTGTGTGTGTGTGTATGTATGTGTATATATATACATTTATAGTTAGTTACTTTTGTTTTTAAGAGCATTCTGAATTTTCAATTGTGAACATATGTATATATATATATATATATATTTCACAATATGCAAGAAATAAAAGTAGACACACACAAATACACAGACACACACACAGTTAGCTAGTTTGTTGTTTTGTTTTTTGAGAACATGTTGCTATGTAATGCAGATTAGCCCTGAGTTGACTAGTTCAAGCTAAACTTGAACTCTAATGATCCTCTTGCTGTAGTTTACATAAGTCAGAGTTATAGGCATACACCATCAGAGATGGCTCATTTTCTTGTGGAGTTCACAGAGTTTAGACATAAGACCTAACATAGTATATACCATGAAATTACTTAAGTATTTGGTGGTAAAAATTACCTCCTTAGTTTGGAAATCCACCTTAAAGTGCAGCTTCGTTATAAATAGCTTTGTCACTATGTCCACCTTAAAACTTTACATGTTACAAATTAATTTTACACCCCAGGACATTGAATTATTATTATTCAGATGCAAAGGAAACAGTATCAGATAATTGAGAGTACTGTGTAAATTTCATAAAATGAACCAAATGCTTATTATTTTAATGAATGCTTTAAAATAGAATTTTGAAAATATTTAAAACACTTTATTTATTTCCCTAATGAAAAATAATTACTTGACAAAAGAATATACATTTATTTTCTGTCCTCAAGTTTTACTTCTCATTACCTTTAAAACTGAGAATGGAAGGCCAAATTTTATTCCAAAGGATAACTTCCTTAGTGGCTTTTGCTTTAAGCTGAATTTTTACCATGTGTATTTTTTTATTCCAGAAAGATGAATATATTTAATATACTTTAAATTGCATCATATTTTATGAGATCTCAAGGGATCCATTCTTATATGAACTAAACATTATTGCATAATTATTGCTTCAGATATCTCAAGTGATAACTAATTAAATATACATGATATATATTTATCAGAGAAAAAAAATTGCAGTGTTTCAATTTCCACTCCCCCCTGAAAGTGCTTGATGTCTCTAAAAAAGTTTTCAGGAGCAAAAACACTGTACCACCTGAGAACATGAATCATCATTAGTAGCTGTGCAAATGTTTGACGAAGGAAGTGTCAAGGTCTTCCAAATATGACACCTGGAACAGTGCTAGTCTCCTTTCATATGTGCCTTTGATTTATGGTAAAATTGTATTTTATTATTCACTTAGACTACTGTCACAAGGAGATATGTTCTAAAAGAAAACAGAAGTATTAGAAAAAACTATCATTCATGTTCTCCTTAATTCTGCAATGTTTACCAACATTTACAGGCTTAATTCTAAGGTTAATTATAGACATTAGTTATTTGGCCTATTCTCAAAGTCAGCAATTCTGATGTGTGGCTCATAGCTTATTGTATAATAAAAATTTCACCAACTTGTCATTGGCTCTTTTCTATTTAGAAAACAAAAACAGATAAGCAACTAATAAATACCGTTAGAAAACACTGGCTTGTCACACCTTTATCAGGGTGGGAGAAATTTACAAAGATGAAAGATGCTAGGTTGGTTGATCTTGAATGCTGTGCTCTGTCAGAGATTTTTTTTCCTACTAATATTTTTATGTAATCATTTCATTTCTTTTTTAGAAATTTATTTTATTATTGACATGGATGATAATTAAGTGGATGAATTTCTTGTACTTAAATCAATTATTAACACACTTCCATTCCACCCCACCTTTTTCCTCTTATGCTATTTTATCTTGCTTGGCTGCTTATTCATCTTTGAAATACAAAGCCCTAAGAATTGCAGCTGGGGGGAAGGCAGATACACTGTCCTTCACAAATGATTTCCCGAAAATTCCCAAGCCAGATGCAAATTGCATTCTTTACTAACCAAAGATGAGTTTGTTATCCAAAGAGCATTGGGGATGTGGTTACTTGCCATCCACGATGATAACACTGTGATAGTTCTGCCTGATTTTGAAAGACACTGTTAATTATTTTTCTTTCAACGTATTCTCATAAAGAAGCATAAAGCAATGACTTTCTCTAGAATTTAATATGTATTATTTATATAATTATCCCATGGAAATAAGGCCTGTTATTAGCAATTCTTTAAATTCACAATGCGTGGACTTCTGAGTACCTGTCTATCTAAAACATCAGGATAATTTAAATTCTGATTTGGGCTTCATGTTGACTCATTTCTTTTTACAGCACATATAAGCCATTGTCTAATACAGAAGCTTTGTAGCATATTGAAGTGAACTGTTTAAAATTTTCTTATTGTTTCCAGACAATTACCCACAGACAACAAGCCATTCTAGAAAAACACTGCAAATGATATTCCAATAGAAACACACAAACCACCTCAACCAGCAGTAGCATTAGGAGCTTTCAAAATTCCTTGCTTTTTTATTTTTCATTATAGATTAAGTAATTTCCATTGCTCGTCTTTTTAAAACTATAAATCCCATTTCTCCTTTGCTCCAATTCTTTCTCCCAGTTAATAGAAATAATAAGGAATTCCAGGTCTTTTACTAAAAGAATTAACTGCATATACATCAGTGAAGTGCACACAACACGTAAGAAAAAAAAATGCAAGTCTAAACATAGAATACCATTTGAATCAATAAATTTTACAGTTAATAAAATGTTTTGTTGTATGGAAAAAAATCAAAGAATACGTATCTCTAAGAAATAAACATGTTCATAGTAAAATATTTTTTGGGCTTTTTAAGCAGTGCTGTATCATCTTGCTCTTTTGGTAATTATGACCCCTGTAGTTGCAATGACAACAGGATCTATCCAATGGCAATAACGAACGGAATCGTACTGAACATCTGACATCTTGTGACATGTAGCACCTACTCATAACTGAATATGACTGTTCTTTTTTAATACAACAAGGTTGGCTTCATGTTCTAAAGGCAGCCTTGACTGCTGTACTCCTTCCCTTATCTATATTTACTATCAAGAGACAAGTCAAAACCAAGAAAAATTTAGTTAAAATAGAACGACATCATTTTTCAATTTTTTCCTCCCTCTAACCTTTCCCGCTGCCCCCACTTCCTCTCAAATTGATACTATCTTTATTTAATTATCATGACATGTGTATAATGCAAACCTGTAAATATTCTGGGTCCATTTATTATTGCTTCTGTGTATATGATTTCAGAGATTAGAACTTGGTATTGGAAAATAATTGAGATAAATATTCCTGGTAGAGTCTAGTTCATTCTCTCCCCCTCCCCCTCTCCCCCTTTCTCTCTCTCTCTCTCTCTCTCTCTCTCTCTCTCTCTCTCTCTCTGTCTCTCTCTCTCTCTGAAGACTTTAAATACTACAAACTAAGAATTTTTGAAAAATTGTACACAAGAGGTAAAGAAAGGACATACCACTTAATTAGGAGCTTCAATTATCACCATGCAGTGAGACCACCCCATTAGGAAGCACAGGATAAAATAAGCAATAGTACCCAATCTAGAGGGAAGACGCATGATAAGACATGGAGGTTGCATTGTTTGAGAAAGTATACTTCTTTGAACATCAGGATCTATATGACTTGTGAGTCCTATAGAAATGTAGGATTGCAGATACCATCCAAATACATTGAATCACATGTCCTTAAACAGGATGCCGGGGTGATTAGCACAAATAACTTCACATTAATGTCACCCACTTGAGGTTCCTTTATGTCAGAAAGTTGATAACTTTTAAGAAAAAATACCACTCTTCAGATCATCAGCTTTCAAATCTGGAGGTAAGTACAAGCCCCCATTATGAGGAACGGATGTGAGGAAGAAATCCATTGGATTCATCTATTCTGTACTGTTGGGATATTGTAACAAGACATGTACAAAGTCAGACTGTTTCATTGAAACTATAATAATTTCTTTTTCTTTTTTAAAATGCTAACTGTCTGTACACATTGTAATCTCTGAGCTCAATATACAGACAAAGGAAAAAAGCTAGAATTCTATTCACTACTACACAGGGACTAGAGCCCTCCAGCCAGCCAGCCAAGGGAGCTGGAGGGCTTCTCTCTTTTCCGACCAAGCCTGGTATTGATATTGAATACACAGTCTTTGAGACAAGAAAGGATAAAAAATGAATTTAGAACAGCTTCTTTTCCTGTTGTATTTTGCTCAAGGTATTTCCCTCCAAATAAATTGAGAACATCTACCAACCATTTTTTCACTGTAGAGGTTAGAATTGATGACCAAAATCCAAAAATTTGGGGTAGCAACGTTTGTCAGCCATCCACAGGTGTCTGCACTGTTTGGGAAGGAGGATGAAGAGTCTCTGCATTATTTGACCAGAGTGGAAGTGACAGCATTTGAAGACACTGAATCAGGTTGCAGAATAGATTTTTTTATTTTGATGAAAATCCTTACTTTGAAAATAAAGTTCTCTCCAAAGAATTTCATCGGAATGAGAATGGTGACCCATTTTCAAATCCACTGAAATCAAATGGAAATCTGAGAAGGATTTGACAAAGCGCTCAAGTCGACCACAGAATAAGGCCAGCAGAAAGTGGCAGCATGAAGAGCCAGAGAGCTTCTTCACCTGGCTCACTGACCACTCTGATGCAGGTGCAGATGAGTTAGGAGACATCATCAAACATGATATTTGGCCGAATCCCTTGCAGTACTATTTGGTTCGTGATATGGATGAGGATGAAGAAGGAGTGGAAGAAGAAGAAGAAGAAGAAGAAGAAGAAGAAGGAGAAGGAGAAGGAGAAGGAGAAGGAGAAGGAGAAGGAGAAGGAGAAGGAGAAGGAGGAGAAGAAGGTGGTGAAGAGGAGGAAGGAAGATATTGATGAAGAAGGAGGTGAGGATGAAGGTGAAGAAGATGAAGATGACGATGAAGGGGAGGAAAGAGAGGAGGACAAGCACAGAAGACTGATGGATTCCAACCTTCCTTTTTAATTTTCTTCTTATTTTCTTAATTTTCTCCAGTCTCTGGGAGCAAGTTGCAGTCATTTCCCTCTTCTCCTCTTGAAACTATAATAACTTCATTGAACTTATACCATTATGAAACCTCTAAAACTCACATTAATGATAAATAAAAATTGAACATCACTTAGAAGTGACACTATATACCACGAGGTTCTCATGTGACTTAAAAAAAAAAAGTAAATGAGAACAATTTCAAAATCTATATAAGCAGGGGATTGCAATCTCACCTTGTCACCCCCACACACACATATTTCATCCACACAAAAGTCAGTACAAAATAGCTGTTCTATCCTTAGTGGATAAAGAGAGGTAAGAACATTGAGCAATTTTCTACTGTGTATTCAAGTATAAAATCAAGATATTACTAAGAGGCATTATTGTAATTAGCCATATACAAGCTATTTTCTCAGTATGATGATTCTAATGGATTCCTTTTCCATGGTTTATTTCTTTGATATTGCCAAAAATGATGGCCCAAAGAAGAGCCATTTGATTAATAGTCCCCACGTCTTTACAAAGCTAGAAGTATAAGAGCTTAGATGGATATTCAATAATGAAAGTAAACAAAGCCTTGATATGGTTTATGCAAGAGGCTCTCAACTAAACTATTTGGGCGAGGGAGGCTGTGGAGGAAAACAGGATAAAATGAAGTTCTTTCAGTGTATAATATCATATGATGAATAAATCAATGTCCCCTATGATGCTAACGCAGCAGTTATGCAGAAAGACCATGGAGAATCTTGGAAAACAAACTGTATGTACCAACTCTTGTGTAATAATTTGTTACAAGTAACTGATTTTTAATAAAGAAAAGACAATTAAAAAGAGGCCTTTTGTCTCATCTTGCTGTTAATTAGCACACTAAGTCATGGTTGAACTGTTTCTTCATGACTCTCTTCTTTTTCAGTAAAATTACATTCAAAGGGCAAAATCTCATTGATTTGGTTAAATGCCACATGTGTAGAATTTTTCTACAAAGAGGGGGAAGGTGTTACTCAAATTAATAAAAGATACATATAGATTGTCTATTCAATGTATAGATAGCATAATCAAACAGACAAACAAAAACCCCAAAAGACTTGTACAGACCGCCATATGCTTGGCTATATATTTCTAGGGCAGAAGAAAAATTACATTTAAATTAGAACTAATAGCTCTGTCCTCAAAATTCACTTTTAGATGATATATAGAATGGTGAGAAAGACTTGATGTTTAAAATGCTAAACTTACCAGTTCCTTTCTCTATTTTGTATTTGCTAGGGGATGCTTGTTTTTATCTGTTACCTTGATAAAAGCTCCAAATATTATTTAGATTAGTAACTATTTTATCTTTGTTTTAAAAGTCCTGTAAATAGAGCACGAGGACCTAGTAATCTAAATTCACGTACTCCCAATACAGTAGATTTCTTTCACATGTAAATGTACCTACTTAAGACATATGAGGATGCTTATGCCTGAGAATTTCTGCACCCTTTATATTTGTAAAATTTTTCAGCAATTTTTTCAGAAAATATTGTGTTTCAAAAATCTACACTTACCCCTTTTCTGTGGTTAAAAAGTGATTAAGAGGTTTTTGTGATGTTATTACCCAAAGAGAATGGGTAAGGAAAATTGTCACATATTTCAGAAAATCAAATAAAATGGAAACAGAGAAGCCAGCAGTAGAAGCAAGTAGCAGTTGCTAGTGACAGTGTTTTCAGAAGAGTGATAGCAGGTTGCCGTGGTATATGTTTGGCGAGAGAAGGCAGTGGTAATAGAGAAGTTTATAGTAAGAAGTACAGTGGTGATGGAAAACGGGAAGGCAGCTACACAGACGGGAATTAGAAAAACAGTTATTTTTAAAACAAGGTATGAAGATTTTAACATATATGAATTGAAGATTGGATTAGGAAATAGAAGATCTGAGAGACTAAAGAGGAAAGAACACAGCTGAGAGAGGAAAGACAAGGCTGGGGCAAGCAGCCATATATTAATGGATACCAGAAACAAGTAAGCCTTTATTTTATTTATGTATATGTGTAAGTGTGTGCCTGTGTGTATGCACACATGCATGCAGATACATATGGAGACCAGAAGAGGGTGTCAAATATTTGAAACCTGAGTTACTGGGTTTTGTGAGCTTTGCTGGACATGGCTGCTGGGAACTCAACTCCAGTCCCCTGGAGGAGCAGCAAGCACTCTTCACTGCTGAACATCCCCCGCCCCATGAACTGGAATTTTAAAGACAAACAGAAGGAAATACTGTAATCACACTCTTTGGGAAATTCATCTTCAGAAAATATTGCAGGAAGGACAAATATGAGTATATAAAGAAATCTCACAAGTTATTGCAAAATCGTACAGGACTATATATGGTGAGGACCTAGATCCTCTACTCAGGGAGCACAGTCTCCTTGTGGGTCCCATAATAAGGGGGGTATGGGCAACTTTTGACATGGACTCTGGTCCCCAAGTGTTGGTTACTTACCACCGGCAGGCTTACCAGGCCACAGAGGAAGAGAATGCAGGCAGTTCAGAGGAGACTTAATAGGTTGAGGTCAGATAATAGGGGAGAAGGACTTTCGCTTTCTGAGGACTAGGGAAGAGATGGGGAGGAGATGAGAAAGGGAAGGTAGGACTTGGAGGCAATGAGGGAGGGGGCTACAATTGGGATGTAAAGTGAACAAATTAAAAGTAAAAAAAAAATGAAATAAAGATTTGAATTCATACATTACCAAGGAGGTATAATGATTGCTAATGGTTTACAGTCACCTAATTAGGACCTACAGAATGTTTGGTACCATTAACTTTTGGAGCAATAAAAATTAAAACCATAATGAGATACCTATAGAATGATTAAGAGCAGGAAAAAAATTAAAATAAAGGGTTCTAATGATGTTACATGATGCTGAAGATGCAAAGCAACTAGAACCATATGCCATTGTTGGTAAGAATGGAAAACTAGTACAGGCATTTTAGAAAGCACTTCCCTTTTTAGCAGGTCAGTGTCATCGGACACTTAGGATAAAAGATTTCTGCATGTCTTCATAGTCATAAAAATTAGTAGTGCATTAACACGTTTTGACCAGAAAATCCTTTAGTCCTCTGTTATTAATGCATCACATTTAGAAGTATGCAAATACAAAATCAGATGTGAAATCCTTCTAGTTATTATACAACTGTAAAACCAAAAGAGATACAAAAAAATCTAAAAGGGCAACATAATTAAAGTAATAACATTTAAAGTACCAATATGCATTTATTATACAACCCAGTAGTCTCAGTTTAAGTATTTATATCAATGAAAGAAGATACATGACTGAGACCAGCAAGATAGTACAGCAAGTAAAGCACTTGCTGCCAAGTCTAAAGACATGAGCTTGCGCCACTAGACCCAAGTGCTGAAAGGAGAGAATTAACTTCCACAAGTGGCCCCTGACCTCCACAGTGCTACACACACACACACACACACACACACACACACACACACACACACACA
>OU015745.1:115136183-115150421 GCA_907169655.1 Acomys percivali | reverse complement strand
TCTCTCTCTCTCTCTCTCTCTCTCTCTCTCTCTCTCTCTCTCTCTCTGCGCCCCCTCTCTCTCACACACACCTCAAAATACAATTTCATAGTGATACCAGGATAGCCTATTCCATTGAGATTAATGGGCCCCAAGGTTGAGAGCACCACAGGCATTCAAAGATGTACTTATTTAATACAGAAGGCTAAAATTTTAATTTAAAATTTATACATTCCTAGAAGCTGAGGAATTTGATAAATTACCCTTTAGCATTGCAAATCGCACAAAAGGAAAAGCTTGAATCGATTAGATTTCACATGCCATGTGTGAATATTGATTTCAGCCCTGCCACATCAGCCTTTCTAGAGAAGAGTGAAGAGAAAATACAGGCAGTATTTCAAGGTGCGGCCACCTAACTCTGGTGATGGATAGCGGAAACAAGCCACATGGGTTCTGCCGATCTCCTGTCAGGTCATGGCTGCTTCTATGTGTCTGAAAGATTAGTCAAATAACATTGATGTTTCTCCATGCAGTAATGATTTCCTTGTTCATATAGACTGAGATAGAAGTTATTTGAAGTGTCAAAATTTATGTCAAAAGTCAGTTTACTCTCAAAGTCCCACTTTTGTTTTTTGACTAGTTCTAGGCAAAATCCCTTCCTCTAAGTCTCATTCTGTAATTGTTCATTTCACTTAAGTGTAGAATACATAAACTTAATGACAAATCAAATGGCTTTATTTTTCTGTTTATGTAATACACCAGCTCCACTAAGATCTTCCTTGCCTTAATACTTAGACAGAATAAGGATCCTTTTAGAACAGTGATTCTCAACCTGTGGGTAATTACCTCTTTGGGAGTCAAATGACCTTTTCACAAAAGTCACATAAGGCCATCCAAAACACAGATATTTACATTATTATTGGAAAACGGATATTTACATTATGATTTACAACAATAGAAAATTACAGTTATGAAGTAGCAACAAAAAACATACTTCACAACAGAAGGAACTGTATTAAAAGATCATTCTTTTAGAGTCACTTCTTTTAGATGCATTACAACAGACTATTTGCAGTAAATATCGTTAACACTCCCTTTCATGTCCTGTAACACAAACATCATAACATAACTTACCTTGAATTTGCTTTCTTAAATCACCTAAAAGTGCAAACAACAACATAACCCAATAAAATGTTTTAATATGTCACTGTGCACATCTAGCTGTGCTCGGTGGCCCAGCTTAGACCCAGCCAGTCAGCCCCTCCTTCCTGGACTGCGTCTGTCCTCTCCTTACTCTGATATAGCTCTCCCCCCCTCCTCCAGCTTACCCTACACAGTCTGACTCTCATCCCTCCACATTCTAGAAGTCCAGCACACACACACCTAGCCTAGCACAGAAACAAGGCAGCTTTGCTAACCCCCAAAAAAATCTGCCAAATCTTCCTTTACCTGTGGTACCCTGTCCAGCTGACCAGAAGCATGTCATTCCTGTATCCCAGGAGCCTTCTTCTGCTGACGCATGGCGTATAGCCAGGCCCAGAGTTGACAGGCTAACACATTTGTTTTATTTTATTAATTTATTCAGATTACATCTCAATTGTTTTCCTCTGACTTGTATCCTCCTGTTCCTCCCTCCCTCCCTCTTTCACCCTACTTCCCTTCCCTAGGTCTGTGACAGAAGGGGACCTCCTCTCCCACCATACAGTCACAGGCTATCAAGTCTCATCTCTCTCTATTTTGTCTACGAGTGCCGCCAGGCCTCACAACCAAGGGGAAGTAATCAAATATGGGCACCAGAGTTCATGTCAGAGTCAGTTCCTTCTCTCCCCACAACAGTGGAGAATGTCCTGTCCACTGCCTAGATCTGAGCAGGGGTTCAATGTTTACTGCATGTATTGTCCTTGGTTGGTGCAGCAGTTTGAGCAGATCCCCCTGGGTCCAGATGTGTCATGATGTTCTTCTGGTAGATTGCTATGACCTTCTAGATCCTTCTATTCCCCATTCTATGATACTTCTCTCACTTAGAGTCCAAATAGGAAGTCTTCACATCTATCCCAATCTCCTGGTAAGTGAAGATTTTCCTGGGACATTCCTTTTGGGCTAGTGTCCAATTATAACTGCATATATACCATGTCTCTTTCTGTGTCTGTGTTAACTCATTCAGTATGATCATTTCTAGTTCCATCCACCTGTCTGCAAATTTCGGGATTTCCTTGTTTTAATAGCTGAGTAGTATTCCATACTGTAAATGCACCACAGTTTCTTTATCCATTCTTCAACTGAGGGACATTTAGGCTGTTTCCACATTCTGGATATTATGAATAAGGCTACTATGAACATGGTTGAGCATATGTCCTTGTGGTGTGGTGCAGCATCTTCTGGGTATATTCTAAGAGTGGAATAGCTGGGTCTTAAGGAAGCCCTATTCTCAGTTTTCTGAGAAAGCACAAGATTGATTTCCAAAGTGGCAGTACAAGTTTGCATTCCCACGAGCAATAAAGGAGTTCTTCCCTTTCTCCACATCCTCGCCAGCATGTGCTGTCACTTGAGGTTTTAATCTTAGCCATTCTGATGGGTATAAGATGGAATCTCAGAGTCATTTTTATTTACATTTCTTTGATGACTAAGGAGGTTGAGCATTTCTTTAAGTGTTTCTCAGCCATTCGATATTCCTCTGTTGAGAATTCTCTGTTTAATTCTGAGCCCCATTTCTTAATTGGGTTATTTGGGTTGGTGGTGTTTAATTTCTTGAGTTCTTTATGTATTTTGGATATTAGACCTTTGTCAGATGTAGAGTTGGTGAAGATCTTTTCCCAGTCTGTAGACTGTTGCTCTGTTCTGTTGACAATGTCTTCTGCCTTACTGAAGCTTCTCAGCTTCATGAGGTCCCATTTATTAATTGTTGACATTAAGGCCTGGGCTGTTGGTGTTTTGTTCAGGAAGTTGTCTCCTGTGCCTATGTGTTCCAGGCTTTTCTCCACTTTTTCATCTAACCGATTTATTGTCTCTGGTTTTATGTTGAGGTCTTTAATCCACTTGGACTTGAGTTTTGTGCTTGGTGATAAATATGAGCCTAATTGCATTTTTCTACATGTAGCCTTCCAGTTAGACCAACACCATTTCTTGAAGATTCTATCCTTTTTCCATTGAATAGAGGTGGCTTCTTTGTCAAAAATCAAGTGTCCATATGTGTGTGGATTCATTTCTGCATCTTTGATTTGATTCTGTTCACCAACCAGCCTATTGCTGTGCCAGTACCATGCTCTTTTCACTACTTTTGTTCTATAGTACAGACAAGGCTGTACTTGAGATCAGATATGGAGATTCCTCCAGAAGATCTTTTATTGTACAGCATTGTTTTTGCTATTCTGAGTTTTTGTTTTTCCATATGAAATTGAGAATTGATCTTTCAATGTCTTTAAAAATTGTGTAGATATGTTCATAAAGATTGCATTAAATCTATAAATTGCTTTTGGTAAGATGGCCATTTTTACTATGTTAATTCTCCCAATACATGAACAAGGGAGATCTTTCCATCTTCTGATATCATCTTTAAGCTCTTTCTTCAGAGATTTGAAGTTTTTTTTTTTTTAAAGTTCTTTGCTTGCTTAGTTAGACTTACTCCTAGATATTTTATATTGCTTGTGGCTATCATGAAGGGTATAGTTTCCTTAATTTCTTCCTCTGCACAATTGTCATTTGTATATAGTAAGGCTACTGACTTTTTTAAGTTAATTTTGTATCCAGCCATTTTGTTGAAGGTGTTTATCAGCTGTAGGAGTTCTCTGGTGGAATTTTGAGGGTCACTTATGTATACTATCATATCATCTGCAAATAGGGACAGTTTGACTTCCTCCTTTCCCATTTGGAGTCTGTTCATCTTCTTGTGTTGTCTTATTGCTCTGGTTAGAACTTCAAGAACTATATGGAAGAGATATGGAAAAAGTGGGTAGCCTTGTCTGGTCCCCGATTATAAAGGAATTTCCTTGAGTATCTCTCCATTTAATTTGTTGTTGGCTACTGGCTTGCTCTATATAGCCTTTATTATATAGAGGTATGTGCCTTGTGTCCATGATCTCTCCAAAACTTTAAACATGAATGGGTGTTAGATTTTGTCAAATGCTTTTTCTGCATCTAAGGAGATGACCATGTGGTTTTTTTTCTTCCAGTTTGTTTATATGGTGGATTACATTGATGGATTTCTGTATATTAAACAATTCCTGCATGCCTGGAATGAAGCCTACCTGGTCTTGGTGAATGATATCTTTACTATGTTCTTGTATTTGGTTTGCGAGTATTTTATTGAGTAATTTTAAGTCAATGTTCATAGGAGAAGTTGGTTTGCAATTCTCTTTATTTGTTGGGTCTTTGTGGGCTTTAGGTATCAAAGTGACTGTGGCCTCATAGAATTAATTTGGTAATGTTCCATCCGTTTCTATCTTTTGGAGTTGCTTGAAGAGTATCAGTATTAGCTCATCTTTGAAGGTCTGGTAGAATTCTGCACTGAAACCATCTGGCCCTGGGCTTTTTTTGGTTGGGAGACTATTAATGACTGCTTCTATTTCTGTAGGGGAAATGGGACTATTTAATTTGTTTATTTGATCTTGATTCAATTTTGGCAAGTGGAATTGATCAAGAATATTGTCCATTACCCTTAGATTTTTAAATTTTGTGACATATATGCCTTTGAAATAGGATCTTATGAATTTTGTATTTCTTCAGTGTCTGTTGTTATGTCTCCCTTTTCATTTCTAATTTTGTGAATTTAGATAGTGTCACTCTGCCTTTTAGTTAGTTTGGCTAGGGTTTTGTCTATCTTGCTGATTTTCTCAAAGAACCAACTTCTGGTTTTGTTGATTCTGTGAATTTTTCTGTTTGTTTCTAATTCACTGATTTCACCCCTGGGTTTGAGTATTTCCAGATATCTACTCCTCTTGGGTGTTTCTGTTTCTTATTTTCCTAGGGCTTCCAGCTGTGTCATTAAGTTGCTTATGTGGGATGTTTCCAATTTCTTTATAAAGGCACTTAGTGCTATGAATTTTCCTCATAGCCCTGCTTTCAATGTGTCCCATAAATTTGCATATGTTGTTCTTTCATTTTCATTGAATTTCAGGGAGTCCTTAATTTCTTTCTGTATTTGTTCCTTGACACAGGTGTCATTAAGTAGAGATTTGTTTAGTTTCAATGAGTGTGTAAGCTTCTTTGTATTTCTATTGTTCAAGTTCAGCCTTAGACCGTGGTGATCTGATAGGACACAAGATATCATTTCAATCTTCTTGAATCTGTTGAGGCTTGCTTTGTGACCTACTATATGATCAATTTTGGAGAAAGTTCCATGAAGTGCTGAGAAGAAGGTATAATCCTTTGTGTTTGGGTGAAAGTTCTGTAGATATCTGTTAGATCCATTTGATTCATGACATTGGTTAGTGTCATTATTTTTCAGTTTAGTTTCTGTTTCAATGACCTATCCTTTAGTGAAAATGAGGTGTTGAAGGTTCCCAGTATTAATGTGTGGGGATCAATGTATGATTTAAGCTTTTTAAACAGTACTTTTACAAATGTGGGTGCCCTTGTATTGGGAGCATAGATGTTTAGAATGATAACACATTTCTACCCATTCTTCTCACATGTGCTCCCTTCAGTGTCACTCAACCTCTCCCTGATGCCTTCCCTAAGGTTCCAATCTTGTAGGCTGAAAACACATCGCAGAAGTTACAACCCAACCCTAGTGCCCAGGTCTCATTTCAAAACACAAGCAATAAAAAAGGGTAATATGCCCCCATCCTCAAAATTGCTCACCTTATAGAGATAGTGACCAAGAGAAAATGACTTCACAAAAATTCTACACATGGAACTAAAAAGAGTAATTATAAACATGTTGAAAGCACTCAATTATGTTTTTTTTTAAATGGACATGAATAAACATCTGAGTGAACTGAGAGAGTACAGAAACAAACTGATCGAAGCTCAGTAAAACACAACTCTCGGTGAAATGTGAAAAACCATTCCAGACAAGAACATAGAATTCCATAAAGAGATAAGTATACGGAAGGAAATCCAAACTGAAATGAAGCTAGAAATTAAAAATGCAGCTAGTCAAATATGAAAGCACGGTACAAAGTCTCATCAACAGAATAGATCATGTGGAAAACAGAGTAGCCATGGCTTGAGGATAAGACGATTGAATTAGATAATTCACTTTTCGAAGAAAATGACACATTAAAAACAAAACACACAAAAGCCAGACGTAGTACATGTGTGATATTTGAGATATCTCAAGAGATCTAATCTGTGATGTATGTACATAGAAAAAGGAGAATAATTTTAGGTCAAAGTCACAGAAACTATTTCCTCCACCCTCCACCCCCCACTTAGCAGTTGTTTTAGAACTTCATTCAGTGCGTTTTGATCACATTTCTCTAACATCCAACTACTCCCAGGTGCAGTAGCCTTCCCTTCCTACTCAGTTTTGTACCTCGCCTTGCAGCTCATTACACATTGATAAAATTAGCATCATCATAATACTAGCTTCATAGTCATAATATATATATATATATATATAAACATTTAGTAATATGTAGAAGTTGTTTTTTAAAGTTAATTTAGCCCAGAAGTATTCATTATATGTTAATAAATAATGTAACTACTAGTATTAACTATATTTGCTCCATGTGCCCCGTTTCTCTGTTAAGAAATGGCTAATTTAATCAAACAAAATTCATATTTTGTATGTGAAACTCAATATTTAGGTTATTTTCGATGGCATCTTTAGAAACAATAGGCTGCATAATTCCTGGCAACTAGCGTTCAGTATTAGAACTATGCCAGTCTGTGTGGGAAAAACACCTTTAAACTGATATATCAACAACAAGTGGGGAACAAAAACTAAAGTAAAGAAGTAAAGTCCTAAGAGCTGCATAGTGATATTACCTATGGAGTGAGGATAATAAATAAGGCTTCCTTCGCAGATTCACTGCCAACACCTTTTCCTTTATGCTGGGCAAACCAAGCTGCCTGCCATATGGGTGTTATTTAGCCATTGCAGTTGCCCAGGACTGAACTGAATGGCACCCTCCCCACACACAAATGTCCACACATTTTGTAAGTTGAAAAATTAAACAATGGTTATTACCATTCTAGATGAAAGAAAAATCTTCTACCTTTGCATTTTAATTCATATTCTTTTAATTTGAATTTTTAAATATAAATCCATTTTATTAATAAATTAATAAGTAAACCTCCTTTCAGAACTTGTCCATAAATACAATTCTTGGTGAATCAAAGCTTTACTGTTTTCATTGTTCTGATTACTATGAACCAATGAAAGCAAATGATTAACAGAATGATGCAAGAATTTCCTAAGTCATAGAATTTATATTAACTTAAGAATAAATTATTAAAATATGACCAGGATATATATAAGCTTTACTGTCATCTTGAATAGAGACGCTGACTTATTCAAGGATGTCCTCAAAACTTTGAATAATTGAGAATAATAATCATATTAATAATTATATCAATCATATTAATAATCATGTTAAAAGGAATGAAAATAATATAATTAGTGGACGAATTATTTAAAATATATGAACTTTAATTGTGAACTTCAAGTACTGGCTAATTTTTTTGTTAAATTACTGAGATAGAAAATATTTAAAAGAATCACAGAATTTCTTAATTTGGAAAAGACCAGGGAGGCATAATGGAGTTCATATTCTCTTCCAATGCCAAAATTACTGTTATTTACTCCTGTATATTGCACAACAAAGTAGAAAGAATGCAGAAGTGGAGACACTAACTTTCCTTACAACATTTCACACTTTGGTCACTGTGATAAAACACCAAACAAAACTAGTGTTCAGCTGCTGCTAGCACCTTCTGGCTTGCTCAGCTACTGCCTTAGGAATGGTACTGCCCACAGTGGGATTGGCTTTCTTGAATCAACTAACAGCTAAGAAATGCTCCCACAGACATGCCCAAGAGCAGTCTGATCTGGTTAGCATTTTTGTTGTGGTTTCCTCATCGATCATTTCTGTCAACTGGACAGCTGAGTCTGAGACCATGGCGGTCACCTTCTGCTGCTCCTGCCCTTGCTCGCACGGTCTCGTCTCCTTCTTGCATTTCTACTACATATAATAATTGAGCTAAAGATTTGTATCTCTTCAAATCATTGTGATTCTCCCTCAACTATATATTTTACACCATATGATGGAAAACCTACGGTTTTTTAGATTGCTGCAAAGCTCGTATTTTGAGAATATTCACGGTCCCCTGTATTGGTTTATTTTGATCTACACATTTGCTGTCTGTGATTGAACAAGGAGGCACCGTTGTGACTCTACTAGAAATTTTGTGTGCCTTCAGGATTGGTAAATTGTCCTTCACTCACAATTATCTTACATAAGTTAAATAGATCAAAATACAAATACAGTTCATTTATTTTAATGGCAACACATGGATGTACTTATTTAGTATTGGATTTTAGATGTTGGAAATGTTATTGGCTAAGAATGAAAGATAAAAGAAATTTATATAATTATTCCATCTCATTTTCACAAACTCATATTCTACACACTGTTCAGCATATTTAGTCAATAACCAATCAGATACCTTCTTTATGTATCTTTTTCTATCTTTTCAATCACCTTCAATAAGATGCAGTTTCTGATATTTCACAGGTAGAGAGATCCCTCTGGTCTAGTCATGTTCTGCTCTTGTGTTGTGATTTCCTCTGAGTTGAACCATCCCTTGCTTCAAGAATGTCCATGAGACTTGGGAAGTAAACAAACCACATTGCAGGAAAGGTCAAAACTTATAAGATTCTCAAAGCCCCTTCCTGCAGAAGCTGTAAAGAACTGCTAGGGTAGGAGCTTTGACCTTGCAGCTACCTGGAGGAGAGTCAATGACTTGTCATGCTGCCTCCAGGTTGTGCAGAGACTGGCAGGATTAAAGCTGTCTCAAGTGGTCTAGTTATACCCATGTTGGGTGGCTTCTTGGTCCATGCTCTTTTAAGAAGCCTCTTGCCCATACTCCATAAAACTCCCAATAACCTCATTGGTTAATCAAGTTGAACTTAGAATTACTGTTACTTTGTTCTATTATCATCTCTATCTGATGTAAAGATACATTTCTGTCACACATACAACAAAACACAGCTCATTGGTTTTAGTCAGATGTAGCTTTATCTCAAGCTTTTAGACTTGAAGTTAGCTTTTTTTTTTTTTACTACCTAAAAGCTGATACTTTTTACTAAATTAATCTATAGTCATCGTAAAGGATACACATAACCCTGGAACATTCTCTGCTTTCCTTACTAGCCCATGAGATTAAGATCTTTCCTTATAGTCCCCTCTTCTCTAATGCAATCTTCATACCATTCCACTGACCACAGTGATTTGCAAATGGCACATGCTACAGATTCCTCTCCATTAGATTTTTATCTGAATGACAGTAAGAAGTCTGTTACTTAGCTCTGTAACTTTGATCCTCAACACAATGCTTGGCATGTCTGAGCTTCTAATGAATCCATGTATCTTAAATAAGGTGACTGGTAGATATGTAAATGATTTTGACTAATCTCTATACTTATAATCTATGATAAGTGCATTGAAACAATGAAAATATGCACCTACTTCTATTGCCAGACAATCTGACACTTAAGTCAAAGAAACATTGTGACACATGGAGGATGTTTATCACAATCAAGTGTAATGTTCCATTTTCAAAGAGCATCTTAAATGATGCAACTCGCAGTGGGAGGAAAGCTGCACGTCCTTGAAGCCTCCTCCCAGGCTCTGTTGTTAGAGGGGGTGGAAACTGAGGAGAAACTGTATAGAAGACTGTGCACACTTGCCAACGTAGCTGCATTCAACCACTCTTTAGTCTTGCCAAAGTGGAGGTGGTGCAGGGAGCATGGTCTGCAAAACAGCAGATGAGGGTGGCTTGGTCCCCATGGAAACCAGATCTCCCATTGAGAAGTAAACAGATTTGGTACTTTTGTCATCAGTACCCTTCAAAAATTGGAAAACAATCCATTTTATTGTATTGTCTTAAGAGAATTATTCTAAGACATATTTGCTGGAAGACACTTCCAGTTCTACATGAGTGTTGTCAAGTCATGTTCCATTTAAAATATTGAAACAAGATATGTTTACTAGTTCTTTAGTTAGCATCATGATTCAGGACTTTACTGAAGTTTGTGAAAGTAATTGGAGCCTACCATTTGTGAAGAATGAAATATGAATCTCCATGTAGAGGCAAAATACCACACTACTGTGAAACTTATACAATAAACATGCTGGTAATTATAATTAAAGTTCTGGTCATAGCATTTCCACAAAATGTTTGACTGTGATTTGCACTTCCAAGCAAATTGGGAAAGAAGATCTTTCATTCTATACTCTGATTTGAGTCTTTGAAATCTGTAGATGTACTATAAAGTTCTGTCTTTTGAAGCTGCTAAGGAATGCATTCACAACTGTGTGAGTGAAATCATTGTGATGATGAAAGAATGTGTGTGTGCACGTTTTCAATAAATATTTAGTATAGAAAAAATTATACCCCATGCCTTGCTATAACAAAAATTTGATCAGTCGTTGCATACAGAAGTAATCTGACTTCCATTATACACTCCTTTTGCTTCATAGACAATGTATCTATGAAGATAAAGTTCTGAGATAGGAAGAGAAATGTCAACTCATTTAGTATCCAAATTATATTAAATATCTATTTAATGCTAGATTGGATGCTTGGCATGTTCTACGCAAATAATTGAGGAGACTACACCCTCATATTAGCATATTAAGTCAAATCAAAATAGTAATTATGCTCTCACAAATATTAACTCACCCTTTAAAATGCATTTATATGTAGTAGTTCCAAGATTACTGTCTGAAGTTTAGCATATCTTCCTTAACTCACCCCAGATCACCTGTAAATCATATATAAGGCTTTACTGTTAATGTCATTTATTGACATAGACATCCACATGTTTCTGATAGCTCTTAAACACCAAGAATTAATGTTCTCTACTAAAGATTCTTGGTAACTACTTAAGAGGTGGATCCTTCTATTTAGTTGTGCTGTTGTGACTGATAGTGTTATAATAGAAAGCTTTCTAATATTTTTATACTACAAAGTAGCATTTTTTTCACTTCTTCCACTATCACAACAGATTTCAGAGTCACTACAGATATGTCAGCAAATGTAGAAAAACTACCAAGATTAAAAAGAGTAATTGTTTCATGGATGAGCATCTTTCATGGGTACATGCTGTTCTTGGACAGTATTTCAAATATCATCTATGAAACCTAAAGCAAGGACAAAAGCTCAGCTACAGGGGCATTTGACCTTGATCATTACTAGGACTGAAGGGACCAAGGAGAGCAGAAATTTCTTCCAATCTGTTTGTCCAAGTTCTTATAATTACTTTTGTGAATGTATTTTCTTGTTCCAATACCCTATTACCTAGAAAAATTTAGTTAGGCACATGTTCCAGTGACATTCTCTCTCACATGAGTCACTTACTTTAGTTTCTTTTTTGCATTGTATCCACTTTAGTAAATACTATTCTAATTGTAAATGGATACAGCAAAATGAATATATAAATACCAACATCATAGAATCACGGTTTAATTAGCTGTCCAGTACATCTAGTTTCATGACCTTGCAAATCAAAGAATGTACTGAAAATAGCAGGAAGCCATATTTTCCCAGCCTGTAGTAGCGGGCATCATTTTTATTTGGAGCATAGCTTATCATGGTATCTGTTCCATCTTTATAAGCAAAATTTACCTTTACCTAAGATTGAGGATTCTTTATTATTTATATCTATTGTTGTGAGGGCATCAGATTCTCTAGAACTGGAGGTACACACAGTTGTGAACTGCTATGTGAGTCCTGGGAATTGAACCACAAAGCCATCTGTCCAACTTCTATAACTGAGTTTTCTAATTCCCCCCTCTGTTTTGTGTGTGTGTGTGTGTGTGTGTGTGTGTGTGTGTGTGTGTACAGGTGTACACATCTCATAGAGCACTGTGGAGAGCAGAGAAGACAACTCTCAGTGTTTGGTTCTTTCTTGCCAAATGTACACAGAATATCTTGTATGTTGTGTGGATACACTGCCAGTCAAAACAACAACAACAACAACAACAAAACAACCCCCCCAAAACAAAAACCAAAAGCAACTTATGACCTATAGGAAAGGGTATAATAAAAGAAGATGAGACATCTAGCATGTAGAAAGGATTCTGGAATAGAGTCAGGCATGAGAGATTCATCTGGGAAGATGTGTGGAGGACAGATGCATGGTACCTGAGCAGAGATAACCAGGCAGCCACATAGCAGACCTAATATTAGTACAAATGGATTATTTTAAGTTATGAGCTAGTCAGAGAAGAGCCTAGCTATATGGCCTAGGTATTTGTAAATACAGTTTGAGTCTTGTGAGTTGTTATTCCGGGAGCTTGGGGCCAGGAGGAAAAACATGCGTGCCAAAGTGTCAGATCCTATTATAGAATTCATCCACACACATAGGTGCTGCACCCCACTGAGCTTTCTTGCCAGGCTCTAACAAAGGCTGGCTTTTAGAAATGTTTATCTTTTTGGTTATAACTTCCACCTGCTAGTTCAAATTATGCTTTCTGTGGGAACAGAGCATAAGTCCATTGCTTCCCTTGTCCCTCTGCTACATTTTTTAAAAACCTGCGGTACATATATACTTATTCTGGAGATGCTTTCTATTTCTATTAGGAAAAACAATCTGTAGATTTAAATTCAGAATGCAAAGCAGTTTCTTAAGCAGATTAAAATATAGTTATGATGAGATGCAGAATCTGATTCAACAGAAAGCATGCAGGAAACAATTTGCTGTGCTTACACTTCCCGTCAGTTTACACAATCATTTATTGGGTTGTTCAACCTCCAGTAAGCAGGCAGAAAATTCACTAGCTATTCTAACAAAGATTATGTGATGAAATAATAATGTAACAAGTGATGTAACAAAATAATTAATGCACTCAACTCTAATAGGGGTATGAAACAAAAGCAAAACCCTAACCATCATTGGTGGCAGCCAAGGCAAGAAGCAACTATCACTCAAATAGTCGTGAAACAAATGGGAGGTATTAGGATTATTTCAAACATGCTTCAGGATGGTTTTAAGCTGGTGCTAGGATCAGGGGAGAGGCCTCGTGGCACCAGAGTTCAGACTCTGAAGGGGGCAGTAACTCCCTGACTCTAGTGTTTCTGAAAAAGAAATGTGAAGAGGCTTGTCTGACAAGTAGAGGAAAACCTGAAAACTAGATTTCACCAGAGCCTCAGTAGCAAACAATCACATTAAGTTTAAGTAGTGAAGCTGGAGACACTCTCAACTACAGAATTAAGAGGAGAAGTAAGAGGACACAACAAATCCCTTTTTCTTTTCTAGCCTTGCAGCTTTCCCTTAGCATCCAAACTTGCAGAGCCTACGAACATGCTGCCAATGCAGAAATGTGGTTTGTGGAGTCCCAGCCCAAACTTTATGAAGAAGCATATGGAGATGGGTGTTGAAACTGAGATACAAAAGCTTAATAACTGGCACACTTGCTTTCCTATGTTTTTAATTATTTGTCTATATGACTGTCTTTTTAGCCTAAAAATTCCTCCTTCAGGGCAGGAAATAAATTTGTATCCAGCATAGCATTTGATGTACAGTTGCTATTGGATAAATCCACAGTTAATGTATAACAGCCTCATGTTTACCCACATTAAACAGTATTCTGTTAGATAAAGCAATTGTTCTGAGTTTTTTTTCCTCTTCTTAACCTAGACCTAGCAGTTATCATTGTCTGATTTGGGGTCATCTCTTAATTTTCAGTGAATCACCAGTTGTTCTAAACACATGAATAAAATGCATTGTAAAACAGTCCTCTCACTCTAGTAAACCCAAAGATACTGTGTTCAGCTAGTTAACTATAGACTGCCAAGCTCTACCCTAGAGATTTCCAAGTCAGTAGGACTGCTGTGAGACTAGAAACTTCTGTTTCTAACAAGCTTGTAGGTATCTCATCTGTGGGACACATTTTTGTTTGTACTGCTTTAATAAGAGGTCAGAAAAATATCTCTTAAGACTGATTTATACTTTAAATCAGTGAAATATTTATTGGGTACATGGTAAAAATAAACAATCTTGTTTTGAGTTCTAAAAAAAAAACTTTGGCAGTGGTTGAAATATGACCAGTCTCCCAAAAAGCTGTTAGTTTGATAACTTATTATCAAAGA
>OU015745.1:115113416-115131588 GCA_907169655.1 Acomys percivali | reverse complement strand
ACACACACACCATACACAAAATGCCCAAAACAAAAAATTGTTAAGTGAATGAGTAAATAGATATGAGTTTCAAGTCTCCATTTATGTATTATCAAGAATTTTGATTCTCATTATTAATAATTTTATCATACTATAGTAAATAACATATTATCATAAACGTATATAAGTAGTGAAGTTACTTTAAACATAAAGAACTTGTCTAAATTATTCAGGATTGACTTATTAATCCTTGATTTTAAATTGTTTTTGCTGTACCAAAACACAAGATGTTCTCTAAAAACTGCTTGCTGTTTTGGTTTGGGAATTTGTTTTAGAAAATATAAAACAGGTGCGGATCATATGTAGTCATTTAAAGCAACTTAAAAATGAATTTTTGAGCATTTATTTTAGAAACATATGCAAACTTAGCTTAATTTCCAATGCAAATAAAATAAATATTGATATTTATAAATACCACATGAAAAGTTTCCAAATTAATATCAGGACTTGCAAAAGTGAACTCCCATGCTTAAATCACTAAAAGAAGAACAAATAAAGCCAACTTGTTAATTCCCACATATTTGTAACAACACAGAACTCATTAAATAATGCTGCTATAAATGATTGTGCAGAAAAATAAACATAATATTCCTTTTGAAATCATATTTATAATTGAGTAGCACTAGCCCACAAATTAGTAACTAAATGTTAGGATATTTGAGCTTATTGTTAGTCTTACGTGCAGAAAAAACCTGACAAGGAAATATTGCTAATAATTCACATAATACTAATTAATAAACCTTATTAGTTCTCACAGCACCATCACCTTTAATTCACAATCTGATTATATGCTACTAATGAAGAGAGTCCTAGAAACCTACAAGAAGAACATTATGATGAGTGGATGGGGGCCCAGGGGAGTCTGCTCAGACTATTGCACTAACCAAGGACAATACAAGTAGTGAACATCGAACCCCTACACTGATCTACTCACTGGACAGGACATTCTCCACAGTTATGTGTAGAGCAGGGACTGACTCTGACATGAACTCTGGTGCTCCATATTTGACCACCTCCCCTTGGTGGGGAGTCCTGATGGCACTCAGAGAAAGAATAAGCAGGCTACCAATGTGAGACTTGATAGCCTATGACCATATAGTGGGGGAGGAGGTCCCCTTCGGTCTTAGACCTAGAGGAGGGGAATAGGGTGAAAGCAGGAGGGAGGGAGGAACTGGAGGATACAAGTGATCGGATAACAATTGAGTTGTAATCTGAATAAATTAATTTAAAAAAAATTTAATTAAAAAAAAAAGAAAAAAGAAAGAAAATCTTGTTAAGTTGCCTAACCCCTTTGAGAAAATAAAGAAAAACTTTTTTTCTTTTTTTCATAATAATATTTTTAACTGAAAATAACTTTCTCATACAATATATTTTGATCATGGTATTCCATCCTTCATCTTCTCCCAAATGCTCCCCACATCCCCACCCATTCAACTCCATTCCAATTTTCTCCCACTCTAGAAAAAAAAAAAACAGGTAAATAAAACCAATCAGTTGGAAGAAAAGAAAACAGATGATGAAAACTAACCAAACCAAACCAAACAAAAAAAAAAAAGCATGAGTAACATATGTGCATGCCAAGACACAGACACATACACAAACATGCACAAAAAGCATAAAAACAAAACATAAGAAATTGTAATATATATATACAAAAGATCAATAATGTAAAGGATGCCCAAGTAAGCATTATCACACACACATGCACGCATGCGCGCACGCGCGCGCGCGCACACACACACACACACACACACACACACGTATACATACAAAATACTGTGGAGTTTGTTTTATGTTGGCCATCTACCTGCTGGGTGTGGGGCCTGACCTTATGAGTGATGTGTATACCCAGGGAAACTCTATTGCAAAAGACTAATTTTTCCTTTGTGAGCAATTGACGCTTGGATGTGAACTTCCTGGTCAGGGTTGGACCCACTGTCCACTTCCTTTCTCAATGCTGGGATGCCATTGGGTTTGGACCTGTGCAGGCCCTGTGCATGCTGCCATGGTTTCCATAAACTCATATGTGCATCAAGGAAGGCCGTGTTTCCTTGATGCCTACTTGGAAATATTTTATTTCAGCATCCTGATAAATGTTCTGTAATCATTTCTACTGTGATTTAATTAATTAACTCAATTACACTCACTTCACTGAGATATAATTTAATTTACAACTCAATTTAGAGAACAGAAAAATAGTTCAGTAAGTCTATGTTAAGTTTAAATTAAAATTACAAACATAAATAATTAATTTAATAAATATTAATAGGATTAATAGTTACATTCTTAAAATAGAATGAAATTAAAGGTTTATATTAATGAATTATCAGAAATTTGAAAACAAAAGTTATACATACCTATAGAACCATACTCTAAGAGAAAAAGTTTAAAACTCCAAAAATATAGGGTATAAGTATAAATCTTTAAATCTATCTGTATAGTATTTTAAAGTAACTATTAGACAACATTTACTTTGAAAAATAGTTTTTCTTTTAATTTATTTATTTATTTTTATTTTTTTGTTTTTCAGAAGAGGATTTCTCTGTGTAGCCTTGCCTGTCCTGGACTCACTTTGTAGATCAGGTTAATCTCAAACTCACTAAGATCTACCTACTCCCGTGTCCCCAAATGCTGAAAATACAGGCGTGTGCCACCGCACCTGGTGACAAATATATTTTTCTGTTAAAATATATATATATGAGATTCTTACTACATTGCTTGAAAATATTTTATGCTATTATACGAATGAAACGCTTTATTGTTAAAAATCTCATGAAATGGTCACAAAATAATATTTAAATCTGGAGCATTATAAGTAATTTTTCTTGGAGCAAACTCACCGTTTTTTAAAAGTTCTCTATTGCTAAGCACATGGATGTTTAAAATCTGTTGTCAGACCTGTAAGAAACAACTTAGAGCACGTGAGTGAGAGCTCACAGTATAGCAAGTGTGTCCAGTTTCTTCCTGGTGCTCCATGATATTGACATCTACACAGCTGAGGCTTGAGGCTGGTGCAATTAAATCACACAAACAAGTGACAAACATATCTCAGAAGTTTGGGGCTTATTCTCTTGGCTTTCCTCATGCCGAATCACTGTGGTTCGACTACAAAATGTTTCCAAAAGTCCCCTCTTAGTAGTACAGTTCGTGGGGCTAGAAAGACGGTACAGCAATTAAGAGCACCTGCTGCTCCTGCAGAAGACCCCAGTTCCATTTCCTGTACACATGTGGTGCCTCACAACCCTCTGTGCCCTCAACTCAGGGGATACAATGCCCTCTGCTGGTGGGCATTGGCAGCGGAGCCACACAAGGTGCACATACACACTGGCAAGCAAATACTCATACACAGAAAATAAAAAATACTTAAATCTAACAAAAAAAGAAGAAGAAGAAGAAGAAAACAGAAAATAAGGCAATTCTTTCATGATATTGTTTCTGGGTCTCAGGGTCATCTCTTCATTTTGTCCCTTTGGAGCTTGCAGTGAGGTTGGCATTCTGTCACCATCAGTCCTAGCATTCTGGGTGTTTTAACAAATACTGTGGCTAACATGAAACAATGAAGAAGAGAAAAACCAGTCATCACAAATATAACTGGGTAAGCTTAAATATAGAAAATTCAAAAATCCACTGATTTATTATAAAAGTAATAAATGAATAAAACAAAGTTAAAGCTTATACAATGAGTAAGAGGACCAATAGCAAAGTACCTGGAAGAGATATCAAGGAAGCAATACACAAATGGAATAAAAAATGATGTTATGGATTAGAAGATTCTATACTTTAAAATGTACATACCATTCAAAAGAGCTGCAGATACAACTCAATCTCTATAAAAGTAAAAATAATATTATTTTAAAAGATTTACTTATTTTAAATGTTATGTGTGGCCACCTGCATTTACATACATGTACTGGGAGCATGCATGGCCTTTGTGAAAACAAGAAGAGAACACAGTGTCCCTTCAAAAAGAGCTACAGATGGTTGTGTGTTGCCATGTCAGACCTGAGTCCTGGCCCTCTCTACAAGCAGGAAATGCTCTTAATCACTGAGCTATATATCCAGCCTCAACTGAAATTAAAAAATATTTTTGTCACTATCACAACAAATACTCTGAATGTCCAAATCAATTTTGAGCCAAAAGGACAGAGAAGAAAATGTTATGCTACTTGACTTGAAAATATACCACAAAACTACAAGCCTATAAATGACAGTTTTCCAAGAAAAGAAGACAATAGGCTAATGAGACAGACTAGAGAGCTTCCAAGAAAAGCAGCAAATCTATAAGTATGAAATTGTAGGTACATTAAACAAAGGGCCACGTTTCAATAAACGATTATGAGAAAATTAGATTCCCATGTTCAATATTCATATGAAACCAGACCCCACTCTAATAAATTATAAGAATCAATTAAAAATGAATTAAAGACTTCAACATAAGACCTTAAACAATGAAATAATACTAATGGAAGTATTTCATATAATTGGAATGACAAGATTTTTTTAGAAGACCTCAAAGCTTAAGAAATAAAAGTAACAATTGGCAAATGATTTTACATAAAATTTTAAAGCTTCAGGCAGTGATGGCACATGACTTTAATCCCATTATGTGGCAGGCAAAGCAGGCAGATCTCTGTGATTTTGAGGCCCGCTTGGTCTACAAAGCAAGTTCAGGGACAGCCAGAGTCACATAGAGAAACCCTGTATTGAAAATTTTAGAGAGAGAGAGAGAGAGAGAGAGAGAGAGAGAGAGAGAGAGAGAGAGAGAGTGCTTCTGCAAAGTGAAGAATATAATCAATAAGCCATAAAGATAAACTACAGAGTAGGGAAAATATTTGCAAGCTACAATCTGAAAAAGGGTTAATATTCTTCATAGTCAAGGCACTCAACTAAGTAACATGCAAAGAAGAGCCAACACAAGTCAATGATGGGAGTTAGTCTCTAACAGATATTTCTCAGAAGAAGAGCTACAGATGGCCAACCACCACATGAAAAAAAAAAGCTAAACATCATTAATCATTTGAGAAGTGTGTTATAAAACCACAATAAAATATTACCCCCACTCTAATAAGAACGTCTCTTATCAAATAGAGGAATAAAGAAAATGACAACTGTTGGCAACTTGGTGGAGAAAGAAAGTCCCTGGGCACTTACTGGGTATGTAAATTAATATAGTAATTATGGAAAAGAATATAGCTTGTCTTCAAAAAATTGAAAATAGAATAACCATATGATCCACTGGTCTCACTACTGGTCTATATCCAAGGGAAATGAAATCATTATGTTGGAAAAGACATCTGCACTCTCGTGTTCATTGCAACACTATACACAATTGCCAAGAGATGGAGGAAACCTATATGCCCTTCAGGGCAAGAGTGAATAAAGGAAACACAGAGTATACATGCAAGCTAAACAGGTTTGAGGATATAGATACATGAACATTGATTTATATATTTTATAATATGCACACATGTTAAACCATTGCATGGCATTCCAATGATGTAGACAATTCTATATTTATATAAAATTGCATTATTTCAGTAAAATTAAAATTTAAGAATTCATTGGTCAGAAAACATAAAAAGTACAAAACTAAAAATGTTCAGAAGGATCTTCTGAGGACACACACACACACACACACATACACACACACGCACACACACTTTAAAGAAACAGAAGTGCCTGTCATTTCAAGAAAAGATCACAATGCCATAACACATCACAATATTAACCTTTAAAGAGAAGCCCAGGGCTCAAAAGAAATTAAATTAAATGTTTAGTTGTTAAAATCATAGTGTAACAAAACCTTTAGGAAGGATGACCACTTAATGGCACCTATTTAATAAACCATGTTTGCCCTGATCTATGTCAGTCTCTGTATACTAATTTTAAAAAGAAATTCTAAGTATAAAAGAAATCTAAGTATAAAAGAATCAAAAATTTAGTACACTTATTAGACTTTTGGAACTGTACAAATCATTGTTTATCACATCAGGTTTATTCAGTTTTTATTTTAAAAGTACTTTTTATTAATTTTATTAGAGTATTTTCAAGTTTTGAGTAATTTATATATCAATGATACTGAAATATTAAACTTAATATATTTCTATCATATCAAAATGTTCCTGTGTGACCATTTGTACTTCATTCTTTCCACAAAACTCGAGTACAAGGAGCTGTAGAGGTGGCTCACCAGTTAAGAGCACTGGCTGCTCTTCTGGAGGACCTGGGATTAAATGCCCAGCACCCACATGTCGGCTCACACCTGTCTGGAACTCCAATTCCAGGGCTGCTGACACCCTCACCTCACCCAGATGTGAATGCAGGCAAAACATCAATGAACATGAAATAAAGATAATTGAAAAAAGAAACTCTAGGGCAAGACTCAGCACCTCCTAACAGCAGTTAAAACCTCCACTGGGTAAACCTTTGCACATCTTAGCTGTCTAAAGCATAATGGTCTTGGGAGTCATTTATAGTTTTGCATTTATCACTTAGTTGTTTTTGGCCCCACAGAGCCTTCACTCATGTGGTCCTCTGTCATTCTTCACAATGTATTCCTTTCGGATCACTATTGTGGTTTGCTTTGAATGTTGTTTCCTTGCTGCTTTGCAAAACAAGAAAAACCTTGCTGCTAATTGGTGGCAACCATATTGATGCTTCACAACCGGTTTCTATATTTTTCCTGGGATTGCGGATGAGCTGTTTCAGGTTTGAGTGAGCATAAATAGAGCATTTATAAATATCAATGTCTTTATGGTTGCATGCTTTGCTTTCTTTGAGAGAACCACTAAGAACAAAATTTTTGGGTCATTAGCGTAAGTGTATGTTTGGAGATCACCACATAGCTTTTCTCATACTAAGTGTTTATATGTGTTATCTTGCTTAGCCTCAGAACAAACATAGGAAACTGACTTTAATCTTCACTGCGTTCTATAGTCAATGAAAGTGAGGTCTAGGGAAATTAAATATCTCACTTAGGGCAGCTTGTCCTGGAAATTGTGAAGTTAATATTTGAACCAGCTTAAGCCAATGCTTAAAATTGGGCTTCGTTTAAATGTTATGCTCTACCCTCCAGTTTAAGCAAAACTGACATAGAAATTCTATGTCCTGGTGATATTGGAGTTTTTAGACCCAGCAGAGAGTCATGTCAAAGAACTTGGGGAAAACTGTCATCTTGAAAGTGCAAAGAAACCTGTTAAGCCGAGATAGCCATGTTTGTGCATTTCGTGATGAGACATTTAGAACAATGTCTGGCATCTGAGCAAGAGCTCAATAATGCGCAGCCATTAACATTATCAGGGACATATTGTCAATTCCCATCCAAATCCCAAATTGGCCTCTTGTCTAAAATTCTTTTAAGTTCAATGGGATCTGTGTCTGTGGATGTGTTTATTTATTTTTCCTGTCTGTTCTGGCAGAATGTGAGGAGGCATCTGTCAGTGCTTAGGATTTGAAGCTTACCTGAAGACAATGAGTGATGGCATTTTGGATGATTTGCCCAGAGTTCATATAGTGCAAGGTAAGACATACACTCATATACCTACATGTGTATGCCTTAGCATACTTTCTTTTTGAAACTTTTACTTTATTTTAAATGTAAAACAAGTACATCATTTACTCCCATTTCCTTTCTCTATTCCAGCAGTTTTAAACCTGTGGGTTATAACCCCTTTGGGGGGTCTAAAGACCCTTTCACAGGGGCCCCCTAAGACCATTGGAAAATACAGATATTTACATTACAATTCCTAACAGTAGCAAAAGTAGTTATTAATTATCAACAAAAGTAAGTATATGCATGAGAATCATCGCAACATGAGGAACTGTGTTAAAGTGTCACAGCATTAGGAAGGCTGAGAACCACTGCTCTAATCCTTCTTAGCCTCACTACAGGTCCATGTCAAATAGGCTGTCTCCTTTTCATTAACTGTCATTGTTACACATAAATGAATAATATATAAGACAACCCACTAATTTTGTTAAGTATTGTTTGTATGTATTTTAAAAATAATTCAGTAGCCACCTGAATGAAAGCATTTTAAAGACAAGAAAAGTGAAACCTAAGGAGATAAAATGTCCAACCCGGGGTGGTATGCCCTGTGAATTGTGAAGTTGAGATTTGAACCAATGTTAGCACATGTTAAAGGTAATCCACACTATGAATATGGATTATGCCTGTAAAACAGGTTCAAATTCCACTCAATGAATTTCCCATCTTTGGATTCACCTAATATTTGAGACTAATGAGTAGTAATAAAATTTAGCTCAGAATGAAATGTAAGAGGTCATAAAAAATCAGACTAGACCTGCAATGAAGGCTCTGCCGTGGCATAAAGCTGCTCAGGTATTCTCAACCTTGGTCACAATTGGAACACTTGATGTCTCTATCTACAACTGTCATAGCAATGTTTTTACCACATGATGGGAATCTAGTTCAACACAATATGACACATGGATATCTACTTTGCAAATAAGAGCTAGACTGACCCCTAAAAACTCAGGAATGAAACAAGCATAACTATTGGCCTTTTGGGCACCAGTGATAAAAGTCAGTGAGTTGTGCTATGAAAACGTTTGCTGAATTTCCTAGCCCTAGACAGGGAGTGTTACAATGTTAATATATGGTGGCTCCTATAGATATTTCAATGTATTACTTAAGCTTAAATTTGGAAGAAAGAACCAGGAGAGTTGTACAAATCATAGGATTAATTAATAGCATTTTAAATTGCTCTATAACATGTACTATACATTAACATTTGGGAGTTATACCTACAGTCTTATTCAGAATTGAGAAAATGGGAACTATTCATCCATGAACATCACAAATGATAGTTTTTCTCTGTTCTTGTTGAGTCTCTCCCAGTAGTTGTACTTTTCCTTTATATATCTGGAAATACATGACTCAAAAGTCCAGAGAGATGAAAATAATCATATCTTAAGCAAGGCATTAACTCTATTAACCTTTATGTAAAGGAATGGATTAGTATTTATTACTAATATTTATTGTTATCTTTGGAAGCCCTGCAGATTTACTTTAAGTCTATGATTTTTCATTGGCCCTGAAATCCAGCCTAGGAACTCTCTGCCATGGTGCCATTTTCCAGATTCTTCAAATTTCCTTGGAGATATGTGAGACAGCCTTTCTTTATCGTCTCCTGGCTTTCCTCACATTTTATGGCCAAGGGTCTCTCTGAACTTCTGATTTCATTTTATGTAGTATATAATACATTTTAACACAACAAATTATATTAATGCTCAGTTCTTCAATTCCCAGCTCTATCTCCACTTACCTGGCATTTTTCTGTCTGTAATTGCTGACTCTTTTAATAAATAGACCTGCTTGTCCTTTGTACTTGGGCCATAGAGATCACTCAGTGATCCTTTTGCAGATGAACCAGGTTTAGTTCCCAGAACCTACATGGAGACTGACAACTTTGTGTAACTATATTTCCAGGGGATTTAATGCTTTTTTCTGGTCTCCTCTGGCAACAGGAAGGTATAAGGTACATACATGTACTCATTCACACAAACATACACAATCAAAACAAATACTTTATCGCTGGATTTGCTTGCCCTAATTGAAGAGCAACTGTCAAGTTGCTCTCTTGGAGACTACTCACAGAAGACTGAATTCATCAACTGACTTCCTGTTTCTTCCATATATATGTATGCGAATATGTATATATACATTTATGCATATATGTATATGTGTGTAATATATACATACATATATATTGTGTGTGTACATATATGCATCTGAGTACAGGTGTCTGTGGAGGGCAGAGGTGTCAGATTCTGCTGTGCTCACTCTTAAACACTGATTTCCACTTCTTAATAAGCTTATCAGAAAATTCTCTGTCCCTAAAGATTTTCTACCAGTAAAAAGTATTAAAGAGAAGCCTGAGTAGTAAGATCTGCCCACAAAACCTCAAGAAATAGTACCAGAATGTGAATATGCTTGCAGTTTTGCTTTCTTTGTTATCAGTGGTCAGCAGCTATAATAAATCCTCAAGAGCCACCACAGTGTGTTTCTTCTCGGGAGTGAGAGCAAAGTGCATGGTCTTGAATGTCAATCATAACGTGACAGTGGTAAAGTCAAGCAGATAACTAGAACAAGAGAGCACGGGTCAGGGCTGCACAGGCACTGAGAACTCACACGCACATGCTTCTCGGTGTACTGCAGGTATTCTTGAACACTAGAAATTCAGTTTTCTCCTTTATTAAATAGTTATGCAGCCCAGTTTTGATCGGCCTTTAAACAGGACTGAACAAATAAAAAAGAAAAACCACTAAGTTTTTTCTTTTCTAAAAATTGATTGGAATATTTCTTTTTCTATTCTTTTCTTTTCTTTTT
Source organism: Acomys percivali (assembly GCA_907169655.1). Classification (NCBI taxonomy): domain Eukaryota; kingdom Metazoa; phylum Chordata; class Mammalia; order Rodentia; family Muridae; genus Acomys; species Acomys percivali. The sequence goes on along the minus strand of OU015745.1, from coordinate 115,121,198 downwards.
TTTTTTTACAGGTATAAATGGAATCTCAAAGTAGTTTTTAATTTGCATTTCCCTGATGTTTAAGGATGTTGAGCATTTGTTTCATCATCAACATCTAAGGATGTTGAGCAAGTGTTTCTCAGCCATGTGAGTTTACTGTATTGAGAATTCTGTTTAATTAGGTTAGCTCTTTTCTTAATATTTAGTTTCTTTTTAAAATATTTTTATTTAATATATTTTATATAATATAATATACATATATTTTATATATATTATATACACATTTATATTGTTACCCATATATACAATAAACTACATACAGAAAGAAGAATCACAAAACAATCAGGAATTATACTAATGTTACATTCATTAGGGTTTTGGCTATTTGTATTTGGCAGCCTTGAAGAAAATATCTTTCCTACCTTGCTGTGCGTAAATTTCTGAATGTAAATCAATATCTATCATATCTAATCTCTATCAACTTAAAACATCTATCTAAAACTAAAACCTAAAAACATCTTAACTCCTTTTTTAATATATTTATTTATTTTTAATTAATTTATTCTTGTTACATCTCTATGGTTATCCCATCCCTTGTATTCTCCCATTCTCCCCTCCCTCCCATTTTCCCCTTATTCCCCTCCTCTATGACTGTTCCTCAGAGGGATTACCTCCCTCTGTATATGCTCATAGGGTATCAAGTTAACTCCTAAACAACTAAGCTTAATTTTAGAACTAAACTATCTGGTCTTCAACTCCATCATAGACTTGAGAAGGAATAAATTAATTACATGAGTAAACAGGAAGTGCAGGTTAGCAGTTTTCAAAGTAAAAAAAAAAAATGATAGTGACAGTTTGCTGTCTTAACAGTCACCAAAACTCTCTATAATATTGGAGCATCATTTTCAGCCTTCTGGCCCAATATATCTGACATATATTTGTGAGGCAGGAGCTATTGAGGACTTGCTTACCCTGTCTTGGTAGAGTTTGGCTGTTGACTCTGCCTGCATCCAAGTTTGCCCATTTTTTAGGCAGAATTCTGTCAGTGACCAAAATGAGGACATTTTCCTCAGTGGCTGGTTTGCCACATTTGAAGCCATCTCCATAAGGAGGTTCTTTGATGCTCATCATCTTCTTTGAGGTAGGCTAGGTGTTGCCAGGATTTAACCTGTCTCATTGTAAATGTATCTTTAAAATAATAAAAAAAAATCTTTAAATGCCATATTATTTAGGTCTCTGAGGTTTTTAAAGACCTACTCTAACTATTTTACCTTATCTAGCTATAGAATCATGTTTATCTGTTAAACCTAGGATGTATATTCTTGTAATATAAATAGACTAGTAATTGACATGATCATGATTTGATCAACTAACAATTAACTGTTATAAATTACTTACCTTAAACAGTCTGTAATAACACTTTTAAAGTATTGGAGATAAACTTTTTATTCTACTTGATATATTATGTGTGTGTGTGTGTGAAGAAATTTATCACAATTAAACTTATTTTTCATCAATATACAAAATTCTATACCAATGAATTAAAAATAACCGTAAGGTCTTAAGTTGAGGAGTGGAATCCCTAATCTATTTTTTGTCCTATCATCCCTATATATTGCTATATTCCCCTCTCTTTTTTTTTAACCCATCTCCAAACCTAAGAAAGAAAGATAAAGGAAAAGAAAGACATCTCTGAGTCCAAATTTGATTTCTTTCTGAATAAGACCAATAGTTCTTTTTCTTAATGACATTTACTGTATTTAGTGTTATCAATTTCATATGACTGAAAAAAAATGGCCTAATAGTTATCACTGCATTTATTACCTTTATCCTTTTCATTAATCTCTTTAAAAATCTAAGAATCTTTTACTCTTTTTTTTGAAATGTTTACAACTAGTTTAAATGTAGTGGATTTTTTTCTATATATCTTCCCTTTTTTTGCAAATAGGTTCCTGCCAGGCACAGTGGCACAGGTCTTTAATCTCAGCACTCAGGAGGCAGAGGCAGGAGGCAGAGGCAGGTGCATCATTGTGTGTTGAGGGCAACCTGGTCTACAGAGTGAGTTCAGGGCAGCCAATCACCCCCAAAAAATATATTCCTTTTTTAAATACAATATATCCTGATTACTGTCTCCCTACTATCCATTTGTCTGAATTTCTCCCCACCTACCCTTCCATCAAGATCCACTCCCTCTCTGTCTCCCAATAAAATGCAACAGACTTCGAAGAGATAACGACAAATCATAACAAACTGAAATATAAGACAAAACAAAAACCATCACACCGAGGTTTGACAAGAGAAACCAATAAAAAGAAAAGAGCCCAAGAAAAGGCACAAGAATCAGAGACCCACTAGTTCATACACTCAGGAGTCCCTCAAAAACAAAAACAAAAAAAAAGAAACCCATAATATATACACAGAGGGCCTGGTGTAGACCTGCACAGACTCTGTGCTGGCTGCTTCAGTCTCTGTAAATCCACATGAACTTTGCTCAGTTGATCCTGAGGGCCATGCTTTTTGAGCATAAAATGCGTATGTTTTTCACAATTTGGGTCATAAAGTTTGATCAATCTAAGAAACACAACGTTACATTGGTAGCGCTTGAGTGCAGTGTAAGGGGGACATAGAGAAGAACTGCATTTGCTTTTCTATTGCTTTCAGGTCAAATTCCTACAAAATAAAGGGGGTATATTTAACTTCAAAGATGACTGTCATGTTCGAATAAACAAAAGACAGAAAACTATGTTTAAAATGCAGATATGATAGGATGATAACAAGAGACATGAAATAAATGTCTTTCTTAATGAGCATCTCAGAATGAGCAGAACATAGTTTTTTCAGCTAAGAAAAATGTTCCTGCAAATAGGGCTTTGTATAGAGTCACATACAGTGTGTGCTCAGAAGTAAACCTTAATAATAAGTATAAGATTCATTATAAGACCATAACATAATATGCTGATGATGTGATGAATCATTAAGAGGAAAATCCAAGGGATATGATTAAATGTCTTCATTAGCAAATTCATACAATGATCTGAGTATGCAACATTGTGTAGCTTTCCCATAGAATGCTGGTACTGAGCGCCACAACATCAAAGAACTTGAAGTAATTCAAATACTTATACTGATTGTTATATAGGTAATATGTGCACATAGAATTATACTGTGGATAAAACTGACAAGTATTTCTTAATGTCAATTTACTAAAGAATGGGCACAGCATATTCGTGGTAGTTTTGTGTAGTATTACTCCTTTTAAACACAAATGAGATCCTTTAAAATGACATAATTATATGCTAATGATAAGTCCTTTGTTGACTTTAATAGACAATTAAGTCAAATCTTGCCTATAATTCTAAACATCAAACAACTGTGCGTTCGCTTGTGAGTACTAAGCCTGCTTCACCAAGTTTGCAAACACTGTTGCTGCATTAGACACGTAGCTCATATTGTCATCTTTGTTTGAAAAGTGCTCTCCACTCTCTTTTTGATCAGGGTCTGTGCATGAGCCTGCAGAGGATTAAGACTGTATTTATTGCACACCCGGTGAAAACACTAGTGCTTGTACTCGATCTTGTAGTTCTGGTCTGGCGGCTTCCTGCTTCTGAACTTCGCAGTGCTTTTGGTCTCCCCTGCTGAACTTGCATTTCCGATCGCCAGGGCTCCGTTCTCACTCAGGGAGCTGGACTTTTTGCACGGTATTCTGCTATTCTGCTTTTCAGTTCAGACCCACCTCATGCTTCATTTTTCAGAATGCTCTAAAACTGAGAAATTCCGTGTTCTCCGAGGGAAGCCTGTGAATTCTCAGTGAGACACACCAATTGCTCTCTCCTTGGGAGCGCAAACAACTTCCTACACGGAACACTTTCCTCGTTCATTCATGTGAAGTACTCATTCACAGCTATGAGATAAAATTAAAGTAGCCCTCTGTCCCCAGGGTTGCACAGACATCAGAAAAGCTTTGATACTTGACATCAAGTAGAAGTATGTTGCACAAGAACCTTTTCAGTTTCAAGAGGCAAATGCTCAAAAACACGAGGGAATAAACAACTACATGAAAACATTTTTTGGTTTTTTGAGACAGAGTTTCTCTACGTAGCCCTGGTTGTCTTAGGGTTCATTTGTAGACCAGGATGGCCTTGAACTCAGAGATCCTCTGCCTGCTTCTGTCTCCAGAATGCTGGGATTAAAGGTGTGTGCCACCACTGCCCAGCATGGAAACTTAAGACATCAGAATTTTGCCATGATGAGCAGTGGAATAGTCAGAGAAAAAAACAATCACATTACTGAGATCATATTTTAGTTGCCCAAATGGATGTGATTCTACAATCTCAGTTTTAGTATGCAGTTTTGTTTTCAGGAGATATCCCTGAAAGGTATTTAATCCATCAAATATGAAGCAAAATGAATGAGAATGATCATCTCTCTCACACACACACATTAAAAAAAAGATCATTCAGTTTTCACTAATATCATTAATCATTTTAATGGCTTTATCACTAATGTTATATGTCACCAGAGTTAAGAAAGAAATGAATTGCTCTCTCCTAATATGTAACTCTGAGAAAAAGTTTTCATAATAAGTGCTACTCTTTGAGACCAAGGCATATTTGGGTTGTACCTTTCCATCTTCAAACAACGGCTATTCATGAGATTACTGAAAGCAGAGTAATTCTATGGCTAGGGCTCCCTTGACTCAGATAATTAATTGAATTCTCTAATGCATCTAACACCCTACTGAGTGTCTCATATCCCCTACTGAAGTAACTTCTATGGATCACAAGAATCTGCAACAATTCAAAGAGATGTACTAACATTTTCACGTAAAAAGGCAGGTTCATTGTTTCTTTTTCCCATCATCAAAAGGGGGAGATATGATACAAAGCAGAGGCAAAGAATAGCTTACTATTTTAAAATTAATGTATTTATTCACTCATCATAGCCCCCTCTCCCCTCTCCTCTAGGTCTGTCCCACCCTCTCCCCTATTCCTCAGAAAAGGGGAGCTCCTCCCTACCCACCCACACCAGCTCATCAAGTCACATTAGGACTGAACACATCCTCTTCCCCTGGCTGCCTGGCAAGGTGGCAAGGTAGGGACAATGACCAAAAAGCAGGCAGCAGAGTCCATGGCCTCGGGACAGGGGAGGCTTCTGGGAGGATATGGGGGTGAGTTTAGCTGAGATTCCTAGTAGCAGGGGTCATGGAGACTGAAAAGAACGCCCTCTGAGTAGGCAGGCCTCCTAGTGGAGGGAGATGAGCACCAACCCACCTACAAAAACTTTGACCCAAAGTTTTCCCTGCCTACAAGCTGTGCAGGGCTAGAGAGAGAACAGAAATTGATAGAATGTCCAACCAATGCCTGGCCCAACCTGAGACCCACTCCATGGTAGAGAGCCAACCCCTGATACTATTAGCCATACTCTGCTATGCTTGCAGTCAGGGGCTTAGCATAGCTGTCCTCTGAGAGGCTACACCCAGCAACATATCAAAACAGATGCTGAGACTCACAGCCAATCATTGGGCAAAGTGTAAGGAGTCTTGCAGGAAAGTGAGGGGATGGATAGAAGAACCTGAAGATGACAGGAGCTCCGAAAGTTCAACAGAGCCAACTGACAAAGGCCCAGATAAGACTGCAGGGACTGAACCACCAATCAAGGATCGTGAATAGACTAGACCTAGACTCAGTACACAGACGTAGCAGATGGGTTGCTCAGGCTTCATGTGGGTCCCCTAGTAAGGGAAGTGGAGCTGTCTCAGGCATGATAGACTATTATTAAAAAGGGAGTTCTGAATAATGATACCTGACACATACAGTGTTTTTCATGTTCTTGCTTTTCAAACACTAATTTGAATCACTAAGAATTTCCTGTAGAACAAGAAATCATTATCCCCATTTTACAAATGAAGAAAATGAGTCAGAAGAGGTAGTTGTAAGTAAAGTAAATGGTTTACTAAATTACTAAGAATTTTATCACCAGTGAATGACAAAGTGAAGCAATGGGGGTGTAGCTCCAGGAGAAACCATTTTTCTGGCATTCAGATACCCTGAGTTCAGTCACCAAAATCTTTTTCTCTTTTCTTTTCTTTTTTTTTAAGTTTCAGTTTGGGATAAGACATTTTGTCCACTTCTTCATCTCAATCCTGGGATTTTGTCTGGTTTGAGCTTGTGCTGGTCTCGTGTATGTTGTTACAGTCTCTGTGACTTCATATGTGCATCTGTCCTGTTTTGTCTGGAAGGTGCTGTTTCCTTGTGTTCCCAATTCTTGCAATCTTCCCGTCTCCTCTTCACCATGGATCTAACAAAGAAGCTATCTGCAATCGATATCTGATTGGAAAGAAACCATTGTTTTTCTCCAGTGGGTATATCAACCATACTCTAAAGCACGTCCCATATCCAGGAGTAGTTGGCAATACAAAACAGACACCATGGACTGATTCTTTTACTTTGGGAGGGCTTTCTGTCTCGTTTGTTTGTTTGTTTGAATGAGTGATTTTTCTTTTGTCTGACTGGCTTTTGTTTGTTTGTTGGATTTTTATTTTATTTATTTATATTTGTGTGTTTGTGTGTGTGTGTGTGTGTGTGTATGTGTGTGTTTCTTGATGAGATAGAAAAAGAACTTGAAAGTGGGTAATTAGGAAAGTGGAGGAGAATCTGGAAGGAGTTGGAGAAGGGGGAAACATAAAGTATATTGTATGAAAAGACATTTTATTTGAAGTAATTTAAAAGTTAGGTTGGAATGTTGCTGGATTTAAAATCTGTCTGCTTGACTTCACTAAAAGTATTGCTTAAAAGTGGAAAATCAGCATTAGTGAAGGCATGAATGGCAAATGTTTTGTTTCTTGTGAGTTTTCAATTTCACAGGTAAGGAGTATCAATGATGTTCTGAAATGGAAGTTAAATTTATTGAGCATTTCCTATAAGTTGAGCATTTTCTTTATAAATCATACACAATCCTAATACTAGTTTTCACACTGCTATATGACCTACATACATACAAAGACAGGACTGTAAGGACAGCAAGTGGCAACATTTATATTCAAAACTGGCTCTCTTTTAAGTTCAGATTCCATACTATGGTCCCTCTAATGTAACACTATTTTGTAAACATAATCGAGGCCCACAGCCCAGATCTCAGTAGAGGTCCTCTAATGCATATTTATCAAATGTGCCAAAATAAACAGGCTGCAGCAAGATGGACGGGGACTGAAAACCAGAAGATTCTACCTCAGGTTGCATTAGTCTTCAGTCAGCACGGACTAGGGAAGTGGGTAAATAGAAACTGACCTACTGCTCTAACTTTAGCAAATGCCATATTTCTATAAGAATAACTTCCAGATGCCGGCCTGGGTGTCCATTTTGTTATTTCTGGCAAAGAGAACTCTTTAACATTTTGCCAGCCAGAAAGAGCAGAATCTACTAATCAGTGCCAGCCATGATTTGTTCCCCCAACATAAAAGCACAGGCTCCTCCCTTGGAATGCTTTGTTATAAGCATCTTTTCTCCCCCTCTGTTCTGTCTACAACAGTACAGATTCATGTTTATACCATGATCTGCAACTGAGCTTAACTCAGTGAATTGATTATTTTTATCAGCAAATGGCATATTCCTTGGGCTACACCATCCTTCTAGAGAGTATGTCTCAAAATGTGTTTGGTATTTGAGTACCTGGAAGGTTATGAAGAACACAGAAATAAGGTTGCCAAGATAAAAATATGGCCCAAGGCTTTCTAATTTTAGTGATTCTGGAACCAAGCGGTTTTTTTTTTTTTTTTTTTTTTTTTTTTTTTTTTTTTTTTTTTTT
>OU015745.1:115077758-115105913 GCA_907169655.1 Acomys percivali | reverse complement strand
GCTCAGTTGTTTTAGAGGCTCTTGTTCCTTCTCCTGGTGCCCTCCATTCCCCCTGTCTTTTCACTGCTTCTACCTCCTTTTTCATGGATTTCATAGTAACATCTTGCTCTCTACACCCTTCTACACTTCCATTTCTGCCTCTATGTCATACAGTGATATATTTAAAGCAGGGTATCTCCCAAGAGACCATCTATGCTGCTTAGATACTGTAGCTACCAGAACTGAGGCAAATAAAACCTTCTCTGTTATGAAATATCTAGCTTAAAATGTCCCTGCAGGAACAGAGAATGGACTAAGACACCAGGTTTGGGTCTATTCGGCTCCATAACTGAGCAGATAATTGTAGCAGTTCACACAAATCCAGCTGCCCTCTACAGTGTGTCCTGTGTCATTCCAGGATGCAGTCCTGTCTCCAATTGGGGGCCTGAAGTGACATCCATATTTCTTTGGGGATCCTGAAAGTCATCTGCATGTGTGGGCTCTTTGTCACCATGCCAGTGCTGTGACTCCACTTATACTTTCTATCCAGGTTCCCCATTCAGATCCCAAAATATCCTTCTAAGTTCTTCCCACACACATACCTCTTAAGCCCTCAATTCTGCTCCCCCTTATTGTTACCTAACAGTATTTTCTCATGTTTTGGTCAACAGGATGCCAGGCCTTCTGATGCACTCAAGGACTCCTCTGAAATTCATGATCATACATAATCCCACCATGATTAGCTTGGGAGGGACTGGCTGTCTTTATTCTAATAAGTAGGAAACAGTAGAAGCAAAGGGTTGTCATTTTGAGGCTAAGCTATGGAATGACCATGGCCTTCCGTCTTAGTAACCATTCTGTTCCCCAGTCTCATGGACTGCTCACCTTTGAGACACAGTGGCTTATAGAAGCATCTTCTTACTGAGGAACCAGCTCTTGAAAAACGTGTTCTTAGAAAAAATACATTTGACCCAAGCATAACATTTGACCAAGAGTTGTGATTAAGAGACTTGGTGATAAGTTCTCACCTCAATTTACCCCTTTCATGAAAGGACATGTCCAGTAGAACAAACCACCCTTAAGTTAAAGCAAGGTCCTACAGAATAAATTCTTGGAAAAAATTAAACCTCTGTGTGCATAAAGCCTGTTGCATGCATTTGTTTTTACCTGTTCTGGCTTTCTCTAAAGAATATATTACTGTCTTCCTTATTTAAATAAAATAGTTATTATTTAAAGGAAGGGGCAGAGGACAAGAATGGAGGAACCATGTCTCCTAAGACACTATTGAGGTTGCTTTGTCACTCATACATCTTGGAACAAGGTAACACTGTTCAAACCATGACCAGAACATGGTGGTAATAGTAATAATGAAGATACATTTACCACAACAAGGAAACCAGTACCAACATTGTGATTCTGTAAAAAAACTTGTGGCTAATAAGCCAAATTTTTTTCCTCTCTTTAAGGCATATATTTTATATCTTTCTGGCTGTTACATTACTCCTTGGTTTCTAGACTTGTTTATTTAGCCTGTGTCCTAATGATTAAAAAAAAAAAGTTGCTCTTTGCAATTTTTTCCATGTGATAAGTTCTGATAAACATTTTAATGGATTTTTAATAGATCAAATATTATTTCTTTAAAATAAGATCCTGGGAATAGAACTTTTAAATAAATACCAAGAAATGGCAGAAGCAATGACTTTTGATGATGAATGATAGCCTAGAACACTTGTGAATGTTTATCCTCTAGCAACAGTGTGAAAGAATACCCATTTTCTCATACACAGGCTATGGCACTGTTAGTGACATTTTTTCTTCTATTTTTGCTAATTAACTAGTAGAAAACATGGTCTAATTACTATTTTCTAATATCTAGTGAATTATCTATGATGTTAACCTTCCATTTCACTTCTCCTGGCTTCGTGATAGTCCAACCCAGGTATATACCAACATACCAAAGTCACAACAGTCTTTCCTATTTCTCCTCCCAAATAACTCTCTCAATCATTAATCAAGTGTTTGCATTTAAATAAAGCTTGACTTCTTAAACTGCAGGGTAGATTTGTTTATAAGAAACTTGTCGAGAAAGGAGTACAGTTAAGTTATTTTTGGAACAGCTCTATTGATTTGCCAACCATAGATACTACCATTGTGTATGAAATTGTGTCCTCTAAAATGACATATTGAAGCTCTGTCCTCTGAGACTTGGGGATTTGGTCTCATTTGGAAAAGAAATGTTTGCAGATGCCATAAAATTAAAATTTGAATTCAATATAATCTCTGTTCTTATGAGAAAAAAAAAAAAAACAAACACACACAGAGGGAAGATAGCATCCAAAGATGGAGACTATAAAGGGCAATTGAGGGCAAGAGGGAGTTCTTCCTCCTCATAGATGTCTAGCCCTCCATTTTGTCTATACACATATAGGCCATGTGTTACTTTCAAATGAGGAATGTGGAAACAAGCTTCCACTCCAGCAAAATACGAAGTCCTTTAACCGAAAGTAAGGTCACCTGGGTAGAGAGGTTAGGGGTTGAAGTAATCATACACACTAAATACACGTATGAACATTCAAAGAACAAATTTAGGAGAACTGATATAACAAGTGAAAACAGTCTGTTATTGAGATAAAAGAGAGAAAGAGCAAAGAAGGGAAAAAAGAATCTTGGCCCAGAGGGTCCTGCAGAGACTGATGCACCAACAAGAGACCTAGGCCCCCTGCCCAGATGTAGCCTATAGGCAGCTTAGTCTCCATGTGGGTGCCCTAGTAAGGGGAGTGGAGTTGTCCCTGACAAGGACTCTGTTTCCTACTCTTCGATCACTTCACCTGGCTGGGCGGTCTTTCCAGGCTACAGAGGAAGAAGATTCAGGCAGTCCTGATGAGACTTGATAGGCTGGGGTCAGTTGGTATGGGAGGAGGGCTCCCCCTTTCTGAGGACTAGGGGAGATGGGTGGGGAAAGAGTGAGGGAGGGTGGGACAGAGAGGAGACGAGGGAGGGGGCTACAGTAAGGATGTAAGTAATAATAAAAGAAAAAAAAAGGATTTCTGGGGGAAAAGACTCTGGGAAACTGAAGAGACAAGAGTAAGTTGGTATTTTTACATCACTCAATAATGTTATCTAGTGATGAAGAGACACCCTAAAGAAAAAGCACACAGACCAGTAGAAATTACAGCACTGTCAAAATCCCCTGTCCATGATTAAAGCAAGATAGCATGATGATAATCACCGTGGGAACCCTGGAGATAAGGATTTATCTTCAAGAATAGCTATAAAAGGCTGACACCTCTGATTTAATTATGATGGAGTAGGTCTTCAATGACCATAAATCTAGTGCTGTGGCCTCTATGAAAATTAAGATGAGGGGTATGTGTTTTAATTTATAGAGTTCTTGTATGTACTGTTTATAAATCAAATGAATAGCAGAGATTTCAAGGGCAAGACACATGTGCTGCTCATTTTCTGAGGCCTTCATGATGGGTCAGGACTTGGTTGTGATTCTATAAAGTCAACACTCGTGTGCTAGTACTGGTCCATTCCTAGCCCTTTAGTTCACTTTCCCAAACATAGTTAAAAACACAGTGTGGCAGTACTTGGGACTCCTGAGAAAAAGAAGTCAAGAGAATCTTCTACTTACTGGATCTGAATACAGAAATGGGACCACCATGTGAGACAGTTTGGTTATTGATAACCATATTGACACTTATTCTGATACAAAATCATTTCACTTAATCTTGAAATTATGAGTAAACATTACTAAGGACCCACTTAACCAATGCAAAATATTTTTTGATATGAGAAAAATAGACTGTGAGTAATTTGTTCTCCCTTCTATCAAAAAAATGCAAATCCGATCATGACCAATTATTTTTCTGACATTACTCTGAGATTTATTCCTTGATATGAATATTATTATATTTAGACTTGGACAACTCTAAGAGTGTTTGTATTCTTCGTTATCCTAATCTTGGAAATACTTTTCGTGATACAATGAAATAGCTGCCAAACAATGAAAACATGAAATTGGTTTATGGAAAGGCTTACAGAAACAGTTCTTTTTATTTATTTAAGTTAATTAATTTATCTATTTATTTTATATCTTGATCATAGTCCCTTCCCTCCTCTCCTTCTGGACATCATCAGTTCTTAACCTGTGGGTCATGGCTCCTTGTAGGTCAAATGACTCTTTCACAGAGGTCACCTAAGGCCACTGGAAAACACATATTTTTTACATTACAGTATCATAACAGTAGCAAAATTACAGTTGTGAATTATCAATAAATATAATTTTAAGGTTGGAAGTCACCACAACGTGAGGAATTATATTAAAGGGTTACATTAGAAACGTTGAGAACCACTGGCTAACAGAAAGCCTACATAAACAAAGATATCTGGGTGTTCTTCGTTAGACACAATGGCTTGATTGGCTGTTGAGCTCACTGCCTGGATATTTATTCTTTCCTTCGGATCCACTTCCACACTATTATCTGACATAAAATGACCCTGTACTTGCTACTTATGACCACAGTAGCAAGTCTATTGCAATGGCTCACAACTGATGGGACACAATTTCTGATCTCAGACCTGGATGATGATTTCTAAAGACTACTTGGATGCAGCTTACTGTGGCTGTTACAAGTGGCGTTTATTGGGCAAAGGCATAGCAGACTGTATAATATTCTGTATGCTCAGGACCCGATCCCATTCATCACAAGCTGACTGGCTCTGAATGTCAGCAATGCTGAAATGAGAATGCCTAGTATCCTAAGGACAAATCAAGGAAAGGCAACAAATACTGCCCTCCCTCACCACCACCCACCGTGCGTGTGTGTGTGTGTGTGTGTGTGTGTGTGTGTGTGTATGTGTATGTATGTGTGTATGTATGTATGTATGTATGTATGTGTGTATGTATGTATGTCTGCATTTATTTTAAGAAAGACAGGACAAAGCTCGGTGCCCCTGCGGCCAGTGTCTGGAAAAAATGGTTCTGTTTTTATAGTTTCATGGATGCAGCAAAGAGTAGACATCACCACATAAAATAAGCAAATCTGGCTGAAGTGCCTTAGCTCCTGGTGACTTTAAATTCAATCCCAGATTGCACCACATCCCAGTCCCAGGCATCAGACCTGGTTATGGGCACATTACCCAGTCATTGATAGAAGTTCAGACAAAAGGAAGGTGGTTTCTGTCTAAATAGGAATTGTATAAATTTGGTAGTTAAAATACCATGCTTCCCCCAAGGCAAACTCTTGCCCTAATGACAGGGAATAAGTTTTGTGTTGTTGTTGTTTTGTTTTAAAATCCTAGCAACCCAGACTAGTATCATTGGGATGTAAGTCCAAAAATGTAAGCTAATTTGTGTGGGTTGTGCTCTGCTCTGCTGGCTTCAGATTCTCAGAGGAAGAAATCACATTTTTAAACTTCAAATAATGAGCACTTTTGCTGAGAGCTCCTGACCCTTATGGGGGCCAAGCGGAGTCCATGAAGGTTACAAGCCTTTCCTAAGGCATGATGCTAAGCCAGACATGTGCCATCCTCCTCACAGGGAAGGAGGGGTAGGTCTGAGCAGGGTTCCATCATCAGTCTCAGTAGAGGCATCTCCAGGTTTATTGCACAAATTCAAATGTCTCATGGGATTCCAAATACCTTAGTCTGACTCCTTTATGGAGGCAAGAAAAGAGCACTGTACCCATTCACTCTCAACAAATGTGCACATCTAGATGTGCACAATGAAGAAGATGTAGCAATCTGCCTAGGTGAAGAAACTAGGCTCATAAAGAGGGTACTAGAACTGCCCTTTGGGGTTCTGATGCCCTCTCAAAATTCCCTACCTCAATCCAGTATCACTTCCTGTATGTGTAAAGGAACATCAAACAACTCTCAACTACTTTTTTTTCCCCCAAAAGCCCTTTTAAAAAACTGGTCGAGATTATAATTTATATAATTTATATAATTATATAAATTATATAATTTATAACATTTCTCACTCCCTTTCCAATTCATGGCCTCCTTTCACTAATTGTTATTACAAACATACATGTATTTATGTTGGAAGAAGCCATGCCAAATTCTGCCATGTCAGAAATCCTATGCTTAGGCTGTATACTGTGACCTTCGAGTTGCTGACCTTTACCTCACAAGGTCTTGTGTTCTAGGCTATCCTTGGACTATTTACTTTTGAAAGAAGTAGAGAAGTCTCAACATGGAACCACCCAGAGGATCTAGGAAGTTCTACAGGGAGCGATTTAGGCTATTGTATTCTTGCCCGGGGGCTAGGGTGAGTGAGATTAGAATAGATCCTATTGACCTTGCTCTATATATGATCCTGCTAGTCGGAAATAAAGTGAATCTTGATCAGAAACTTCCTGACTTGATTCGTCATTTCTCGCATCTCTGTATCCTACTTTCAATCCCCACTCCCTCTTTCAAGTGAACCCTGATTCGATTTTTACAGCGGGCCGGGACCTGACATATTTATATACACATATATGTTCCTAAAAATACCCATTCAGTCAGTATGATGCTACTTGTGTTTATATGTTTTCAGGGATGATTGTCACTAGACAACCATTGATGTGTACTTCCACAGGGAAGGCCAATCCGATTCCCAGCCTTCCTGTGCGCCTGTAGTTCTTTTTGTAGGGTTGTGGACTTACGGGTTTTTCTCTGTTCGTCTTGGCAGGTTCACTGGTGTCATCCTTGTTCGGTGAGTTTATGGGTCTACTTTCTGATATTACTAGAAGGCATAGCCTCACAGCTAACTCTCTGATCCTCCGGCTCTTCCCATCTTCCCACCTCCTCTTCTGCAGAGCCTCAGGTGCAGTGTGTTTCCTACCGAGATGCATCCATTGGAACTGGGCTGCATTTTGATTGGCTGTGGTCTTGGTCTATTGCAAAGAGATTTCCTTGATAAGGAGTGAACTCTACACTTAATTTGTGGTTATAAGGAGACATGTTAATACAAACTGTACTGTAGATTGGATCTTGTTAATTTTGTGGTGCAGATGTTTTTGTTGTTGTTGTTGTTGTTGTTTTTTAATAATGTGTTTAAGCGATGCAGGATTGTGCTGCCTTTCCCTGCGTTTAGTATAGAATAGCACACCTGTCCTCCCACTTCTTCCCTCCCATTTGTGGTTCTTCGGCCTCTGCAGCCTCTTCCTCTTACCCAGCGTTCTTTCACACATAACACCAAAGAATGATATTACACACACACACACATATCTACTCTTCTAAAATTGCTTAGTTTTTAGATTTCTCCTAACAAATTAAGAGAAAATCCACTTAATACTTCCAGGTTAATTAGGCTTGTGTGCAATTAGAATAAGAGTACCTATCAGTTGCCGATGAATAATAAGTTATATTTTTTTTTATCTACTTTCTGACACTTTACCTCAAAAGAAAAAAAAATGACAAGGGAAGATAAGTAATTTTACCTTAGTCTAATCACTTCTCTGTTGCTATCTCTTTCTCTTATAATTATCCTCAATTTTATGTTCTCTAATTTCCATTATAGCTGTTAAGTTGACACCATGATGAAATTTTCACATCTTCAATGAAAGGCACAGGGCCTTCAATTCAAACTTCATTAGTAGCAAAAAGAAAAAAAAATCCATATTCCAGAAGCATATATTTTAAAAATAATTTGGATGTTTCCTCATTAAATTTATAAGCCTTGTATTTTTACCTGGTAACTGTAAAGAGGGAAGCTAATGCAGAGATAAATTTTTAGGAAAAACACTATGTCCATCTTTCACAAATGCACTTTTTGTGAAAATTGTTATCTTCTGTATTTTCTTTTGCTGCCATTACACATGCTCTTATCATGGAAATTAACTAAGCATCAAATGTGCTGGAAGCTGGACACCCTCAAATGGCCCAAGTAGTAGCCTTTTGAATTGATATAAATAATAACCATGTAGATAAGGGGTTCTTGCCTCAGTTCCCTTTTGCATAAGAATATGAATGTGTTGGAATTAGACATTCCAACATTCCTTACAGTGGCTCTCTCTCTCACACACACACACACAGGCACAGACACACAAATCTTTAGGTCTGTGTACAGATGTATCATACATTGATTATTGTTTTCAGTATCACGAAATGCACAATCTTAATATTTTGGTCTGGACTGAAAATCTCCCCTATTCTCTAGTAACAAACTATCTCACATTCTAATGCTTTATCCTAATATTAAGCAAAAGTGAAAAACACAGATTATAATGAATTATAACATTATGAGGTGAACAGGGTCAATATTCACCAACTAGTAAGACTGTCCTTGGCTATCCAACGAGCCTTTATTCTGTCTCCTGCTCATCACTGTCCCTATGAAGCTACCTTTATCTCTACATTATAGATGTTTCTAATATCTTCTTGGGCCAGGGAGGCTTCAACTTTTTGGCCATTATTGGCCTCCTACCAAAAGAAAGAAGTGCTGAGACTAGCCTATCCTATTGCTTTGGGGGAAAAAGTAAAAATATTGACGGTGAACTTATTTTTTAAATATTTTTGTAAGATAAAAGTTAATTATTTATAAAACCTCATTGTTTACATGTATCTGTGTATCTATTCCTCTGAAAATGACAGGTCATATTTGTTCCTGTAATTCTATAATAATCTTAATGTCAGGTAGAGTGATTTCTTTCACTATGTATTTTCCATTATATGAATTTTAGCCATTCTACTGAAGTCCTGTGCCTTTCCATACAAACTTTAAAACAGGCTCATCTACATCTGCAAAAAACTAAGATTATTTTAAGAAGTATATTAAGACCATAAATCAATTTACAGATGACAGATACATTTATTTTGCTAAGCTACCAAATCTCCACACACAGTATGCCTTCTTTTGTAGGTGTCCTTTGATTTGTTTCATTGCATTTTCTAATCTCAATACAACTTTTCATGTCAAAATCATATTCTGTAATTTTCCTGAACAAAGAAAATGTTTTCTCTTCCTGACACTGCTTTTAATTTTAGTTTCCAGATGGGGACAGGATAAAGAAATATATATGATGTTTTACTCTGTAACTTTGCTGACTTCACTTGAAAGTTCCCAGGGTTTTTCTCTTGTTCGCTCAGTCCTCCTACGTGGGTAGACTTTCCCATGACTGTGACATCATGGCATCTTTATCAGGTGCATGGTCTTATGGATTATGGCATCCTCACCAACAAGGAAAAGCATCAAGGGGGTGGTTTTCTTTTTTACAGAAAAAGAAAAACAAATAAAAAAGAATACTTCTTCTTCTTCTTTAATATATGTGTGTTTTGCTTTTTGTTGTCTTATTACCATGACCTGACCCTCCAGGACAATATTTAGTGTCAAGAATGGATATCCTTGCCGCCTTCATACTCATAAGATAGGGCATTCTGCTTTGATGTTGATCTATCTCTAAATAGCTACATGATGCAACTGTAAGAATTCCCAGATTATTTGGATTACTGAACTCAGTCTCTAGATATAAAAGTGGATCCTAAGCAGCAAGTTAATTAAGCCAAATCTGGGGGAAGGTGGCAAAGATCTAGAGCTCCAACTTTAATTCACTTATGTCATTCTGAATTAACGGCTTTCAGTGAACATGACTCTTACAGATTTGATAGATGAACAATAGCTATTAAATTAAAGACAATGTAACAAATAAATGTTTATAATTGTTTGATGATATGTACCGTGTATATGTTCAATTTGTTTTGACAGCTTGAAATTATACACATTTCATTGAAATTTTCATTATTTTAATTTGTTTTTCATTTTTGAAAGTACAAAAGTAAAAGAGATTTGTATGTATATACACATATGCATTATTTATTATCACAGATATCTTATTATCCTGGCATTACAAAAGTTTATATTTATAGATGTGCTGCCCTCTTGTAGAACATTGACGATGACAAGAGTGCTTTCTTCATTTCTTATCTGAAACAATATGATGACACGGCCAAATATATCTCTTCCAAGCATTACACAGAGGATGCAGAGAATAAAGACTGAGCAGGTGCAGTTACTGTATAATATGTCAAAATGGACTAATAGCAACACATGTTCCCTGAGCTTTTCCTGAAGGTGCACACCTTTGGCATATGCCACTGCCCAGGTCTATACATTGGAACTTGATGGAGAAAAGAGAAGTGATTACTCTGGCAAAAATATGCAATGTTGAAAACATGAATTTCCTTAAAGCCATTTATTACATGTAGTTCTAGTGTGACCAAAGTATTCAGATGTACAATTTTTTTAAGTATACAAATCTGAAATCAGTCTCCTAGTTTGCTATTTTAATAAGGCACATGTGGATTTATAGAAAACATATCTCCTGAAAATATGGCTACATATTATTAGTGAAATAGTGGCTTTATGCTCCAAGGGTAAAATAATACTTCAAAATCAACTAAGAACTTGAAGTATCTACAGAAAGGAGGTGAGTGCTTGCTCCTGATACCTCTTACAAAGCCATTTAGTTTTAATTTCTTGATAACTGGGTAAAAAGAGACTGCTACTGCCATCTGTTGGTTAAATAAAACACCACCACTTGGGTCATCAAATTGACTAGCCAAGCCCAACTGAGTCAGCTCTGAATACATCTCATTTTCGGTTAGAATGACAAAGGACTATTGTTCAAAAAATATTTCTTATCGAGTATATCATTCTGCCTAGAGGTTTGTGTTTAAGAAAAGTGCAATGACACTTCCTAAAGTAAACAGGAGGGAAAGAGAGCAAAATAGACAGGAGGCAGGGTTGAGTACCAAGTAAAACACATTTTTGTTTATCATTCTCAAGAGAGAGTTTTGTCCAGAAAACGACTATTAGCTAGGTAGTCGGCAAGACTCACTGTCCTCGGCCCTCCACCTGTGGATCTCAAATCAGCCCCATCAGCATCACCTGCTGGTTGTAACAGATGCAGCATCGCAGGATGGGAATCTAATTGAAAAACGGACTTAGGCTCTTGAGTGACTAGATACACAGAAAAATTTTTTAAAACTATACCTTAGCTGGTCTCCATTAATGCATTAAAGCTGATATGTTATTGCTTTGTGTGTTGATTCTGGCATGTTTTCTTTTCTCCTGAATTTTGAAATTAGAATGTCTACCATACCCTGTTTTGTTTCGTATAGCTCAAGATGACATTTTCATTATAATGATATGGAACATAAATATACATCATAAAATTGACAGAATATTTATTTTGTGATATACAGTAAGCAATATTTTGTTAAGCAGGGAGCAAATATAGTGTGATTTAAAAAAAATAAGAATATTTTTAAAAATACCCAGTGTTTCCTGCATGTCCACTACATTCTGCTCATTAAACTAGGTGGATACATTATTATTTTTAATTGAAAAAGCCTTCATCCTCATTTTGTTGGTAGATGCTAACTTTAAATAGACCATGATATATAGGTAATAAGCTTTAGATATGGTATTCAGCCTCCTATTTGCTGATTCTAGGGGCCAACTTGTTAATGTAAAAGTAGTATTTCTATTAATTGTTTTATCAGTGCAGAAAGAGGGAAGGTGGGAACGGAAGCTCACAGGGATAGTGATGCATACAGGTGCACTGCCCAACAGCAGGTGAATCCCCAAGCTACAGAAAGAAGAAAAGTTTGGACCAAAGGGAAAGTACAAGGCTTCCAGTGTAAAAGCAATTTTGAAAACCCCAAATATGGGAATCAGGAAGAGAGGGCAGAGTGGAGGGTAGGTGTGATCCAGCTACTGGGCAAGTGAAGTGGTTATGCTAGCATTTGCTGTGAGGTAGATACCTAGGGTGCACTCACCTTAACTTGCCCCCCTATAGGGCCTGGACTTGGTCCTTTGCAGTGAAAGGAAGAATGTCCGGAATTCTCCACTGTCAAGGGGCGGTCCTAGCTTACTTACCTTACTTGATGTTACTCCAGGAATTGAATGCTCTGTAAGTAATACAAACCAGGTGTGGGCTTCTACCTTTCAGCCAGTCCTGTGGACTTCTATTATTAAAGTGACATGTGCAGTGTGAGTGGCAGTAACTTCAGCAGGAGACAGCCAAGGAGACTGTGATAAGAGTAGTGGCTATCGTTGATTGAGTTCTTCCTACTTCTCAGGAACTGTGATGGGCCCTGTACATATAAAACCAACCATATTGTTATGCCTACTTTAAGGATGAGGGAAGAGATGCTGAGAGGACATGAGGTTTTCAACATTGTATAACCATGGAAGGGGAGAGCTGATCATTTCTAACTAGAATTCATGTCATCTGGTAAGAAGATGAGAGTGCCTCACTGATAGACGGGGGAACACAAAATGTCTGCTTAGTCTGGGGCAGTCTGCTTTCTGGTTCCTTTTCACAATAGCTCTGCGACTGCCTTGCCATCTTAAAATCACTCTGGCTTTGGATAATAAAATTCAAGGTCAGGTGTCACACGAAGTACTCTCTGATAGTTCATCAACAACCCTTACTGAATTGGGACAATACACACATAGTGAGTTTCCTCAGATGACACCTCAGTCCAATAACAAGCTGTTCAACATCTAAATCAAAAACATTAACAGGAAAAAGTTCACATACCTTCCCTCAAATCATGTACAAATAGGTTTGTAACAAACAATAGCATCCTAAAGCTATGTCCTTAGAGCAGGGACTCTCTTTGTTTATACCAGCTTAGAAATAAGCATATATATTGCACTATATAAATATTACCAGTAACAATGCTAATAGTATCATGCCTGGAAGTTAACACTCGCTGTTACGTGAGCCTCCTCCTGCTGGTAAATTGCCAACCCGTTGAGAAGACTTGAGACACATACTACAGGGCTCCAACTGAGAGGAATTAAATAAACACAACTTCAAAAGAATTATGGCAAAAACAATTGTCTTAACAGCATCAAATGCTTTAAAGGCTTTTATAAGATAATAAAAAAAACATACCGTAGAGATTTGTTGTTTTATAATACATATTTTTTTTCTTTACGATTGGAAAATTTATTAAACATACAGTCCATCATCTTAATTGGTTTGAAAGCATGACTGAGTTCTGGGTGAAATGAATTCCCTCAAGTGGGCTGAGATGATGTGTTCAGCTTGAAAACGTGCTTTCATGCTGGGTAGATAAAAAGATCACTTTGTTCCCACAAATTTATCTCTACAATTCTAGGTACACTGTTTTTATTTTCAAAATACTCCTCCCTGTGTCACACAAACATCCAGTGACAGAACATGCTTCTTCAGTGCCGCTCTCTGCGCACATGAATGTAACAACATTTTTAAACCACAAAAACAGAGTAGTGCCACCAGGGTTATTACTGAAAAACACAGAGGGCACAAAGGAATAGCCACAAGATAGTTTTTACATCAAAGAGAAATCTTTATTTTAATAGGGTGTTTTTCATACTCACATCCGGAGATTTTCAAGTAAATCTCTTGGACCTTGTGGCTCTAAGTTTAATTGGGGAAGTCACAATGCAACCTCCAGCTTCAGTCAATATAGATAATTTGGGATGGATGCATCTTTCTTGTCTCTTTTGCTTGATTGTCTGAACCTCCGTCACAGCAGAACCTCTAGCTCTACTCCCTCTAAAGGCCCTTTGCTCTGTTGTCTGTTTTGTTTCTTTCAGGGATTGAAATATGGGGAAATAATATTAGAAGAATAGAAACCGTAAGGAGTGAAAAGGTGCATAATCATCCAGAAGCCTCTTGGATTCATAAAATAAAACTCTGGCCACTCATCTGTAAAAGCGACTCGTGTCTGTGGCCTTGTCATTTGCTTTTGGCTTGCTTTAGTTTTATTATGTAACCCTATCTTTCCCTTTATGATTATACAATTCAACAGGACTATTTGCCTGTTGATTTGTGGGTATGCTTGAACCACTGCAGCGAACTCTGTGTTCCAGCTTTTCTTTATTGTAAAGACTTATTGGGGCTGACACTTAAGTTAACTGCACCACAGTGTTTCTGGTCAGAAGTCGATAGATCCATCAAGTGGCAAGTCGTCATAAAATATCTCCATTAAGACACAAATTATTATCTTCATACAAATGAAAATATTAACCTTCAGACCAATAAAATGATAGCTATGCTGGCATCCCCCTGGAAAGGGCTTATATTTGGACTTTTATCTTTTTAATGCAAGGCCTACTTTTTTTTTCAATAGACTCATGATATGGTAATACATTCATCTAGTACATGAAAACACTAATATTTACTGAGTTGTTCTAGGCCTGAGTGAGGACATGGCATGAATAATAAGAATCACTGAAAGACAGGTGCTATTTCCTTAAGTTATAAATTTTTGAACAAGAAAACTGTGGGCATTTAATAGGTATGGAGGTACAATATGTGGCCTACTTACTTATGAATTTGATAGGAAAAAATAATTTTTCTTTAGAGAAATTACATGTATGATCTAAAGTTTTTCCTACTGAGAATGAAGTTACATCTTAGAACAACATGAAGTATTTACCTTTTATCTACCGTGAAACCACACTGAATGATTGCTTAAGACTCCTTTTGTTGTCCTACTTTGCATTAAAAATTTTCACGATAATAAATACTTGAACAATGTTTCATATTTTGGTTCTTATTGTGCCTTTGTGATCCTTTAGTTTTAATTGGTACATAATATCTGTACACACAGAGAACAAAAAGAAGTTCAGCATGTGCATGGGGCAATAGTCAAGTCATGGTGATCAGTCTTTCTTTTCCCCACAACACTCAAAACTTAAACTTTTAAAATTTAAATTCCCCATATAAGCACATGTTTGTTCACCTTTCCCTTTGTTTTTTCTATGAAACATACAAAAATGCCAGGCTGGAAAGATGGTAGAACAACTAAGTTGTGTAAAAGCTTTCTGCTTTTACAAATGCCCCAATTTGGTTTTCGTCACCCATGTTAGGTGGTTCACAACCAGCAACAGGTGCAGCTCCAGGCCATCCATACCCTTTTCTGGCTTCAGTGCTCCCTCCCTCCCTTCCTCTATCTCTCTCTCTGTCTCTCTGTCTCTCTCTGTCTCTCTGTCTCTGTCTCTGTCTCTCTCTCTCATGCACACACATACATGCACACACATACACACACACACTTAAAAATAAAGTAGTTTAAAAAGAAGAAATTCTAACAATTTGTGTATATCATAGAAAAATAGTTGGTGTTCAGTATGCAAGTCACTCCTTCACAGAGCTGTGTGGAGAGAAGCTGCTTTCCTACAATGGGTTAATTCAATTGGTTTCTTTAATCAATTAAAAGCACCACATACAATTACTTATCTTTCCTTTTTGCCCTTTAGGTAAAATGAGAGAAGGGAGAAGAAAGTTAATTTTAATAGTAAATATTTGGGCTTTGCCTAATTTTCAATTGGGCAAAATTAAACAGTTTTAACACATGGGAGAAATCCTTTTTATTTTTGTCCCAAAACCCTGTGATGTTTTTCTAGCACATGGTGGACAGAGACTTTAATTATGCATTTAGGTCATGTTTTTTTTATTTATGCCTTAGTAATTTTTAAAATACCAGGTCGAGTTGTAAGCCAATCCATAATGTCTTTCTGCATTGCTGTGTGGGAGTCAAACCGCACATATTATCTATATTTATGTTGGGATGGCCCACCCTTTGGCTGTCTCCAGGGGCCTTTTGCAAGGGCTGACACTTCTGGGTAACAGTGGCGCCACATCCATTTGGCATAGCTGTCTACACGGGACCTTTCCTTCAGTTGGCTTTCTTTGGCACAAATTACTAAGTGAAGTCATGCAAAAATCTGTGTCTAGTCATTAGCATGCCTGGAGCTGCTCTACTGAAGCCTTGCGATTGGATAGTGTGTCCTAAGGTTTCTTAGTGATCTGATCTCTGTGTAAGAGTCTGGTCCACACAGTAAATATATACGTAAGAGTAATATACACAGAGGTAGAGTGAATCAAGTAGTCTACGTAGTGAAGGAATCTCAGTCTTCCATCTGGTTAGCAAACTATTGTGCTCTTCAAACAACCCTATAATTTGATTTTCATGCAGACTTAATTTCTTGGAGTGGTAGTGAATACTCTATGCCTGTATATATATTCTTGTTACTTTGCAATTATCTGTGCCCCTTTTGCATTGCACCAAAGTGGTGATTTGCCTACTGATATGAGGAAGGAAAAAATATCCAGAATGAGACACAACACACACACACACACACACACACACACACACACACACACACACACACACACACAGAAAGAGAGAGGGAGAGAGAAAGAGAGGTTACACAAATGTAACAATTTTAAAATAAAAGAAAAACATCCAGGTATTTTTTAAGTAGTTAAAATTCAACCATGAAGACAACATAAGCATTACCTCTAGGCTCAGAAATTTGGTGGTGAGAGGAGAGAAACAAGATTGCAATTTAATTGTGATACATATAAAATGAAATTGGCTCAGTCTGCAAAAGGACTTCCATAGAACCAAGAAGTTGTTTGGCTGTGAACAGTTGGGCAAGGTTTGGTATAGTGAGTTGATTTGACTAGTTATGGAAACCTGACCAGTGACTGCAATGTGGAAAATTAAAGGATATTTAAAGAATACTTAAATAGCAGCAATATTTGTTGGACATCTGTAGTATGAACAGCAAAATGTAATTATTCAAAATGGCAGAAAATGAAGTGATGTAAAATCATCATTTTAATCAAGATCATACTATCTCTCTAAGAGCACAAATAAGTAGAAAAAACAAATAGCAATTCATGCAAACAAATTATAACACTAAGTAAGTGACTCTGCCAGCATGGCACTGAACTAGGCCTTTTGCACATATGCTATGTGTGCCTTGGTCATCATGTGGGGCTTCTAACAGGAGGATCAGGAGCTATCTGACTCTGTTGCCTGCCTTTGAGAGCCTTTCCTCCTACTGGGCTGCCTCCTGTAGCCTCAGTAGGGGAGGAGGTGCCTAGTCTTACTGCAACTTGATATGCCAGGGCTGATTAGTATCCATGAGAGACCTCTCCTTTACTGAGGAGAATCAGGTGTGGATGGAGTGGTGGAAAGACCTAGGAGAAGTGGAGGGAGAGGAACATGTCCTTCTACTTGCTGCAAGAGCCTGGGCTTTGTTGGGTACTCTCCCTGGAACTGGACATGCACACTCAGGGGCAGAAAAGGGTGAAGCACAGGGTCAGGGCTCCAAAACTTGTCCAGGTGGCAAGGAGGGCCCAGCCTTACATGGGTAAGTCAGTGCCTGCTTCGTGAACAACTAGTAATGGAAGCTCACTCAGAGCTTCAAAACCGTGAAAGGGAGAGGTGAGAGACATGTTTTGTCAAGGAGGACAAAATGGCTGCTTCATGAAGACCAGCTGCTTGCTCCCACAGAGGGGCACTAGAGTGGGTGGAGCAGGGCTAGAAAAATGGTGGCAGTGATCTGCACTGATAGGCCAGTGAATGAAGGAAGCTCTCGGTGGCCAACAGCACACGGTGACTGACCCAGGGATCCAGGGATGAATTCTTCAAGGAGAGCAGGGACCTTCCCCAGATTAAATGACAAGTCTCAGCCAGTTGTGGTGAAATAGATGATGCTGGCCCATTTATTTCATGTGAAACAGGGGCTTATAAACTTTGAGCAGTGGAATGGGGTGTTGAGGGTGGATGTGTTTGATTTGCTGGGGCTAGGAGCACCAGGGATACTTCAGTTACTAACAGAAGAAGTGGAACACAGTACTTAATTGTCCTATGGGCAACGGAAGAACTCCAGATATGGTTAAATGTCATCGGTTGAAAGCTAAGACACCACAATATCTTATTAGCAAAGAGTGGGTATTTCTATGAATCTCCACTGAAAGAGTTTCTTATCAGGAAAGAGTTGGGCTTGTCATCTCCATGAGGGCTATATGACGTGCCTTAGACGATCTGGGGTTTCCCAGAACAGGCAGAGAGGGAATCCAGATTAGAAAGGGAGTTCATTATTTTATAACGAGTTCAGAGGCAGTTCAGAAATGACAGACTTTGACCTTAATAACGGAAACTGTGGTCAGGCTGTAAAACTAATTAAACCAATAAATGGCTTTGACCTTCCTGGATAGTAAGAAAACTATAGTGGCAAATGACAAGAAATAAATGTATGAGTGAAATGAGGTCAAAATGGACTTTGGTAAATTTTATATTTGTACAAAGCACATGTCAAATGTTTTATGATAGTTGTGCAGTTTAAGTGGACACAAAGGCATTTGTGTTGTGACATATTAAGAAATTCAACAAATAGTTGTAGATTTTTAGAGAAATTTAAATGTTATTTAACTCAAATGGGAGAATGTCTTTCCAAACTATAAATTTTTACAAGAGCACTTCTCAGTGACAGAGAGGCACATTAGGTAAATTTTTCCTAAATTGTATAACACAATGTCAAGTTTAAAAATCACTAAGATACAGCAATCACATAAAGTATTTGAGTATACAGAGTATGCATTAAAATACTTCAGAGATTAATATTTTAAAACTCTATTGGTGCATTAGTTTTCCAATCCCACTAGATGATAGTACAGTTCTGTGAAGCCACAAAGTGGCATGAATAAGGAGTTTGAAGGCAGCAGAAACTGCCTGTGAAGAATTTGGGAGGAGTGGAGGAAGAAAGAATAGAATCAAAATACACTGTCTAAAAATTAATCAATAAAATAAGGAATTAAGAAGATTTGAAAAATATTTGATTCTTAGTTCCTGTTCTATTGCTGTGAAGAGACACTGTGACCAAGGTTGCTCTTATAAAGAAAATATTTAATTGGTGACTTGCTTACAGCTTCAAATGGTTATTCCATGATCACCACAGCGAGAAGCAGACAGGCATGAAGCTGGAGCAGTAGCTGAAAGCTTTACATCTTGATCCACAGGCAGTAGGCAAATAGTGAGATGGGGTCTGATGTTGACTTTTGAAACCTCAAACATCTCCTCCAACAAGACCACACCTGCTAATCCTTCCCAAAGAGTTCCATTAAGTAGTGACCAAACATTCAAATGTATGAGCCTATGAGACTGGTCTCATTCAAACCACCATAGTTTGTTTACTAGGAAATATGCTAATTGTACCTTTAAGCATTTTTATTTTGAGTTGACAGTGTAGAGAAAGAGAATCTTACCATGAAGATGGGTACATAAGACTGACAGCTTGTACCATGTCTATAAGCAAAGCTAGAATATAACACCTTTTTGGAGTATTATCACTGAGAAGGCTCAAGAGTCAGGTCCTCTTTACCTAGAATTTCAATTTAACCTTAGACTAGTGGTGTAAAGATAAATCAGAATTATCTTAAATTTTAATGAATCCCAAATCCTTCCATTAATAAAACTGACAAGCTGAACTACAAATGTGTTATATTTTTCTTTCCATAAGTTATAAAACCACCTTCAGATACACTTATGTGCATTTTGCTTGACAAAAACACAGCTGCGAAGTGAAACTAAGTTCTTCTATTATGGCATTATTTGCTGTTGGGTCTTAGAAACTCAAAACAGTGCTGTTTCTTTGGTAAGTGGGGAGTACCAACAGAATCATTTACATAAACATTGTTCCCGCTTGAAAAAACTTAAAGTAGCCTTAAATTCTGTTTCTACCTATTCTTACCTATTGTTTTAAAAAAACTAAGAGGAAGAGGAAAAATAATAAGCATTCTTTCAATGTCTAATATCTATGTACAAATGCATATTGAAAAACTTTATATGATAGTTGGCAAAAATATGAACATAAAGCCAATAATTGGAAATATCAATAAACAATATGGCTGTATCCATTCCAAAGAATACTTTCATTGCACCATATTGAAGTAATAGGAATGGCTGTGGTATAAATGCAAAATTATTTATGAAACAATAGAAAATCTGCTCTTAAGTAGAAAAAAGCATTGCACATGATTTTAGTGAAAAAAAGAACCAGATGTTAGACATACTTAAAAAACACACACACACACAAAAGCCCATATGCAATTATCCATGAAATATTCAATACCCACAAAGGCTTAGAGCTTACTAGTCGGGGTTTTCCCTCCCTATCACCTTCATGCTAATCTTCCATATGTCAGTGTTTCTCTGGAATCAGTGTATGTTTCTAAAGTCAAGTATAGAGAGCCAACAGAAGATTGGTTCCAGTTGGAATTTGCTCTGAGGGCTCAGAAATGTCCTCAGACATAAATGGTAGAAAGTGCCATCGTGGGATATCAGAAATGCAGAGTCAAAAGCAATCTACTGCTTGCTATCTGTTGAACTAGTAGCAGGGTGGCCACTTCTAACAAAATAATAATTGAGCAATGATTGAGCAAGGAAAAAAAGATTAAATAGTCCAGATTCTAACACTGAAGATGATGAAATGAAAGACATGTGATATTCCAGTGTAATTACCACAGCTAAAAGGGATGCACCTTCATTGTTTTTGTTTTAACCTCAAACTCCTTGCTTTGATTTCGATATTCTATCCAGAATCATGTTTATATGTTAAGCTTCAAAGGAAAGAACACTGATCAAAATTCAAGTGACTTTATCAATTACTCATTCACTTCGTTGTATCTTTGTAATTTTCACAACTGCCCCAGGTAATAATCATATTCAGTATTGATTAGCTCTTTGTTTCTATACTTTTGACAGTGATTCATTTTTCAAAATATTAGATCTGGACTATACTGTGTTCCACTAAGAAACACAGACACTCTGTTATCCATTCTAAAGTACCAGCATTTTGTTTTTTATACCAATTTATTTCGTTATAAATATTATACTCTGGTAGACACTACCTGAGAGAGCGTTTATTTATTTTTACTTAAAAAAACAAAACAAAACAAAAAACCCAAAACAGAAATACTTTCCACACTCAAATAGAAAGCTCAATCATGAGATTTTAATTTCCTTTTACTTTCTATTAAAATTCATATCAAGTATACCCCATATTACTTCTAACTATGCTGGCAATCAGAGTCAATCCAGAGACTCTAAATTCCCTAGGTCCCTACGTGTAGTTTCCAAACACACTGGAGACTTACAGCAGTGCCTTCTGCCTTGGATCTATCAGGAAGGTCCTGTAGACACTGGGGACAGAGAGGAAGGAAGAGAAATACTTCCCCTGTTATTAATCAAGGACATGAATATGTAGGTCACCACCTCATTGTTTATATAAAAATATTAATAGACAAGCTTTTCAAAACATTTTATAATAGATAACATTGTTTTACTATTCATGGCACATGAGTCAACCATTTGGGTACCTGTGATCCAATAATTAACAACAGAAAGGTTCCTTGGCCTCCATAAAGTATATACACTAAAGATGGATTAGATATAGAATTATATATGGATATATACACTAAGAAAAATAAACATTTACTTAGGCCTAACTGTAGAAAAAAGTATGACTATATGTAAATATGTAAACTTAATGTATTAATTTTTATATATGAATACACTGAGCTGTAATAATGGACTCCATGTTGTTTCTATACAGATTTTTATGTAAAAATGACTTACGGAAAATAATAATGATTTGTTAAAGTCATGGCTTTGTTAACTCATTTCTTTTCATAACAAGGAAAAATGCACATCTGTCCAAACAGAGGATTCTCATGACACATGGAGTAGATATACCTCAAACCTCCTTGTAGGCCTTAGATCTAATTCCAAGCAAAAAACTAAATGTAGATGTTCTAAAAAAGCATTTCTCATAAGATGATTCAAAAATGTAGTTGCAGAAGTGTTCAGAGAACACAAATCAATGCAGTAGATGTCATTACTGGAAGGACACAAAAAATTCTCCATAATTAGTACTGAGCAGAAAATCTCCTGTAGACATTACTGTACCAGGAGATGTGCCAAGTCATCAAAGATTCACCATTGGGCGTATCCCAAAGGTGTTTACCCTAACTAGTATAAACTGTCACACAGAATCTTTTTCTTCAAAAAATTATTTCCCTTTCAAAGATCTATTAATAAAGTTTATATAAAGCAAATAAGTAAAAGCTGTCTAGAGTTAGAGCTTAACCAATAATAGTTACTAGTATTAAAAGTTTTAAATTAACACATTCCCCTTTTCCACTTTCTCTCTTCTATATTCTTTTCAACATGTCTTTCTTCTATACTTAGCCACATATTTCCTCCTACAAACAATGCACATGAAGGAATGTCTATAACTCTTTAAATCTGTGCACATTTAAAAGGACACTGGATAGTTTCAAGCGTGCACTGTGAGGGATAAAACATCTGAATGCCTGCAAAACAGAGATAAAAGCAAAGACTGGCATTTGAAATAACACAGAGAGAGAAGACTACATGAGTGACTTTGGCTGATGGTAACAATTGTGTAAGTGCAGTGAAGTACAGAAATTTTCAGTTGGTAATTAAGTTGGAAGGTTGAAGATTTAAAAACGAGGTACCCTGCAAGGTGGACAAATGGAAGAATGGGAATCTAGGTAGTTACAACTTACATGTCCATTAAGGATGAAGATGCACTGGCTTTCATGAAGTTGGCTGCTGGGCACAGGAGCCTAGTTGACCAAATCCATTTTGAGAGATCATGGAAACCCTCATGGGAGAGAAGATGAGAGCAGAATAAAGATGTCATTCCAGGCAAATTGAGGAAGTTATTTTAAAATGAGACTGTAGATGAAAATGCCAAAGTCTGAAACTGGAACCCATCACAAGTTCAACTGTGACTTTGACTACAGACATTTGGACAGCAGAAACATCTCCAGTACAAGGAAAGTGAAAAATGCAGTGTCTCAAACCATATTTTTCATAATTATGACAAATGGTCCAGGCTTGAGTATGAGAAGATTATCCTGATTAATTCAGTACAGAAAGGAACATTACCACTTATTGGTAATATTTTATAGATACCCACATGGTATGAAATATTTCATATATACTTTTCATAATGCTTCCAAGATCTCCTTGGATAAGGATTATTAAATTTATTGTACTGGTGCAGGAGTTAAATGTCAAATAAAACCTGTATTAACTTCTTACATCCTGCTTGATCTAAGAATCAAGGCAATATTGAATATAACAATACAGTTCTGATGGACCTGAGTGTTTCTCACAGGGAGACAATTAGCTAACTTGCAGATGACTTCTCGAAAAAAAAAACATCATTTTTAAGTCTCACAAATATTTACCATAGTCATGAAGATATGAAAAACTCTTTCAACATTCTGTCACTGAAAACCTTTTACAATCTGAGAAATATCTAGGTATTCAAAATAGTCATAAACTAGATAGGTAAGGCTCACTATAAATATCCTGTGTGTTAATAATTAAATAGAAATCTGTGGTCACTTGAAGAGAATGACACCCCCCCCCCCATTGACTCATGTATTTGACTGTTTTTTCCCCTATTAGTGGAACTACCATGGAAGGGTTAGAAGGTGTAGGCTTGTTGGAGTGGGAGTGGCCTTGTTAGAGAAGGTGTATTACAAGGGGTTGGACTTTGAGGTTTCAAAGCCCCACACCAGGCCCTGTCATGCTCTCTATCTGCCTTTTACTTGAGGATCAGGACGTAAGCTTTCAGCTATTGCCGGAGCACCATGCCTGCTTGCCTACTGCCATGTTATCTGCCAAAATGGTCATGGACTCATTTTCTTAACTCTAACAAAGCCCCCAAATCTAATTCTTTACTTTATAATTTGCCTTAGCCATGGTGTCTCTTTACAACATTAAAACAGCAACTAAGCCAGAGTTTATATACCTACATGGATTTTTACACACCAGTCATGAAAACTCCATGGCCGCAGGTCAACCTTAACTATGAGACATGTAAATTTTGCTGAGAATATTTAACAATGTTCTTTTTTAAAGCATTAAGATAATTCTTTCGCTAAGTGAACATAAAAGAAATTCATCTCTATTGATATAGTGACATGGACCTTAGGGATGACAAAAAGAAAAGGTTTGATGGTATGGTTGAGCATCTGATATTGCTGTTCTAATGTCCAACCTTGTATGAACTTGGATCACATAGAATAACTTCCTGTTTTCTTAAAGTGTGAAATGGTGTAAGTTGCTGTGTTCTGCAAATTGTGGTTGAAGGTTTCCAAACTGATGTGTGGTCCAGGAACCAAACCAAAGCACCTACATATAGGCAAACTTTAGGAAACAAGAATAATCTTTAAGAAGACAGTGCCAGAATATATTGTATGAGTGGGAACAGGCAAGCAAATGGAAGATTGAGTCTATTTTGTAACAAGTAAACATGAGAAGATGCAAGAATTAGGATCAATGATAAAGTGTAACAAAGCCAAAGCCCCTGGGGGCTTCGCAAAGCCAAACAAAGCCATGATGTAGCTGAACACCTGTGGTCTCTGTATTAGGATCCTGAGCAGGAAGATCACAAACAGCGGGCTAGTCTGGACTACAAAGAAAGCCTGTGTCACAGAATCACCAAAATAAAAATAAACAAATGTAGAACTAGACACAAGTGGAAAGGAGGAAAACTTGTGAGGGGCGTGTCAAGGTGAAAAGATGAGTCAGCAATTTCCTTTACCAAGTGATTTCTCGAGATCAAACTGTGCTTTTTTGCTAGAATTCTGGAAGCAGATATGGTCCTTAATTTTAAGTTTGTCATTGTTATTGTTAAATATTGGGTTATTGAGCTCCCTACCACTGGTTTCCATGAATTCATTACAAAGGATTCACCCACCAGTTATTCTGGTATGTCTGTCCTTTGATCAAGTTTTGACTGCAGAGAAATAAGCACAAAGAGACAGCTTATGATGGAAGAAAATTAATCTGGTATGGGATAGTGTATAGTTTAAAGACCAAGTGTAAAACTGAACATTTTAGGACCACCATTATTATCACTGTTAATCAAAACAGTATTATTTTTATTATCATTGTCAATTTTTAAAAACATTGACTTGAGTCTCTGAATATGGCCTTCTTTAATTAAAAGAAAATACCAGTACTGTAAGTAGTGTGAGCATTTGAAAATTAAAATATATTTTTAAATTAGTAAGCTTAAAAATGAAGACCATGAGAATACTGGTAAACATCAACTGTCATCACAATTAGACATATTTTTATATTTTGAAAACATTAAATATTTCTATTTAACAAGCATCACAGTTTTATGTAGAAATAATATAAGATTAAAATGATAGCTCATTGTTAAGTTTCCAGTCTAAGGATGCCAGACGTAATTGAGTAACATTAACTCACACGAAATAGGACCCAGTGGTGACATCCTGATTACCATTCTCAATTAACACAGCTACATTTTTTAATGTCTATGTTTAATGTCAAAGCATTAAGAGGCTTCTAGGATAAGAAATCTATTAGTGTTTCAAAAATATGTCCCAAACCAGAGAGACTAGAAACAGAATGAAACCATATGTCATTCGCACTCAGGTGATAATTCCAGCAGTATGAATTAATCAGGTTTCTCAAGGGAGGGCTATAATTTTAAAACTAGTGTAGGGGCTCAGGGTTGAGCAGGAGGGTAAATCAGCTTAAGACTAAACAACAAATCTGAAAAGAGTTGGAAAGAATTACACACCAGGGAGAGAACATTTCCATAGTCCTCATTGCCAAGTGGGTGTACTCAAACCAAAGGCTGACCTGTGTGTTTTTCATGCTTAGCACTGGTGACCTTTACAAGGCCTGGCAAGAGATATAGTCCTAACACACCATTCATGAATGAACAAGCGAGAGAAAATACTTCAATGCAAAACAGAGCTCAAAACTGAGCATGAGAGCAGAAAAAAAGCTCAACCAAGACAGTTTGAGCTTGGAATCCAGTCCTGCCTTCGCTGAGAGCTCTTTGGATGAGTGTGAGAATATTATTTAACACTCAGTTATTCTATAAATTTCTATTATTGAATTTACATATCTCTCCTAACACTTCATTCTGTCGCTAAAACTCTGTCTTGGCCTTAAGGAAAAAACGAGTGCATAAAATATTCCTCAAGTTAAGACAAAGAAAAAGAAATATGGAAAATGGCCAAAAATTAGTAACGGTAGATGACTTGAAAGATTGTGTTTGTTTTTAAGATTGGATCCATCTGAATAAAATTAGGTGGAAATAATCCCTTAGGGTCTGAATGTATTTAAATAGAAACAACCCATCTAAAATACAAAGAAGACATGCTTGAAGAAAATAAAAGCAAAATGTTCAATGGAAGAGATTAATATTTAGAAGTAGTTTCTTCATGCACAAGTCAAGAACCATGAGCTGCACATTTTCTTCAGGCCAGCCACCTGGCTAAGTAGGCTTAATGACAAACAAGAGAAACTGCTCCTCACAACAGAGAAATAGGTTCATGATTTGGTGTAGAATTGTAATTCTGAATGTTTAATAAAAAGGTAAAAATGATATACAGATAATAAGTGAATAATGGGTTAATTTTTCGTGAATTTTAACCCCTATGGAATAAAGATATATTTTGATTTTATTCAAGATTTATTAGAAAAACTAATAAATTTAAATTATTTATTAATAAATAAAATTAAACTAAAGGAATTTAATATTAAATTGAAATGATGATATATAATCTGAAATTAATTTGAAATAATGATACATAATAATAAAGCCACGAAATAAGCAAAGCAAACTTCCTGGTGTCATTTCGCAAATGTGCAATTCACCCACTGACTAAAATAAACATCTAAACATCTTTATTTCAGATGTTCAATAAGTATCTAGAGACTTTATTTTTATTTTCAAGCATGGGCTTTGAGAAAGTAGAGTGTTGGGTAAAGTCATCACAATTTTTTTTGTGCTAATTTTAAGCACAAAATTAAGTTACTTTTCCAAAGGAATCTAAACATGTCAAGTAAAAATCCCTTCCCCTAGTCTTATCAATCATTAGCATATTGATGATTGTAAGCTTTGCATCTCACTAAAAGCCCGCCTAAACTGTTTTTGTTAATCACTAGCAAGAGTCAAATTATTTCCATGTGTTTACTAGTTCATTTTCTTTTGGTGACATTTTACCACCTTTTAGGGGATTATTGTCTTGCATTTTTTGAAATATTACTCTATTTAAAATTGTGTATTTGCCTCTGAGCTGACTTTTTAATACTTAAATTTTAATATGCAAGCAATAGTTGTAAAATATTATTTTTTACTTCAGGTGACTTATGATATAATATTTAATTATAAAGTACATTATGCTATTAATTTTACTTATACTAGCTTGCGGGGTACAGTATGATATCCCAGTAGAGGTTTATATGGTCTAATGATGAGGTTGGGATAGTTAGCATTTTTATCTCCAATATTTTATAAAATTTCTTTACTATGTAATAATTTACATTTTATGGGTCACAATGTAGTATTTCAATACATGTATGCATTATATACTGATCAAATCAAGATAACTAACAGTTCGCCCTTATCTTTATTTTTGGAATTTTTGAGCGCCTATTTTCGTTCATAATTGTATAATAGACTATTGTGAAAGACGGAATATTAGGCCTGTCCTGTATTATTCTAGACTTCCCTATTGATCTCCATCATATACTCTAATTCACATTTTAATAGTGTCCCATATGGGAGCTAACATGTACTATTTTTCATTCTGTGTTCCACTTAGTTCATGTTCAGTAATGTCCAATTCCACTCATTTTGTTGAGAGAACATCATTCTTTCATGGCTAAGTAACACAATGGTTCTGTATCTTAAGTGCTTGGAATGGTACTGCAAAAAAAAAAAAAATAGGGGCACACAGCTGCTCATTTGCTATGCTTACCTCCTTTTCTTTGGATATAGACCTATAAAAATGACAACCGGATAATACAGCATAGCTGTGAGGAGGCCCTATAGAGTTGTCCATATTTCTTGTACTAATTTACGTTCTCATCCATGGTACATAGTGTTCCCCTTTGTCTTAACAGGGGCATCATGTGAGTAGAAGAAGATACCTTAACGAAGTGGGAAATAGACAAGGCAATGGCATGTAAGTAGTTTTTATAAAAGTCAGAGGGGAGTGTCTGGAGAAAGAAAGGGAGCCAGCTTGGGGTTGAGGAAGGAGGCAGTGGGGGTGGAGAAAAGGTAGACAAAGTAAATAACACATGGATTTGCAAATGCCATAACAACACTCACTACTTTGTATGTTAACCTAAATTTTTAATAAAAACAAAAAGTCCCTTCTGATGCATAATTATTTTAAGATCACCTTTATTGTTATAAACCATTTCCTGAATAAATGTTTACTGTCCTGATATCATACAGTTATAGAAGTTTCATTTCTCTGGACATAATAGCATTAATTAAAACAGTTTCTTTTTGGT
>OU015745.1:115064756-115077748 GCA_907169655.1 Acomys percivali | reverse complement strand
GTGTGTGTGTGTGTGTGTGTGTGTGTGTGTGTGTGTGTGTGTGTGTGCTGCCTTCCCACTGCCATTATGCCAATAAAAATTCATTCTCATAACTCTTCTTTTCCCAGGTTGGCTCTTCAGACACATATTGCCAACATGTCTGCTAGTCCATGACACGACTTCTCTTGTTGTTTAACTTTTAATCATCTTGGCTTGCAAAAATAATCAGCTCTGAATGATTTCTGCATTTACATTTCTAGCCATCATCTATCTACATCTTCTACTTTAATACATAAAATTTGGGTGCATTCTTAATAGACTACCGCAGGAATTATGTAACTACTGAAATTGTATATTGTTTTTCAATATATTAGCTATATTTACTGCATATGTGTGTAACTCCCTGTGTTTAAAAGAACCAATTCGATTTTTCCACAATAGAATTGAGTTTAAAAATCCCTTGAAGCGTTAGGTTTACAGAAATTATGTTCTGTCAAAATATTTTATAATGACAGCATGAAATATTGCCCTGAGGAGAAGTATAGCTTAAAGTTGACTGAGAAATAATATCTTGGTGCTACACCACATTAGAATAATTTTTTATTTCCTGTAGATAATATTTTATGGTGAGACTTTTGAAAGAGAACCTGTATTCTCCCACAAAGTAGAATATTTAAATGAGAAAGTTAAGGATTCATGATGCATTACTAAATTACGAATTTGACTGCTACCTCCATACATTTCTACTCATAAAAGCCCTCTTTCCACTTTGGGCTAAATGAAGTGGTTAATAGTTTGGGCAAGTTCCTAGCTTCTGAAAATAGCCTGCAGTCAAAGGATGACATTAGTGATAAATATAATATACAACTGACAATTTACATACAGTGCTGGTGCATACGGTAGCACGGGATAATTAGCAACCACCCCTGGCGACTCTGTGTACTCCCCTCCATCTGTTGCTTCTTTTTGAGTTTTAGACAACTAGAACAGTAGGGATTTTTTGGAATCCTTTTAGTGATGTGAAATTTAGTCTTCAGCTAAATATTCACATACATATTTAAAATTTATAAAAATAATAGCTCAGGTGCTGAAGAATTCTTCTGTATCTAGCATTGGTTAAGAAAAATGTGTAAATATTTCAAGGACATTATTTCCAGGCTGCACCAAATACCTTTCTAGCTTTAAATCGGTTACAGACAAACCTGAACCTTGTAAGTGCAATACCACATAAAAGACGGCACGGAGTAGATAAAATTTACCCATTCTAGGGAAAGCATTTCATGGACTGTCTCTTTCTGGAATATGGAACCAACTGTTTATGAATAACTGCACTGTTATAGCTTAGGAGGCAAAAATGCTTTAGAGATCGTCTGGGAATGTTGTTCATTTGGTAGAGTGCTTGTCTATCATGAGCTAAGCAGCACCACAGGAACTAAGTGTGGTGGAATATCCCTACGGTCCCAGGGTTCAGAGGTGAAGATAGCAGGATCAGAAGTTCAAGGCTATCCTTAGCTATGCAGAAAAGGTAGCTTGGCTAGATACTCCATACCAAAAATTATATTAAAAATGAATAATGAATAATATATAATGAAAACACTTCATAATAGTTATTAGATGAGGACATCACAAATAGGCAATCTAAATTAAACTCCATGTTCTGTTATTTATTATCCATGTAACCATGACCAGGTTTCTTTGCCTATCTTTGTCTTAATTTTTTTCTGTTTATTTCAGTGTCTACATTGATACATGAGCATCTCTAGGCTTGATGGTCAGGATTAAATAAATTTATATTCTAAACGCATTCTAAAAACAGTATCCACCACAGAGTAAATTGTATTTGTTTGATAAGTAAATAAGAAGCAATAGATACATGAGATTTATCTCATCTTAACTCACTTCAGACTTTACAGTGAAAGATGCTTCAGCTATTTCTGTGCTAATTAATAATAAAGTCCTAATTGTTCTCATCTTATTTATTCTAACATGGCCTTGTTAAATATTAATGTTCGCATATAATTCAATGAACATCTACTGATAATTTTATTATGAATAAACATGCTGCTTTCATTGAAAAGCCATATATGCATTTTAACACTGACCACAGGTTTAAGGAGCATTACAAATGAGTCACGTCAATTAATATAATAATGAACTGTGCTTATTAATTAATACACCAAAATACTTTTGAAAAGCTACATATGATATGAATCTGTATGTGAATAATTTTAATTGAACAAGAGACCAGAAGGGAAACCCTGGAGGTATAGATTAGGTAATTAGTCACAGTGTGCTCTTTGCTAGTCCCAAAAGAAATCAGCGAAATGTAAAGCGATGGTGAGCAGGCACAAGAACAAACGCAAAGCCAAATGGAGACCTACTACTTCCTATTTATTTCCTATTGGTATAAAAACATATTTTAAGATATTTAATTTTAAGATGTTTAAGATATTTCTATATCTACCTGTCACCAATCTGAGGAGAGAGAGGGAGAGAGAGAGAGAGAGAGAGAGAGAGAGAGAGAGAGAGAGAGAGAGAGAGAGAATTTCCTAATTCTTGATATGATTCTATTTAATTTTAGGATGAAACATTTTATCACATAGATATACTTAGTTACACAATATGATGAAATGTGTACAAAAAGTTATTTATTCCCCTCTATTTTAAAAATAAAATCTAAATTAAAACATTTACATAACTAAACTTGTTTTCTGTTTTAAAGATATTCTTTAATATTCAAATAATGTTAGTATTATAAAATATCTCTAATTAAATTGGTGTGTGTTACATATATAACTTATAATAAATATACACAAATGACAAGTTATAAACATGGGTAAGACCTAGGTATTCTGTTTACATGATGTAGTACTTTGTACTTATTCTGATAATTAACTCCTATGGTTTGAGTGTGCTTCTGCAAAATAATGTGTATGGAATTTAACCATCAAAATAATAGTTTTAGGATGTAAAACTTAGTAAAAGGCATGTAAGGCCATGGGGACAGAAGGAGTAAACTAATACTGTTAGGTAAGAGTGGACTGTTACAAAAGGATCGATCATCTGTCCCCTCTGTGTCTCTGTCTCTGTCTCTGTCTCTGTCTCTCTGTCTCTGTCTCTCTCTCTCATTTCTTTTTTTTCATTTGTTCTCTATGCCTCTCTGTATGTCTCTCTGTGTCTCTCTCACATATGTACACAGACAGCCTTGTACTTTCTACCATAATGTGGCATAGATGAGAGTACTGCCAGATGCTCCTTCATTTTGAAATAAATCCTCACCCTTCATAACCATGAAAAATAAATTTCCACTGTGTATAATTAAATATCTATAGAATTCTGTTCTATCAGGGAAAAAAGTCAACTGAAACATTGGCTTCTATAAGCATTGTTTAAATATCTACAGTGAGACCTGAGTACGTGCCACCAGTAGGATTGAGCTGTTGTTGACACTTGTTCATTAGAAGTATTTCCTGCGCTGCTTACTTTTTACCAGGCTGCAAACAACTCTAAAATGTAATGGCTTAAAATACTGTACCAGCGTTTTCTTGTAAGACTCATTCCTCATGAACCTATAGCTTAGCTAAAGGATCCTGCAACTCTGCTGCAGCCTTCGTGGACTGTCGCTGCCTTCACACATGCATCCATCTACAGCTGGCTGTAAGATGGTTAGCTCCTAGTCCTCTGGGATAGCCTAGCACATGTCTAATTATTGTTCACTTGACACTTGAGGGAAGATAGTGCACATGAGCATTCTGTCATAATGAAGTGAGTTCACCTGAACTTGTTCACATGGCAGTAAAGAACGGAAGAGGAAAAAACACACAAGCCTTCTTGGCCCTTGAGCTGAAAAGCAGCCCATCATTTTTGCAAAGTTTTACTGGCTAATATATTTAAAGGCTATCTCTGATGCTGTTTGCTTGATTTTGTTTGTGAGACAGGGTCTCACTGCGCAACCTTGGTTGGCCTGGAACTATTTATGTAGACCGGGATTGTCTCAAATTCATAGACTTTGCTTCTCAAATGCTAGAGTTAAAGGTGTGGGCTACCCACATGACATTCACATTGAATAGAGAAAGACACCTTACTTCTTGATGGGAATTTCACCAAGGCATTGTGGCCATTTATAGAAATTTGCACAGCCACTTCAGGCACTTTAGAATCCTATCCCTTTTTTTAATTGACCTGATGCTTCATCTAAGAACTCACTATACATATGCCCTCTAATTTACAGCACGGCATAATTGAAAAGGTTAAACCTTGTCAGTTGATTAGTTTAGGAGATGACCAGATATGTAAAGCACACTTCTTTGTGTATCTGTGAGAGCCTTCCCAAACAGGATAAAATCCTGAGGACTTTGACCTAAGGGGCAGTTTAACCCATTGATGGCTCTTTTATTTATCAGAGTATCAGAAAGAGGGAACCTTAGAGGGTTGTTTGGAACAACTCCTGGTGAGGGTCCTTGAAGACTATATTTTATCCAGGTTTCTTCCTTTCCCCTCCCCCTTTTTAAATTCACTTTACATCTCAATTGCAACCCCCCTCCCTCCTCTCCTTCTGGTCCCACCCTTCCTCCCTCTTCTTCCATCCTCTTCTCCTCAGATAAGGGAAGCTCCCCTCCGCAACACCAAGCTGCCCCAGCACATCAAGTCACATCAGGAGTAAATGTGTCCTCCTCCACTGAAGCCAGACAAGGCAGCCCAGGTAGGGGGAAGTAATCCAAAAGCAGGCAACTGTGCCCATGTCGCAGACAGGCCCTGCTCCAATTACTCACATCTCCATCAGCTACATATGTGTAAGGGGCCAGAGTCCAGTCCATGCATGCTCTTTGGTTTCTGTTGGTCCTCTTGTGGAATTCTTGTCCCCTCTGGGTTTCTCTATCCTTCCCCTCACTCTTTCACAAGACTCTCTGCCTAATGTTTGGCCATGAGTCTCAGTGTCTGTTTTAATCCACTGCTGGATGAAACCTCTAAGAGGACAGTTGTGCTAGGCTCCTGTACACTAAGGCTTGACTCTCCCACAAGGAGTGGGTCTCAAATTGGGCCAGTTAGCTATTCCTTCAAACTCTGCTCCATATTTATCTTAGCACATCTTCTAGGCAAGGTAAATTTTGGGTTGAAGGTTTTGTGACTGGGTTGGTGTTCCCCCTCCCTCCACTGGAAGTCTTGCCTGGCTTTAGGAGGTGGCCATTTAAATCTCATTTCTCCCCTTCTTGCTACTAGGAATCTCAGCTAAAATCACACCATATCTTCCCAAAAGCCAACACTGTTGCATGCAGGTTTTTAGCTTGTCCTAGAAATGCCCCCTGTTTGTTTCTCTTCTCTCTCCCAGACCTCGCATCTCCCACACCTGATACCCACTCTCATTCCCCTCACCAACCCCTCGACTAAAGGCGATCAAAGGGATACAAATTGGAAAGGAAGAAGTCAAAGTACCCTATTCACAGATGATATGATAGTATTTATAAGTGATGCCAAAAATTCTAACAGAGAAGTTTTACAGTTGGTTAACATCTTCAGCAGAGTGGCTGGATAAAAAATTAACTCAAAAAAAAAAATCAGTATCCCTCTCTTATACCGCTGCTAAACAGGGTGGGGAAAAATGAAAACAATGCCTTTTCCACTAGCCACAAATACAATAAAATGTCTTAGTGTAACTCTAACTGATGAAGTGAAAGACTGTATGGCAAGAACCTCAAGTCTCTGAAGAAAAAAAAATTGAAGAAGATATCAGAAGAGGGAATGATCTCCCATACTCATGGGTTAGCAGGATTTACATAGTAAAAATGTTCACCTTACCAAAAGCAATCTACAGATTCAATGCAATTCCCGTCAAAATATCAACAAAAGTTTTTACAGAACTTGAGAGAGCAATTTTTAACTTCATAAAACAAAACAAACCAAAACAGGATAGCAGAAACTATCCTGTACAATAAAAGAACTTCTAGAGGTATGGCTATCCCTGAATTCAAGCTGTACCACAAAGCAATAGTAATAAAAACCACACGGTATTGGCATAAAAACAGACAAGTTGGTCAATGGAATCAAACCAAAAAGTCAGAAATAAACCTACACACCTACAGACACTTGATTTTTGAGGAAAAAAAAGCCAAAACCATATGATGGCAGGGGATCATTTCAACAAATGGTGCTGGTCTAATTGGATGTCTGCATGTAGAAGAATGCATATAGATACATATTTGCCACTCTGCACAAAACTCAAGTCCAAGTGGATAAAAGACCTCAACATAATACCAGATGCATTAAATCTAACAGAGGATAGAATGGGAAATAGCTTTGAACTAATTGATACAGGAGACAACTTCCTGAACAGAACACCAACAGCTCAGGCTCTAAGATCAACAATTAATAAATGGAACCTCTTGTAACTGAAAAGTTTCTGAAAGGCAAAAGAAACTGTCAATAAAACAAAAAGACAACCTACAGATCTTCACTAACCCTACATCTGACAGAGGTCTAATATCCAAAATATATAAAGAACTCAAGAAATTAAACACCAACAAACCAAATAATTCAATTTTTAAAATGGGGTACAGAGTTAAACAGAGAATTCTCAACAAAGGAATCTCGAATGGCCAAGAAGCATTTATGGAATATTCAACACCCTTAGTTACCAGGGAAATGTAAATCAAAATGACTCTGAGATGCCAACTTATACCCATCAGAATGTCTAAGATCAAAAACTCAAGTGATAAGACATGCTGGCGAGGATGTGGAGCAAGGGAACCACTCCTCCATTTTTGATGGGAGTGCAAACTTGTTCAAGCACTTTGGAAACCAATCTGGCACTTTCTTAGAATATTGGAATATGTCTGCCTCAATGCCCAGCTATAACACTCCCGGGTGCATATATTACTCAGCTGTTAAAAACAAGGACATCATGAAATCCATCATGATGGATGGAATAGAAAATATCTTCCTTTATTTTCCACATCCTGTTTGATATGAGTATTGTAGGATCTTCTACAGACTTCTACCTTGATGCTGTATTGACCATGGTCTCATAATCTGTCGAACCATGGGAAACATAAACTGTAATAGATACTAAACAATTTAAGGGAGCACCCAAAAGGAGATACATTCTCAACTTTCTTTCATCAGGCATGTGGACACAGTGACCATAAAACTGACAGTGTTTTATTTAGTTTTGCCTCTGAGATCTTTTCTGTATAATATTAACAAGTAAGTGGAAGCACAAAAATTGATGCCAGCCTATTCAATTTCTGGGGTCAAATTATTTTATTTATGGTACAACATAAGCATTCGATTTTTGATGCAGAACATTTCTAAGGCAAATCT
This sequence comes from Acomys percivali, assembly GCA_907169655.1. Classification (NCBI taxonomy): domain Eukaryota; kingdom Metazoa; phylum Chordata; class Mammalia; order Rodentia; family Muridae; genus Acomys; species Acomys percivali. The sequence goes on along the minus strand of OU015745.1, from coordinate 115,070,452 downwards.
TGTTGATTCCACATTTGCAAGTCAAATTCCTTTCCTTTGTTTGCATTAAATTAGTAGGAATGTTCACTGTAGCAGAGAAAAAGATAGACTCATTTTAAAATTCTCTACAGACAACCAGTCTGGTTATCCTATCCCAAACTTCAACACAGTCATGTATTTTAAAGTCATCATTTCAGCCATGCATCTGTATTGGGTAGTCATAGTGTATATTTGATGATACAGAGAGGTTTGTCCCCTTCCCTGGAAATGGGCAGATGTTTACTGGCTGATTTTCTGTCCTCCACAGTAGGACTTGCCTGACCTGTGAAAAACCACGTCATTGCCCTGCTTTTTCCAACATGGATGCTTATTAATGTGGATGAAAAAATTAGCAATGAATTTATATACTATCTGGTGTTGTGGTTATTTTATAAGTAGGGCCTATGAAATGTTTATTATCCACCGACACTGGCCACGTGGTTCTTACTCCACCTAACCTACGAGTCCAGCCTCCTTCCTTCTTCTCTTCCCCTCTTGTTTCCTCCTCTTCCAGTCTCTGACAGTTTCCTTTCTCAATAACCTCTCTGTCCAATTAGCCTGAGAACCTTAGCCATGCCTATGCCATTTGCCCTGCCTGAGTGTGTTGGTTTTTTATTGGTCAAACAGGAATATGCTCTTAGGCAAAGTTACAAACATTTTGGAGTGTATGAGTCTGCTCATTTGGGAAGCAATCAGACCAAACTCCAACAATCTTTCACCCAGTTTTTCTCTTTTATATCCTGTATTTTCCCTAATACTGTTTTTCTTATTTAAGATGGAAATATGGAAATTTTCTCCTCATCTCTTCATAGTTACTCCACACATATTATAAACCACCAAATTATGATAATTATTATTATCCCTATAATTATTATTACAGTAATTTCTAACCTGCCACCAATCAATAAAAACACAGACACCTGTTTTACTTTAAAATAGCCTTGGTTCACCTGGGGCAGGGCAGGACATACTCCTTGATGTCTGTACAATCTGAGCCACCACATCCCTCCTTACAGTTATTAGGAAATACATAGTTGAGCACAACTACACACAACCCTAAAATCTAGCTCACGAGTTTGTTTGTTTGGTTTTGGTTTGTTTGTGTATCTACTGCTTTCATCAGGAACTTCCTGAAACAAAATACTATTTGTTTTACTTATCGCCCTAAAATTAGACAGTGACTCTTGGTGGTCTTCATTATCAAATCGAACACCATGTAAGTATCCAAAGGAGCTTATGAGTCACTTTATAATCAGCTCATCAGTCAGCTACTATCAATATTCTAGAGCAGAATGCTAAAGCAATCTTGGACCATAATCCAAAAGTAGATAGAAAGTGAGAGTAGGGGGAGTTGGCTTGGGTGTCTGTGAAGAAATCCTCAGTGTTAGCCACAAGTGGAGCAGCACACACACACACACACACACACACACACACACACACACACACAGACTACTAAACTGAAAATAGAAGGGTTTCTCTTTTCTCTTGATCTAAGCTGAGAATCAGTATCTTCAATGGACCCAATTTCACCTTCTATGTGTTAGGTACAGAATCTCATTCCTAGCTTTATGATTTTAAAAGTCCATGAGGAGTGGACTGGATACGAGCTAAAAGGCTAATTCAGAGGAAAGTTTCACCAGAGTCAGAGGAAGTAGGATTTGCCTTTTGGCCTGGGAAATACAGCACTAGTTTTATTTTATTATTTTTTTTTAAATTTTTTTTATTTTTAATTAATTTATTCTTGTTACATCTCTATGGTTATCCCATCCCTTGTATCCTCCCATTCTCCCCTCCCTCTCATTTTCCCCTTATTCCCCTCCCCTATGACTATTCCTCAGAGGGATTACCTCCCTCTGTATATGCTCATAGGGTATCAAGTCTCTTCTCAGTGACCTGCTGTCCTTCCTCTGAGTGCCACTAGGTCTCCCCCACCAGGGGACATAGTCAAATGTGAGGCACCAGAGTACTTGAGAAAGTCAAATCCCTCTCTCCACTCAAGTGTGGAGACTGTTCTGTCCATGGGCTAGATCAGGGTAGGGGTTTAAATTTTACCTCCTGTATTGTCCTTGGCTAGGGCCTTAGTTTGAGCGGGACCCCTTGGCCCAAATCTGCCTATCATAATGTTCTACTTGTAGGTTCCTAGGACCCACTGGATCCTTCTACATTGCTATTCTCCCATTGTTCTCTCATCTAGAGTCCCAATAGAATGTCCTCCCTTCTGTCCCAGTTTCATGATAAGGGAAGGCTTTCATGAGACATGCCCATTGGGCTAATATGCAGATATAAGTGAGTATATACCATTTGAGTCTTTCTACAGCACTAGTTTTAATGTTAAACCCTTTTTAAATGTTAAAATAGGAGTTTACCTATAAGATTAATTGACCAAAAAAAAAAAGAGCAGTAGAAGTCTGGATTCCCAGGCACCAGAACAAAAATTCAAAATGGATCTGATTCCTTGATACACACTCACCTCAGAGACAGTGCGATCAGAGGAGGCCACCGAGGCATACTCTCTTGGAAACCAGAGGAGCACTGAGCGGCGAGTGTATTGGAAAATAATCCCATTCAGACAGCACTGCCCCTGGCCTTCATGGGTACCTGGCAATTAGCTTGGCCCTACTTCTTAGATGACTGTTGTTCCAATTATCAATCCTGAAGGGGCCCTGAACGGTGCAGGAGGCACATGATGGTAAGGAATGAGGAGCAGCGAGGTAACTTTCATCCTAGATGAATTCTCTTTATCCTTGAAAAAAAAACAACCCAACCTGTACTTAGATTATAGACAGCAAGAAGGAGGTCTGGGGATCGGGGAATGATGGGACTACAAGGGTTTTAAGTTAAACAGGGCCCCAAGGAATAAAACATGTCCTAGGGATGGTGAGTAGTTTATACTCTGTATTATGAGATTTTTAAAAAATAAACAGACTAAGAAAACTGGCATGCATTGGTAGTGTTTTTTCTTTCTTTTAAAATAGAAATAGCACTTAGCCATAGACTACTCTGTGTGTTGAGCAGATAGCATAAAACACTGGAGTGATTCTCAGAAAAGGAAGGAAACCATCGAAACTAGAAAGTCTCTTTAATGAAAATAATGCAGGTTTGTAAAAAATATGATGAACTTTATGGCTTGAGGAACTTGATAACCTGGGAAAATATTCTGTACTACCCTTCTGGCAGGATTTTAATTATAATGCGGTCCCCCCGCCCACAGCAATGACTCTAGTCCATTATAATACAAACAACAATCTATTTACTATAATACATTAAGAACTGCAAATATCTGGAACAGGTCATATCTCATTTGCTTTTGCTGATTAAAACAAAATAATAGAGGAAGATGACTTTCCATCCTTTTGGGCTTTTTTAATCTTCATTATTCTTAAGTTGAAGATTGTTTGGCAGGGCTGGAGCTAGTGTATTAATACTTAAAAAGATACAAATTTCTTAATTGCAATAATTATGTGAAACTGAGTCTGAGCACTGTTCTTTTAAGTATATTTGTAACAGTTACCCAGATGCCAAAACATAGCTTCTTATGTAATATCCTGTTTCCCATTATAGATCATTTTTAATAATTTATATGAATGACGCCAGCACCTTTCTGCTTTGTGAATTATAGACATATGGCTTTAAAAGACAGCATCAAGCATGCAAGTGGGTACATAATGGGTAGAGCCAGGGTGAGAGGACAGACTCTCCGCCCCCCTTTCACCTTGTACCATGGATGCCACTGCTTTTCGGGGTGTATTTAGAGACAATTTCTCATACTCCTTTTGGCACTGCCTTAGTTCTACTTTTCACAGGACTCAGATCTTGAAAAGACAAATTATGTATGCAGAGAGGCAATGATTTTCCCTGAAGGGCATTTTCTTATTCTTTATCCAGTATATTTTTAAACGTCTCAAGAGATGAGGCTGGCTGTTCAACCAAGTTCAGGAACACACGTTCAGTCACCCCATTATCTATCATTGTGAGCACAGACCTGCTGTGTTGCTCTGCTGACAATACATCATCTCACAAGAGTGAGGATGACTTCAAACCACAGGAGCAGAGAGCAAAGAGATTTATTCACTAAGCTCCGTACATAACAATGCATTCGATGCAATATCTCCTTGCTCAGAATATGTATAATGCTCCCTACACACATTTTAAATATGGAACAACAATAGGAAAGCAACATATTAAAAAGAATAATGCATACACGGTATAAAACATACATTGGATCTTTTGACATTAATTTCTAGAACATAGCTTATATTGGGAAACAAATTCTTTTCTATACATTAATAGAAGCTAGACAGGGTGTCTGGCCTACTGAAGGACTCTCCCCTAAATGTCCTTATTCTTCTTTCATTATGCTATCTGTTTTCCCAGGATAGCAACATTAATTTGACATGGCTGAATTATGCTACCTACTGTTTCCAGTACAGCACTCTCAGCGCCTCAGGCTGGGTGCCCTGCTTTGGGGATAGGGACTCGGAAAGACATTTCTAACTTCACTGTCATAGGTAGGAGAAGCAATTAAGCTACAAGTTGCTCGGCTGTAAGCAGTTAACCTCACACACCTAATAAATTATTTGATTATATAGAACACTTAGAACACTGACATATTTTAGTAAACATACATGAAATCCCACAATTGACCTTCTTTTCTTTTCTTTTTGTTTTGTTTTGTTTATCCCATTTGATTCACATGGCTTCTCTTACTCCTTGCTTTGGGACACAGTGGTAGCAAGTTGGAGAAATGAATGTGGTCTCTCCGAGTCTAATCGTGGTTCCGTCGCCAACTCCCTACCATTAAAACTGTTTCAGCTGGAGATTTTACCACTTTATCTTTGCATTTTTTTTTTAAAAAAGCAGCATTTTCTCTCTCTCTCTCTCTCTTTTTTTTTTTGTCTCTGCTATTCAATTAAAAACAAATAGACATAAAATCCATCACAGACACTAATGAACCCAAAATAGTCTGTAATTAATTTTAAATTCACGACTAGTTTCAAAAATTAGCTAACACTGCAAATTGCAATGACCACATGATCAGGCCCTTAATAACAAGGCCTATTGTGTGAAGTGCGCATGTCAGCAGATATGCAAGTGAGGACCTTCTGGCCTTACCCACCTCCAGCAGCAGCAGAACCAACAAAGCAAACATCAGCCTGAATCTTTAAAAAGGCTTTTAGCAACAATGTCTCACATCGTCACAATTAATAAGTCACTTTAAAATTCATCTTCTTCCTTGAAAGGTCACCTATCAAAGATACCAGAGAGCAAAAGTCTGCATTTTCTCTTCTTTGAACATGAAAAATAATGTACCAGTCAATCTTAGTAGAACATCTAATGTGTTATTTAATGGCAAGCATCAAATAGCTTTTATATTTATTGTGAAAATTAATTTGCAAATAAAGAAGGTAGGTAAGTTTATATTTACCACACAGAGAGAGGGAATGGTGCATTTTTATTTAGCACCAGAACAGTTCTCTATTTTAGACTTTGACTTGCTTGAGGGGTGAGGCAGTCTTATATGCCTTTATTATAAGAGCAGTGTATGTGTTTGTGGATCTTACATAACTCAAAACACATTTCCACACATTTCTGTAACACAATGAGCTACATAAAGAAAGGTGAGAAGAAGGAGAAGAAGAAGAAGAAGAAGAAGAAGAAGAAGAAGAAGAAGAAGAAGA
>OU015745.1:115049382-115059606 GCA_907169655.1 Acomys percivali | reverse complement strand
GGGGCTGTGCCTTTCCATCCCTGTCAATGTTGACTGTGCTGAGGACTCATTTTATGAACCAAGGAAGATATACTTGGTGATTCATCAAGTGGTACACTAGGATTTGAGTATTTCAAAAATATTATTATTGTTGTTAATTTTACGTATATGGGTGTTCTGCCTGCATGCATGTCTGTGCATGCAGTGGTGCCTGCAGAGCCCAGAAGATGGTAGTGAATCCCCTGGAACATGCGATATAATTGATTGTGACCCGCCACATGCATTTTGGAAATGGAACCTAGATCCTCTGAGAAAGCAGCCAGTGCACTTAACCCTGAGCCATGTCTCCAGCTTGGATGTGCACCGTTCTTTTTTTTTATCTCATACTGTTACAGAAATGTGTGGAAACTTGCTCTGAATTACATAAAATTTGTAAGCACATACACACTCTTGTAATAAAGGTACATAAGACAGCCTCACCCCTCAAATGAGTCAAAGTCTAAAGAAAACATATGTGCAGTAAACAGATTGCAAAATGCAGTGTTGTTAAGTGATAGATAATAAACATGTGCAGAGTCCTTCATGAACACAGAGAAGGAGGTAATTGACTGTGTCTGAGGAGATCAGGGATGACTTTATGACAAGGAGAATATGAACTATGTTAGGAAGCGTGGGAAAGGCCTGTCTTCCTATACATCAATGCCATGAAGCTAGACTAGGTCCAGAAGGGACACACAATTATTTTTTAAATAGTTCTATGTTTCTTTGTTGAGACAAAAACGTGTGATCTACGATGTCACTAAATAAGGAACTCTTTGCCATATTACCCTGAACCTTTGTTTATATTGTCACAGAGCACATAGATGTGTGTCTAGTCACAAACACTTGGTGCCTTTGTTGCTGTTGTGTTTTTTTTTCCTTAACCCATATGATAGCTAAAAATAAAGAACAAGAAGACTCCAAAAGAGGTAAAATAGGCTTCCACATGACTTTAAGATAGAATAAGATACTCTTAAACTTTTTTCACTCCATGGAATGGAAATGCTTTGTGTCTTCCCTGAGCCCCAGACTATATTTTTCCAATGCTATCCTACCAGAGAAAGTTTTACTATGCTCAAGCATACAACTATATAAAATAGGTACAGAAATTAAACATTTACTGATATTAAGCCATAAAGTAATTTAATTTGAAACAACTATTTAATACATACCACTTGTTTTTTAAGTTACATGCTAATTATGGATGATCTTATTCCCTTTTGCTCTAATGTTGTCTCTTCCTTTTCTTACTTTACTCATGACCCAACTTCTTGAAAGAATACTTACATCTATTAATCTGAAATTTTACTTCCTCCTTTTTGTTGGTATACTAAGTCCTAGAAATCCGGTATGCACACTTATACGCTACATAATATAGAAGGCTGCGTCTTTTGAACTTTTCAGGATTTCTTAGTCTCTAAGACATGGGTGTCATAAAATAAATGGTACAAAGATACAGAATGCTGGACAATGCCTCACAACTAATGCCCCAAAAGAGTGCCCACCATGATTCTTATCCCAGTGTATAAGATGCCTCTTTATTTGTATCATTGCTCTTCAAACCACTAAAACCCTCCTCTGCTCAGAGCCTCTTCCCCACAGTCCTGTCTCATCACTTGTGGGACGGCCAGTGCCCTAACTGTCAAATCCAGTAACTACATAGAAGGCATATATTAATATTAGCATTTTATGGTGCAAGATTTTTTTTACCACTTGTAAAACTTCTCTTATTTATGCTTCACTCTCCTTTGTTGACTTCTTGCCGAGTCTCCTCAAGACTCCTCCTTGGTTCCAGGTTTTGCTTTTCTGGCGTGTTTATTAAGACACTTTACTTCAACAAAGCTAAGGACCCACACTCCATGCCTTCCCAGAGTCCCAAACTATGTTTTTTATTGCATACTAGGCAGATTCACAGGTGTCTCATATACATATCATAAGTAAAACTGTCTACGGTGGGACTCATTTGTATTCTTTCTGAATAATCTTCTTCCTACAAATTTTACCCTAATCATCTCTATCTATGATAGTCTGTAAATCTAATTTAACCTTCCATAACTCAACTCAAATACCCATTTTATCTTTTATTTGTTAATAGTTCATTTTCTAAAGTAATGACTTAAGAAAATAAAATGATAGCACCATAACATGAGTGCACCTTATGTTGCTTGAGTTGTACTTTGCCAAAGATAGATAGTATGTATATTTTTCCATAATTAAATATATGCCTCAAATTCTTGGGGAAAATCCGCAGCTATTGTTATTACTTCCTTTTCATTTTATACAATATCCTTGGGATCTGGCTCCACTTGGTCACTCCAGTTCCCTCTGCTACGCGGTCTCTGGGCACTCTGGATTTCACAGTGTGCTGCATGTGCCAGGCCACTCCATTACCACATTGTGTGCATTCTCTCTGTGACCAAACTTCGTTCTTGTCTTCATCTAATGAACTCACATCCATGATTCCATCCAGAATCTCTCGCAGTCTTCACAATTATGAAATTTGTACAATACATTCTCCTTCACACTCCTAGTGTCTTGAATCTATTTGAATCACTCAATATGATGCTTGATACTGATCATCAATTTGACTATCTAATATCACTTGGGGATGAATCTGTTGACTTGTCAGTGAGGTGGCTTCACAGTTATGTTAATAGATGTGGCCAGATAACTCTATAAATGGGTGACACATTACAACGGGCTGGTGTTCCGGACTGAATAAAGAACAAGGAGGCAGCTAAGCATCAGCATTCATTTTTTTTAGGTTCTGGGAAGTAGATGTGATCAGCTGCTCATGTGCATGCTGCCATGCGTTCCCTACATGGTGGGGAATGACACCTTGAATTGTGAGCCAAAATAAACTCTTTACATGTTTTTTTTGTGTGTGGTGTATTCAATCACAACCACAAGAAAAGGAACTAATATATGCTCAGAGTGACTGCATCCCTATCCACCACTTTCCTTTGTGCTACTATGTCTTGTGCTGTTGATGCCAACTTATTTTATTTCTTGTGCATTCATTATTCTCTCCACATTCTTTAATAGCTGAAATTTCATTTTGTAACAATTTTAGACTTTGAGAAAAGTTTCAAAATTATTATAAACGCTTCCCTCCTACCCTTATTTGATTTTATTTCTAAGCCCTGACCCCCATTCTGTACATTTTAATACATAACACTCCATCAGTCTGATTAGATTGCTGTCCAATCAAGTGTTATGTTAAGACATGTTTTTTTTTTTTTTAAAACACTGTCTCATGCCATGCTTGCCCTTCCTTGCACAGTACCTAAATGTGACTTGGCCAAAAGTTCTGAGGTTGATTTTATCCCCTTATATTGGCAGCAACAACTACATAGATTTTTGAAAACTTTTTATAAATAGCCAATGTATAGTCACTAACTGAAATAAAATTTCAAAGAGTAGAGCATCATACTAAAGAAAACAACCTCAAGGTCTAGTTGAGGAAACATACAGCTGGGATGTCAGCTCTGCTCTCTCCCCTACTCACTACTTCTCTCTCTCCTCTCTCTCTCTCTCTCTCTCTCTCTCTCTCTCTCTCTCTCTCTCTCTCCTGTGTGTGTATGTATATGCATTAGCATGTGTGTGTGTGTACATGCACTCACACCACACAAGTAGAGAGTAATATTTTAGGAAAATATTTCATGTTAAAAGGTTCCATCTAACAGCTATGTTTGGCCACTGTAGTCATGGACAAGTTCACAATTGCCATCCCCATCCATCTTTATCTTTTTATTGTTTACAGTGTAGACAGAATAACTGGCAAGGAGCCAAACAATTCCATTATTTATAAGCATAATCTACTTGTTGGACTGATATGTCTTGTTTCCCTCAATTGAACAATATGTTGCCAAGTGTAAAAATGCTATGAGAAACAGCTGGTGCAGTAGCACACACCTGTAATCCCAGCACTCAGGGAGGCAGAGGCAGGCAGATCCCTGTGAATTGGAGGCCAACCTGGTCTACCAAGTCAGTCCAGGATAGCCAAGGATATATTAAAAACAAAGATAAAACGCTCATGGAAATATAGTTATATGGCTTCCAGTTGCTTTAATGTTAATCTTCTGTTATAATTCATCTCTTCCAAGCAGCTTATCATTGTTCTTAAATTTCACCAATCTCTCCTGAGCTGGATAGTAATATTCCTTTCCTACAGCATCTCTTAGTATATGATACCTACAGCTCAGAAGTAAACACATGAAGGCTTATGTGTATATTGTTATCACTGGAGCTTTGTTTCTTATTTGCTTTATTTCTCCTCTGGTGAGTATTTTGTTTATTAATATCACATTCATGTCCCACTGCTGTCTCCATAGCCTTCTGAGTAAAAAAATTAACTTACTGTTTCAAAGCTGAATCCCAAGGTAATCTTTTTTATGACATTTTCAGCAATGCATATAGCTCAAGTGGCAATATGAACAACATGACAGCAATAGAAATTACATCAAGATTTAGGCAGTGGTAATTGTGCCTCGCCATCAGCTAATGAAATGTTAGAAAGAACCACAGCTCATAAGCGCAAAACATTGTTGCTTCCTCCGAAATTCAACATCATGACCATTCTGTAACTTCTCTGTTTTAATGCTGAGTTGAAATTTCACCTGTTTTCTTCTTTCCCAGTAGGTAAATTTATGCTATAGAACACTAACAGAATTAAAGAGGTATGGCTTAGCAACACAATTGCTAGCCTATCTAGTTTTTTCAAAAAACTAGATGTTCATTTATGAATGGTTGTCTTTCGTTTGCATCTCCAAGGCAAAGATAATCCTCGTCCTTTCAAAAGATTTTGTTATGTGTTGACTGACAAATTTATATGCAAAAAAAAAAAAAAAAAAAAAAAAAACCACCCAGGTAACTGTGGTATAGGGAAGCTTCAGATCAGTTTGATAAATAATGTTGCTACTACCTCTCACCTCTACATAGCCACAGAGAGGTCTCATCTTGCTCTAAATATATCTATTGGAATATATACAGTTCCTGTTCCTTTGGCTCACTTCCTTTTTTTTTTTAAGTGATCAATATTAATAGATGTTTTGCCTTTTAGATTTTACACCAAACAGATAGGGCAGGTTGAAACCTCAAATCAACAGTGTTAATACCCATGAGTGCAATGTATATGGTTGGCCTTGGTCCTTTGTGGTGTGAAGAATGAGAAAGATGCATAAATCAAGGAAGAGAGATCAGAGTGGAAGGAAGATGAGGAAGAAGGAAAAGGAAGGAAACAGAAGAGAGATGACTAATAATAGAAACAAGACCTATGGATGATTACCAAGGAGACACACTTCTGAGTGCCCAGACAAAGCTAACAGGAATTGGACTATTTTGAATCCTGAATAAAGCCTGCCAAGTTCCTCATTTTCCCTGTAAACTATGCGTGTTTAGATCCTCTAATTAAAAGAGTATTTCCGGAAATACCCATCCTGAAGTTATGAGACATGATAGAAAGGTCATGTTTCTAGTGTTTCATAACCTACCTCCTTTCATTTCTTTGTCTGTTTTGAGGTATATTCTGCCCCTGCTGCCGGCCCATCCTTCCCAGACTTGCTCTGGAACTCAATGTCTTCTGACCTTCTGCCCCCACATGAATGAAACCGCATTTCTGAATGTCACAAATGATAATCACAGAATAAAATGGCTTTTCTCTGCTTCATACTTTTCGCCCACTGTGCACAGTTTTAACAGTTTTGACTACCCATCCTTGAAATTCTCTTTCCTCCTCGCTTTCTTACCAATAAACCCATGCGTTTAAACCAATGGCTTGTGTTGTTTGCTTTATTTTTCCTGTAAGGAGCTCAAACTTTATGAAAGGAAGAAGCCAATGAGTATTTGCTGCATTTTTAAATGGTCATTTTAAGACCAAAACCTTTGGGAAGGGGGATGAAAAATAACTCCCAGCTCTACATTTTCAAACTCCGTTTTTTTTTTTTTTTTCAGGAAATGAAAAGGCTTAAGACAAAAAGACGTGTACAAGCTAATAAATATTCTTTCAAGCACAAAGAGAAGAAAGTTAATTTATACCTTTCTTTGATTTTTTTTTTTAAGTCTGATGGTTACTAGCATCCTACTAGCATATAAGAGTCACAAACTTGGTTGATTTCTTAGCTCACTATGATTTTTTCATAAACAAAACTACTTACAGGCCATAGTACTCTGTGCTCCCTATTCCAAATAAATGACAACCATGAGTACACCTTGACCTACATTGGACAAATTAATTTGCTTTCCTTGGAAATTGAATTTATAAGGACACAAAGGCTTTCTGTTCTAGTTAACAAATGTCAATACCAGAAGATAGAAAGCAATTCCTTGATCTCTTACAGTTGCTGTTCTCCCTACTTATTCAGTAAAAGTAAGTGGTTCAGTTCTTCAGTTGAAGTTGTCAGTCACAACACATTTGGGGTCAAAGGTTTTATGTGTGGGTTGGTGCCCCCCTTCCTCCACTGGCACCCCCACCTGGCTATGGGAGGTGCCCAGTTTATGTTCCTTAACACCCCTTGCTTAGAGTCTTACCTAGGGACACCCCCATAGACTCTGAACAGCCTCCCTGCCCCAGAGATGCCCTCTCCCCAGATTTCTGTTCTCTGTCCATGTTCCTTGGTTCTTCTCCTCGTGTACCCTCCTCTTCTCTCCACCCACCTGACCCCCACTCTCGTTACCCTTACCACCCCATCTCTGACCCAGTTCCCTCCATCCATCTACTTTGGATGTCTATTGTATTTCCTGTTCTGAGTGAGATTCAAGCATCTTCCCTTGGGCTCTGCTTGACTTCTTTGGGTCTGTGGATTGCAGTATGGTTATCCTGTACTCTACGGCAAAAAGAAGTGTAGGTGGCAAAGATGGAACATAATTGAGAGAATGGGAAACCCTTTACTGGCCCAGCTTGAGGCCCACCCCACAGGAAAGGGCAGAGCACCATCACTATTATTGATACTCTGATATACTTGGAAACAGGCATCTAGCATAACTGTCTTCTGAGAGGCTTCTTCCAGCAGCTGATAGAGATAGATGCAGAGACCAAAGGCCAAGCAATGGGATGAGCTCAGGGAGTGCTGCAGAAGAGTGGGAGGGAGAATAGTGGGAGCCAAGGACACCATAAGAAGGCCTACAGAGTCTAACTGGGCCCCACTGGGGCTCACAGAAACCACAAACCAAAGATTTCCATGGTCAGAACCTAGACCCCTTATACATATGTAGCAAATGTGCAGCTTGGTCATCATGTGGGTCCCCTAACAATAGGAGTAGGGGCTGTCTCTGAATTTGTTACCTACTGCTGGGTCACTTTCTCCTAGCTGAACTGCCTTGTCACTCCCCACTGGGAGAGGCTGTGCTTATTCCTGCAATGACTTGAGATACCAGGGTGGATTGCTACTAATTGGGGGCCTCTTCTTCTCTAGGAAGAAGGAGAGAAGAGAATGGGAGTAAAGGGGGAAGGGTGGGACTGAGATGAAAGAAGGGAATGCGCTGGGATCGGAATCAGTCACCATTAAATACCACATAAATGTACAAGCCTGCCTTAGCTGAGCCCTCGAGAAGTTAACTAAACACATCCTAGCATGAAAGCATGATTTTTCACCTTTGTTGTTCCTCACGGATTAAAGAATATGGACACATTACATCACCTGAACAGGTCGGAATGCACATATTGTTAGAAAATATTTCTGTTTGCAAGTATAAATAGATCCTTCTCATCCATTAGAATATACGCCCATTTCTGTTGTGTTTCTTAACCAGTTGTTTTCTCTGTTGTCTTCACTCGAGAACACTTATCCCTTCTGCGTTACTTTTTATTACCTACTCTTTACAACACACCTGTGAGTTAGCAAAATATGATAATTCGTACTGTACAGATGGTGAGGGTAAGGTAAATGCATCGGAAAGCTAATAGCAAAGCTGGAAACAGGATTTATGAGTCCCCAAACCTCACACAAAGCAACATTTTCTGGTGTCTCTGCCCTCTCCTTAATGGTTGTAAGTAAAAGTGCCTGAATATAATCTCAATCAATCATAGCCCAACTTTTTTTCCCAAGGGTATTTCTAAGTCTGTCACAGTAATGGAAATATATGGTGAGTTTTAAAAAATTAAGTAATTGCTATCAATAGTACTCAGAGGTCCTACATTGGAAGGATGTTTCCAGTTGGCCAGATTAGATGCAGATAAATTGTCAACTCACTTTATAGCACCTGTGTTTAAAGGAAAATGTTATTGTCCTTTCAGAAGAGTGTGTCAGAAATACAAAATTTGGTTTATTTTAGAATGTTTGCATACATTTCATTCTTTTTTGTTTGATTTTTATTTAGATCATGCTTATTAAAACAAACAGTAATCTGTGGAAGGAAAAAAATGCCACTGGAAATAGAAGGACTGAAGCATTTCGTCCTGTGTGCTGTGTTTGAAAACTTCCCAGTTTAGTCAACCAGAGTAAATGACATATTGTGCTAAGAAAGATGATAATTCATATTAAACTTAGACGTGGTATAACAAAAGCAGGAAACATATTTGGATCGGTACATTCTTCTTGAGGCTCCTAGAACAGTTTATAGCTCATTGTTTACAAGAAGGTGTTGTCTTTAAAAACTAGGTACAGAGGGGGAACATTCCGACTTAATCAGGTATGTATTTTCCTCATTATTCCTCCTTCAGGGCCAACCGTGGAGTAGTTAGATAGTTGAACACAAAGGACCAATCACAAATGACTTTCCACAATGCAGAAATCGCAGTATGTTATTGCTGTACATAATCTATACAACATGCAAAATTAAGATTTCCCTAAAGAGTTTTCAAACTTTACTCTAACATCCTCATCACTCTGGCACTGTTTTTTCCTGTTGGTCAATGAAGCAGAGTGGCTAACGGAATTCGTATGATTCCCATCTGTCATCGCCACAGCGGTGATGAAGCCCAAAATGAAATTCTATCCTTCATTCAATTCCTGTAGTTTCATATTAGCTAGGTGATCAAGCAAAACTGGGGGGGAACTCCTCTGTTTTCAGATGAGGAAACTAGGGTCAAGTGGCTTGCCCTGAGTTACACAGTGAAACATCACAGAAAGAGGCTATAAGCACAGAAGCCCTGGACTGCCCTGCTGTCGCCAGGACCCCTAGCCGTTCACCTTCTGGGCAATTGCCTTCGCTCCAATCTTGCACTTTTTTTTTTTTTTTTAAATCGGTTACTTTTTTTCTTTAGGCACAATCCCCTACACCTTTCTTTCTTCTTTTTCTTCAATTAGACACTCATGCAGGGATTCCATTCTCCACTTCATGTTTCCTATAATTATCTACAAGGAAAAGCAGGATACAGGTTTAAGGTGCTCATTAACATGCTGATTAGAAATTTGTCTCAAAGATTCAGGAGGCTGGCAGGTTCCCCCCCAGAGATCATATGATGCTGCCCCCTGA
The DNA here is from genome assembly GCA_907169655.1 of Acomys percivali. Lineage (NCBI taxonomy): Eukaryota > Metazoa > Chordata > Mammalia > Rodentia > Muridae > Acomys > Acomys percivali. The sequence goes on along the minus strand of OU015745.1, from coordinate 115,050,174 downwards.
CGTCAAGCATGTCTCACCCAAGCAGGTTTACACAGATGGAACACTGTATTTATGACCTCTGATGAGAGAGTTCCCAACATCCCTCGATAGCATACCCCTGGCTTAGTCTGCCTTTCTGTGGATCATGCACAAGACACACAAAAAGAAATACTGCCCTTCTTAAAGTCAGCTATGGCTACATGACTACAGTTAACTGCATGCATTATGTGTTCCATTTAACAGCTTATTTTTAGGTGAACAGTTTAGGTTCTTAGAGAAAATATTCCCAGTTGTTAAGCATTCTTCTGAAATAAAACTTGTATTTGTTTTTTTGCTTTGAAACCACATATTAGATCACACAGAACCTTCGCAAACTTTTCATTAATAAACTTAATTTACTATTATTTATTTTTTCTTCTTCAACGAGGGAATGCATCTAATGGAAATATAAGAACTTTCTCCTAATCTCTTCCAAATTACTTGAGTGAGATTATCTCACAAGGAGTTTTATGGGACCCTGAGAATTAATAGCTCTGAGAATATATGCTATAGAGAGAGTGAGAATAAGGTTACAGACAGAACTAAGTTTGTTGATAAGTATACTTTAAAATAAGGTTAAACCTTAAGGACATGTCCCATACCTAGCAGAAGATGGCAAGGACAAAATGAATTCAATGACATTTGGAAAATTCTTTGTCCCATAATGCTTTTCCTGGACACTAGCTATCTCCCCCACCTCCTTGTTTTCTGTTCTTCTGCTTTTCTTTCTTTCTTTCTTTCTTTCTTTCTTTCTTTCTTTCTTTCTTTCTTTCT
>OU015745.1:115030534-115049372 GCA_907169655.1 Acomys percivali | reverse complement strand
TCTTTCTTTCTTTCTTTCTTTCTTTCTTTCTTTCTTTCTTTCTTTCTGTTCCAAGTCTTTTGTATATATGATGTTTTCTGATGTTGTGTTTTTATAGGATTTCTATGTGTGTGAATGTGTATATCTCTACTTCTAAGTGTCTCTTGTGGTTTTTCTTTTGATCTTTACTTCTGAAATTGGTCTGCTTCATTCTATTCTGCTTTGTTTGTTTTTATTTTATATTATTAAATTAGTATATTTACATGCTTATCTGTATTCTAATGAGAGAAAGAAGGGGTGTGGATTTGGGTGCATAGGAAGTGGGGGAGGATCTGGGAGGAGGTAGGGTAGGGGAAGCCATAATCAGAATATGCTGTATGGAAAAAAATCTATTTTCAATTAAAACAAAATAACCTGATCATCTGAGTCTTCTTGGTGCAATCCGTAAAGTCCTTAAACATAGAAGTGCAGATGTGGCAAAGTCAGAGAGACACTGGAAGATGCTCTCTGCTGTCTTTGAAGATAAAGATAAAAAAAGCCAAGGAATGCAGGTGGCTCTGTTACTGGCCTGGCAGAAATTAAGATGTTTACAGAAACACTCATGTCTCTGAATCTGTCAGACTTCTGAAACAATGAACCACAAAGGAATGGGTCACGTGGAGGGAGGAAAACAGTCCAGCCAGAGGGGGAACCTGTCTCAACCCGTGGGTCGTGAGCTCCACATATCAGCTACGTGCATATCAGATATTTACATTACCATGCATAGCAGTAGCAAAATTACTGATATGAAGTAGCAATGAAATAATTTCATGGTTGAAGGGTCACCACATCATGAGAGACTCTATTAAAGGGTCTAGGTATTAGGACGGTTGAGAACCAATGCTCTACAGAGAGCTATTTCACAGAGTTCTAACAACTTGCCAGACTCTCTTATAGAAGCAGGCTGAATCCCAGATAATGAGTCAGTGGTGAAAGGGACCACACCTTGATGGTCACTCCATAGATTTGCATATCCTTGGCCCTCTATTTAAACTTTAGGACCCCCAAAGACATGCTTGGCTTCCCTTTTAGTGACTCTCTTTTTTTTTTTTTTTTTTTTTTTTTTTTTGCTTTGCATTTTTAGCGTGTCTCTTTCAATTGTCTGATTGAGAAAGGTTAGCCAGGCTTGAGTGTGGGCACAGGTTGGGGGGGAGCGGGGACCAAGTTTGACAACTTCTTCTCAATGTTTGAAAAGTTAAGTACTGATTTACACCAGAATTTCTATAAGGGGCAAGCCATCATGAGACTTTGACTTTAGCCCAAAATATGGCCCATTCCATAGTTCTGAATTCTGTACCTGCAAAATAATAGGACCTGGATTCACTAGGGCCACAGCATTTGTGAAAATTTCCAAGAGTAGAAATAGAGAGCTATCATGTCCTTGATATGAAATCTGAAATGCTTCCGTTACATCCCTCTGACTATTGAAATCTGCTTTAAATGGAGGAGGAACTGATAGGAATGCCTAGTTTCAGAGGAGGCAGTGCAAAGCTTGGCTGGCCAAATGGTTCTGGGCCTATGGTTCAGAAGAACATCAGAATAGGCTAGCATGGTGGAAAACAGTCACGTATCTCACAGGGCCCGGAAGCAGAGTGCTGAGACAAAGAAGGGCTCAGGACATGATGTAAACTCTGAGCCTATGTCCCTGTGACCTAGTCCCTCGGATTAGGTCCTACGTACCATTGAGAGGTTCCATCACCTCTCGATTGGCCACTAAATTAGGAAGCCTCAAGGGAGTTAACTAATTGATTGATTGTGTGAGAAGCTTCTTAATACACTCACCTGTCAACCACTCATCCACCAGCTACAGGCCAAGCCTTAAATGCAGAAACACTTGAGAGGGACACTGTTTTTTTATATATCCATTTCTCATTTCAATTAAGCTGAGAGATATTGTTGAAACTTTTCACATCTACAAATGCACTAATTTGACTAACATTTTGTTGGGAGGACTTTTTTCTTTCTAACTTTTTACTGATCCTCTGTGAGTTTCACCTCATGCACCCCACTCCCATTCTGTTCCTTCATACCCATCCTTTATTCTTGCAACCTCTCCCATACCACCATACCAAATGAAATTGTTGTTGTTGTTGTTGTGGAAGCTGTAATGTGTGACATTATACCCACTTGTCCACACTTCTTACTTGCAAATGTTCATGGCAATGAGTCCTTGGTCTGGTTTGAGGCCGCTGGCTTCTGCTACACCATCAATCCTGGATCCTCACTGGCATTCCTCTTGGATATCCTGTTGCTGCCCTGTGTCGTGGACATCCTTCAGCTTTGAGTCTGTAGGACTGGGCCCTCACACACTCTAGCATTGAGCACTCTGCTCAATGGGGCAGATGTTGGGGTAGGCCAAATCAAGGCCCTGAACATGCACCTGAGTGGTAGTTGAGTTGGTCAGCCCACCAGCTTTCCTGCATCCACACCACTAGGCTGAGCTCTCCAGCACTGGCGCAGCTAGCTAACCCAGTGCAGCAGTTGCCAAGGGCTAGAGCTTGCTTTCTTGCTGTCACACCCTCATGGCCAGCTCACCTGTGTTCATGCTGCCAGGGCCAAGTTTATTGTGCTGCCCAGGCAAGGTGATGGCCTGCTCTCCAGAGTGCTGCAGCAATTGAGAGGCTATGACTGCTCTGCTCTAAAACATCAACATGGCCCCAGGCTGCAGCCCAGACTAAGGATATGGTGGTGGTAAAGGAAGCCCACGGCCATGGACCCAGACATGCCTCTAGGTGGCAGCACTGGCCAGGATCTCATGACCTTAGGTAGCATCAAGGGCTACTCAAATCTTGGAGTCTTCAGTCCTGCCTCTCTACATTATGCATACATCCTCCTGCTTCTCTCACTTTTCCATCTCTCCACCACTTATTTATTTATCTTAGTTGCACCTGGGGCCTCCAGGCATGCTGTGTCCCACCCATGTGGCACTGGCCAGGGATTGTCTTGGGCATGGTCTTCCCACCCATGCAGAAGTTTCAAGGACTGGCCCCAAGACGGGATGATCTCAGGGTGCTCTGCCTGCCCTAGCCCCACTGATAGGGTCTGGGGATCCAGGAGGACCCTTAAAAAAGGTGGCTTCAAATAGAAAGCAATCCATAATACATTACCAATAAATTTCTAACAAATTGAATGATCAAGTCTTTATTAAATGATCAACTTAAAATTTGAATATAGAAATAATGCCCAGATTTTCATTTTTAAGGTATTAAATGAAAATTCTTTGAAATATTTACATTAAGCACATTTGAGCTTTTGAAACATTATTTATATATAACAGAAACAAATTTAAGAGAAGACATTTTAGATATTAAAATATATTTATATAATAAATTGTTCATATTTCCAATTTTGGAAAGATATCCAAATAAAATGTATATTCATGAATTTAATTAAATAGCAAATGTGTTAGTAATCCTAATTTGTATGATTATATGTCATACTTTGTAATTAAATCCTGGATTCAAGCATATACAGGGGGAAGAGGTCCCCCTCATAAACAATCATAGGGGAGGGGAGTACGGGGAAAATGGGAGGGAGGGAGGAATGGGAAGATACAAGGGATGGGATAACATTTGAGATGTAATATGAATAAATTAATAGAATATATTAAAAAAGAAAAATTAGCTTACAGATGAGTAGGCTTTCATTAAAAAAAAAAATAATCCTGGATTCACTTCTTAATGGCTTAATTGACCTTTAGTGGAACACCATTTGAACAGAATTCTTGTCTAACTTTATTTTCAGATTCCTTTTAGTATATAACTAGTACAAGACAGTTCATATAGTAGATCTTTCATAAAGGCTTCCAAAAAGTCCTCCATAAAGGACTCAATAAAACACTGAAGAGAGAAATAATGTATAGGTAGTTTAGGTAAAATTTAAAAATCATCATGTTATTTGTGCCCTAAATGCAGTGCCTTTTGTTTAGTAAATTATATTTACTAATTTAGCAAGCTCTAACATGGAGAGTGTCTCTTAATTTCTACTCATTGAAATTAGTGAGATAGCAATTACACTTTTAGCTTATTGAAGACCTAGCCCCATTACCCCCATGTTTAAGTGCGTGTTTCTATTTCATGTGATTGTGATTCTATATTCTAGAGCCCTTCCTGAACTGAAGAGCAAATATATACATACGCTGTTGTGCCAAGGGGCACAAATATTGTTTTGATTTACTCATGTGCAACTCCTATTAACACCAGGAAATTCTGGGCAAAGTTTAGTGTATTTTTCAGGAAGGATCATGTTGTTACATATGCCAAGTGACACATGAATTCTTTTAGACTATAAAACCAACGATGTGCAGCCACACACATTTAGGGTACTCATTTAGCTTTTCATTGACTAAGCGTCTCAATAGCCTGACTCATTTTTTATGGTATATAATTTTTTTTAGAGCAGGGCTGCAACAAAGAGAGAAGTGAGGTCAATTTCCGGAACGATTGAAAACATGGACGCAGAACTTATGGGGTGAGAATCATCTAAATTTTAAAATACTAAGAAGTAGAAAAATATAGCACACATTATTTCACTTGATGTATATGAAAATGATAGTTTGCCTTAGGGTGATCCTCTGCACGTGTCTTTCTTTAGACAGAATAAGTGCTACCTTCTTGTTTTGTATTTGGAGAAGTGGAGATGAAGCCAGCCCAGTGTGGGTGGTATAGTGAGGGGCGGTGGGAGAAGGAAAGTAGTGCATACTGCAGTTTTTTGTTTTCTTTTGTTTTGTTTTATTCCTTCTTTCCACCCTCCCCTGCCCTCCTCCCTCCCTCCCTCCCTCCCTCCCTTACTCCACCCCCCTCTTTCTTTTTTATTCAACCCTTCCTGAGACCAAGCATTGCACTCCTCTATGACTGGATGTTTTGGGTAATACAATAAACCATCATGTTTTTAACGATAAAAATGACTAGGATCTGCTACATGTCTTATTAGATAAAAGGTGCTTGTGGTCCAGTCTGAGGACCTGAGTTTGATCCCCAGGACTCACAGGATGGAAGGAGAGAAGTAAATCTCAAAGTTTTCCTCTGACTTCCAGATGCTCTCGATGGCAGGGACACATATGAATACAAACAGCCCGAAATAAATAAATAAATAAATAAATAAATAAATAAATAAATAATCAATCATGATTATTTCTGTCCAAGGCTTTTATTTCTAAAAGTAAATTTTAATGATATATAAGTGGCTATGTAATTGTCAGTTTTGCTTATGCACAAATTATTCTGTATTATGGCATTATTAAAATTAAAACAAAATATTATATGAGGCAATCAGTAACATTTACAAAAAATCATATTTTATTATGTTTAAATTTAAATCTAAATGGAACTGAAATTTTAAAAAAGTGGAATGTCCACACTAAATTCTTAACTACAGTTAAGCAATAATTAATTATTAACTGAACCAAGATCTCTAGCCTTGGGCTGCTTATATAGATAGATAATATTAATTGCATTTCAATAGAAAAATATTTGAAGTTAAATATATAATGTAGAAATATGCTAACATGTCATTTTGAAATTAAAGTCGTGAAACATTATGCAATATGTAAATGCCATTCTTCTCTCTCTCTCTCTCTCTCTCTCTCTCTCTCTCTCTCTCTCTCTGTGTGTGTGTGTGTGTGTGTGTGTGTGTCTGTGTGTCTCTGTGTGTGTGTCTGTGTAGTCTAATTAGAAATTATATAAAAAAAAGAAATTATAGAAAGTACTGGGTCTGATAAGACTTTTCCTTTGAACCCAAGAAAACTAAAATCAAGGACTAAAAAGATACCAGATCAGAGAACAATAGAAGCAGATTTTTTTTATTATTCATGAAGAAAATTCAGGGAGGGAGAAGCTGACAGAGAGAAGGTCTGGTGATTGAATGAGTCCCTACCTACTCACACCTATTGGCTCACATATTTGAGCACTTGTTCCCCAGTGGGTGGCACTGTGTGGGAAGCTTCGGCCTTGTGGGAGGAAGTGAGTCACTGGAGGCAGGCTCTTATAGCTTGAAGACTCATCATATCCAGTCTGCCCTCTTTGCTTCATGCTTGAGGTTTGAAAATGTGACCACTCAGTTTCCTGTTCTGACATCATAGACTCTTATCCCTCTGGAGTCACAAGCCGAATCAAAGTATTTTCTCCATAAGTGGCCTTGGCTGTGATGTTTTATCACAGCAGCATGTCACAAACTTTCAACTTTTGGTTACAGAGCAGTGGATTTCAAAGAAAACAGACTACTCTTAAGGAAACATGAGAAAGTTAGGGGGATACACTGAACTCACTATTTGTGTCTTCTAGAACTGATCAAATCTGAATATTTCATAAACATAATGTACCTTATGGCAGTGGAACTGTTTGTCTCATTAAAGATTATGACAGATAAGTACACTTAAAAGTGAAAGTTAAATTAAAATCACATTTAGCATGAGTGAATATATAAATACCTAAAATGACTCACAAATGTCTATAAATTAATAAACAAAAATTAATGTGTGTCTCTAGATGGTGTGCAAAACAATAAAAATAAAAATAGTGGTAAGGATTTTACTGAATAAAAATTTGACATAATGTAAAAAACAAAAACCAAATGTAATAGCAGAGTGTGCAATAAGAAATACAATGTGAAGAAGGAGGAGGAGGAAGAGGAAGAGGAGGAAGAGGAAGAAGAAGAAGAGGAGGAGGAAGAAGAGAAAGAAAGAAAGAAACAAAGAAACAAAGAAAAGAAGAAAGAAAGAAAGAAATGTGATGCATGGAGCAAAAGCATGACAGATTTTTTACTGAAATCACACTCAAACAATGATTTTTCCATTCCAGTGACACATCATGAAGGGTAATAATCATGAGGACAGCTTGGCTTGTGAAATCTGAGACTTTTAATAAAAAAAAAAACAGAATTTTTATAATTTGGAGCACAGTGTGTATATTTTTTACAAATGCACATCTTATTATGTTTATGTTAGAAACAGGTCTCTAGAGGAACAAAAACAACAGAATTAGTATATAAATATATGACAAGAGTGATTTATTATATGGGCTTATATTACATGGGACAGATCAGTCCAACAGTGGGTGTCTGCAGCTGGAGTTACTAGGAACCTAGTAGCTAGACTAGATGCCTTAGGAATTCCAAATTGGGATTGACAATTTGAGAGAAGCTGAGGTTTTTCAGTCCATGTTGGATTGCCAGATCTGGGTTCTGGTATCAGTGAATGATGGCAGCAGAGTAGATACCAGCATCAGCAGGCAGCAAAGGCAGTTAGGCAAATGCAGTCTTGCTATTCTTTTGGACTTCTTTTTACCTGGGCTCCCAAAGGAGACTGCTACCCAGATGTACCTAGAGGCAATGGTCCCTTGATCTCAGAACTTTGACGAGTTATGAATCTCTGCAGTGACTGAAAAAAAAAATAAAGAATTTTCTTCAATCAAAGCTGACAAATAGCACACCCAAGGATATAAATATAAATATTTAGAAGACAGGTCATTAATTTAGCAAAGCAACAGTAGTAGCTTCTCCTCTGGGATCTATGGCTTCTTTGGTCACAGGCTTTATACCACATCCACAGGATAATAATTGAAAGTCCCGCTGCGTAGTGGGCCCCAAATCCAACCAGAGAGCAGTTAGTTATCTTGATATCGGTGATGTCACTATGGCATCACTAGGCCCACCTTGCCTGGCAGACATGTTGCAGAAGCCTGTGTCTACCAGGAATGCTGAAGAGACAGAAAGGATTGATTATGGCTCTGAGGCTGGCCATACTTTTACATTTTCTTATACTCTCTTCCATGTCAAACTGCACTTTTTAAATACCTTCTATGGAGGTTTTTGCTCATTTTCACCATACACCTGACTTAAGTACAGTAAGTCTTAGTGCACCCAAATGCTCTCTTGTTTCGAAATGTCCTCCACGAAACAAATTCCTCTATGATCGCCTTTAAATTCAACCATATTTACATTCCCAGGACACGTAGAATACAGTTAGAGATTTTTTCCAAAAAATCATGTGAATAACCTTAGCAGATTCTGATATTCTTTGTTCCCCTCTGAAATCTCAGGAGTCAGGGACCCATTGTCTATATTTCTCTTAGAAATCCTTTCCTCCAGGCTTCCACAAGACCCTTTCTCAAAATGAACAGAGCAAAATGAAGCAAGCAGAAAAAAAAAAAAAAATGAAAGCTACCTGAACAAAATCATTCAAAATGGTAAAATGCTGTGTTTTATTAGCTTTACTGTTTTACAAAGCAAATCAAAGAAGGTGCTGTGGTATTGTTGCCACCTGCTTGAAACTCTAGCTCCTCTGTTAATGCTTGCTTTCTCCTTTAGCATAACAGAAGCCATTTTGTTTTTAAATCGCCATTTTGACTATAAGGCGAAATTAAGTTCAAGTCCTAAGGCTCTACCTGCCTGAGAACTTGAAGAGCCTTTTTCTTATAATTCAATACTTGTTGAATGTTCTGCTTGAATTAATGATATTATGTTCAACTTGAACAAAATCCCAATACCCTGCTATGTTCCTTTCTCCTGGAACAGTGGGGAACCCGAAAAGTGCCCAAAGCCTATGTCCTAGCCAATCAGCTTTGGCTAGCTACCTAGATACAATGTACTTGGAACAAAATCAATTCTGCTTGTGTTTAGCTAGTCAAAATGATACACTAGTGCCTTCCCGTTGCTTCCTACCTGGAAGGCCTGCCTTAAAAACAGGTCATGGTCACAGTCTGACTCCTGAATCTAGATGTCTCTCTAACTGGTCAGTCTTTGTTCAGTGTTTAATAAGCTTCCATCTATCTGAGTCTGGTGTTAGAGTGGTCAGTGTGAGGCTGTTCTTGAGCTCTAACAGTATTATTTGTAGCATGTGAAAGATTTTTACCTTGGCTAAAACTTACTACTTCGTATTTTAATGGCACTTTAGTAATATCATCATGAGGGATTTGACTATTTAAAGGAAACCAGTCTATGGTCATCTATTTCTTATACGGGGAAACGGCAAGGAAGTCAGTGTAGTACACAGCATTCATTTCACTTCCCAATAGGTGTGGTTTTATGACTTCCTTTATTATCTGAGTCAAAGCTGACCTTCCCCAGTGAGTGAGAGGAGATGAAAACTTGCAGGGACACAAAATTAAAGTGTACATGGCACATATTTGTTCTTTTTCCTGGGAAATCCACATGGCAAAGCAGGAACTTTTCACTGTCTGAGCACCTTGCGGGAACAATGCTAAAGCATAAAGATATCATAATAGGATATTAATTCACTGCTTCTTAAAGAACAGTATTGAAAGATTGCTATATAGTATGTTTATATATGTGTCTGTTGATTTAACAGATTTGTCGATGACAATGGTGATTAAAATAAATAAATCTTGTTTCAGTTTAAAGCTTGCTAGTGTCCCAAACCTCAGCTGTATTTAAATATACCTTGCTCTTTATATAAGGAGTCATATGCACACTATGTATGGGTTGAGTTTGGCCATCAACTAAATTGGATGGATGCCAACCAGACCGTAACGTATCAACGGGATCACAGCCTGTTTCAAACTATAGAAGCAGCATGCTTTTTAGAGTGCTTAGCTTTGGTGGTACATATTTCTATTTTATCTTTATTGTAATGAGGAAACCCTGTCTTTAGCTCCCGCTGTGCACTTTTGGAGGGTTTTCCATATGGTTGCTGCTAAGTACTTGGCATTTTCCCAACTGTTACAATTGGGTCAGTGGGGGGGAAAGCTTAGGAGTAATAAAACTAGGTGACTGCAGCCGGGAGGAGTGTGATTCCTATCCTAGCGGCATCGTGTTGCCTCTCATGCATTCAAGCACAGCTCTGTGGCATTCATTACTATGGGCAGCTAGAGCAAGCTTTTTTTTTTCCCCCTGTGGCGTTTTCCACGAGAAAAGGCCAAGACCTGGATACAGTATCTCTCGCCCATTACATTTCTAATGTTGTTTACTTCACAATGTAAAAATGACTCGAGGAAGATAATCCGGTGACCCTCGAAAGTTTTCTTAACAAATTCTTGGCTACATTTAACTAACAGCAGCAGCAGCAGCAGCAGCAGCAGCAGCAGCAGCAGCAGCAGCAGCAGCAGCAGCAGCAGGCTTATCAGTTTTTAAGAGGGCTTTGATGTCTTATGAGGTAAAAAAAAAAAAAAGAAAAGCAGAAAGTAAATCTAATGGTCTCCAAAGCTTAAACATTCTTGAGATACATTTCGTAGGTCCCGAAATGAATAATCTTAACGTTTTAGGGTGTCCTTTACATAGAAAGGCACATCTAAGAAAATATGCTAGTACCACTGCTACGATGAGGTACTAATAATTGAGCCATGATCAACATCTCCAGGTTCAGGTATTTTGGGTTTTTTGTTTTGTGTTTTGCTTGTTTGCTTGTTTTTGTTGTTGTTTCAAAACTGTGCTTTTCCGTGGAAATATTCTGGAACTCTGTACGTAGACAAGGCTGTCCTGGAACTAATGAATATCCTCCTGCCTCTGCCTTCAGAGTGCTGGGATTAAATGCACCATCAACTGGCACTGTACTGGTTTTTAATCTCATAGAAGGCTGTGTTGCTGGGAAATATGTTCAAAACAAAATTGTGACTGTAAATAGGGAAAATAATTAATCGGAGAATTGTACACGTATTCCCACACAAGATTATGTTTTCCTTATTTATTTTGTACACTTAAGATTTTAAATAAACTGAGTGTGGTGGCTCACTTCTTTAATCGCAGCAGAGGTAGGAGTTCAAGACCAGCCTGGTTTACAAAAGCGAGTCCAGGATAGCCAGGGCTATACAGAGAAACCCTGTTTCTAAATAAATAAATAAATAAATAAATAAATAAATAAATAAATAAATAAATATGCTCTTCTTTTTACATGGTATGGAGACTTTTGGTATCAACTATCAATCTAGTGCTCCATTACAATGTACTAGATTCACTGTACAGCCAAAGTGTGTGTGTGTGTGTGTGTGTGTGTGTGTGTGTGTCTGCATGTTTTTTCCTGAGCATTTATAAGGCATCTAGAAAGAGTCGGCGACATTTAAGCAAGAATATAAGTAGCTTTTCACTCTTGTTTCTGGCCAGAAGCATTAAACAATAGTGTGGCATTAAGAAACTTCCTTGTCACTCCTTTCTTGATCAAACAATCTCCAGACCCCAGATCCCCAGAGACAGAGGCTGGCTGGTGGAGGCACCTGGAACCTGGCGGCAAATGAGGAGGGTCCGGCAGGAGGCAGAGCAGGAGGGAGAGCAGGAGGGCTCTCCGGGAGCTCCAGGGACCATGCCAGCAGGGCACTCTGGAGCATCTCCCCATGCGTGGCAAGTCCTACTGACATTAGTCAGTAGGTCATCAGTCAATCAATCACAGGTCCGCAGTCCTCCACTCCTCCCCAGGATCCCAAATTCCAGCTGCCTGGAACAAGGAGGAAAGAGCGGGGCAGGTTTCACATGTGTCCGAGGTCAGCACAGAAACCAACCGAGCACCCTGGGTAGTCCGGTACCGCTTGCTCCGCCAGCCAGCCTGTGTCTCTGCCGGTCGGGAGCCTGAGTCGTGAAGAGAGGGCAGCCTTTGAAGTGAGGGCAGCGCTGCGGCTTCAGACGCGCAGTGCGCAGGCGTGCTCGCAGAATGCGCAGGCGCCGCCTCGAAGTGACTTCTCCAAAAAGTGTCTTAGTTCCCGGTCACCTGAGCGCCCAGGACGCGTTCTCCCGAACCTCTCGGAGCCACTCCCGTTGCAGGGCGTTCCGGGAGACCCTGTCCTCCTCCTTCAGCCACTGCGAACCTCCCCGGGGCTCCGTCTTTCTTCCCGTCCTTTCCGCGGAGTTGGGCCGGACCGAACCGGGCCGAGCTGGGCCGCCCGGGCGCGGCCGCTGACCATGGCGTCCCTCTTCAAGAAGAAGACAGTGGACGGTGAGTTCAGGGCCGGGCTCATCCACCCGGGGTCTGGGGGTGTTCCGGCCAAGGCTCGGGTGCTGTCCCCGGAGGTGGGCCCCGGATCAGCTGCCCCACAGGTGACCATGGCTGTGTCACTCAGACTCCGTAGCCTCACCTGGCCGGTTTGTCCTCCTGATTGTACTCAACCCCACCCACCTTTTTCTTTTTCTTTTTCTTTTTCATTTTCATTTTCTTTTTCTTTTTCTTTTTTTCTTTGCCTCTTCAGAGTGACTCTGAGGAGGCAGAGCACTGCTGGCCCTCGGGTGTCGTTAGACTTGGCGACTTGACGAATTTCTTGTTGTTTTTTCCTGCTTGTTAGTTGCGCCCTCAGTGGAGACAAACCACTTCCTGACATCAGAAAGGGACGTGTCCTCTTTAGTGAAGGACAGGCCAGGAGGTAGCAGCAGGGTCCACTTAGGAAGTGAACTTGGAGCCAGGCTGGCTGTATCTTTACAAACACCTCAGCATTGCAGATGAGAAACGCCAGCAGAGTCCCATAAGTCCAAGGGAAGGGTCTGGGCATAGTTTTCATAGTGCAGATTTTTCCTTTGTGATTCTCTTTTTATTTTCCAACTAAAATGAGGGATGTGTAATTTGCATAGAAGTTCTCATTTTTAAAAACACTTATATTGTTTCAGGTGGCTCAGTGCCATCTTGTGAGGAGGGAAAAAGTGAATGTGCTGGAATGTACAAGTTCACAGGCAGTGATGTAGTGTGTATGTTATACGTGGCTGCCCCAGGTATTAAATTCATACCAAGTTAGTTAAAATGTGCTTTTCATTGCTGTCGAGTCCAGGTTGTTATTGATTCAACCAAATAATCACGCCTTTGTAAGGGTCTAACCCAACCACAGAAGGAGCAGTGGTAGCTAGACTGTGATTGGTACAAACCCAGAGCTCAGCCCTGAGTTGGGGTAACTCCTTCATTTCTTTGTGTTCACTGTTCTAGTGCCAGATTTGGGGGGAGGATAACAAAGACACCATCTCTACCCTGCTACAAGACCTTTCATATCAACACAACGTGTCATTTTATCTCTAATTCATAAAACAGCACGATGTAGTTTTGTCTTCTGTTGAGTGACTGATTTTTTTTTTCTTCTTCACTATATTGGCTTTTTACTGATAGAGAAAAACCAATTTCAGTATCTAGAATAGGTACTAACTTGCTGTATGCTATAACACAATTACATGAAATGGTTTTTGGTATTGTTTTTTGTTTTGTTTTGGTAATTTCCTGAGATTATTTTTTAATCATTAACATGACACTTTGGATTTGGGGGGAAGGTGCTTCAGTACCACTATTGTGATGCTGTATTCTACTCCGTCTTGGGGTCCTCTCCTTGTTGCTTAAGTTTTATATTGTAACAGTTTTTAATACATATATCTTCACTCTAATCATATATGGCGACAATAAGAATTTACTAAGCACAGAAAAAGTGGGCTCCTTTCTCACCTCGTTGCCACAATTTTGAACAATTTTTAACAGTAAAATCCAAATACTCCAGTTTTAATTGCTTAATTTCTGCTAAATATTTTCAAAGACAAACCTCATCTTTGTGCTTTCTGGTATTTTTAGCTACATGGTGACTTACATTATGGGAAGAAGAGACAATGGAGATGTTCAGGGAAGGTGTATGACTTCACATCCTTATGCAGTTAGCTTAGTCCTAATAGCAGGAGTTACTATTTTCTTTTCTGAACAGAATAGTTTTTGCTAGGTGCTGTTCCACTAAGTTGAAACTCTTACATGTGACATTTCTGAGTGTCAACTTGGACCCTGTGTGCATTTAGTCCATCTACCAATTTGCAGACTTGACATTTTCTTAAATTGTCGTATTAATTCAAATCATTTACTCATGCCTTAATTGTGGATCTGCATTTTCATCATTCCACTGTAGAGCTTTCCTGATGTTTTTCTCCCTTCTTAAGTTAAAAGAAAGGGCTCTTGTTTTGTATAATAGGTAAGCACTCCTCTCAGTAATGAGACAGTGTGTAGTGAAATTAATGTATTTTTTATGCATTTCTCTTAGTTCCTTGGGCATGCTATCAGTCATAAGATCTTTTACTGTAGACTGACGTTTTATCTGTCCTAACAGTAATGAAATTCTGATATATAAGGGAAGTAGGTAACTGCTTATGGATGTGGGGAATAATTGAAATCTTTTTGTCTCTGGATTGGCTGGAAGAATTATATACTATATCATTAAAGACTACTGCACATGTAAATTAAAATAGAGACAACATTACAACATCTTACTACTCAGAGTTATGTTTAATTCATTTTGACACAAAGATGAACAAGTCTCTACAGTGTACACTTTGTTACAGAATTTAATGAGAGGTGTATTTCAAAGCCACTAAAGAGAAGGATTCCTTCCGATTTGAAATTACAATTGAGCATGTGATTTCCCTTTCTGAGTTGTATTATATGTACATATACTTTTTATCATCTGTTTGTCTTTAGTGCTTTTTTTTCTTCTGTGTAGACAAATAGTGTTCTATTTTTTGAAGAGAATTATGAACCTGTTCAGCCAGCATAGCATTCCATTAGGACTTGTCATAACTGGGTAACTAATCTGGCCTTTGAACAAGTAAAGCGTTGAGGACAGGGGTGGAGCTAGGAATAGAGTTAATGGGTAAACAAGACAGTGGGTTTGACCCCAGAAATGGGGGGGAAAAGTGGCATTCTGTTTTATGTTTTGTTTGCTTGAGAGAGGGTCTGACAATGCTTTTCCTCATGACTGCACTACCTCAGCTTTCTTAGTAGAGAGGAGAATGACAGGCATTGGCACCATGCGCAGCTAAGACAGTCACTGTTTGTGTTGTTTAAACACTGTAATTTTTACCTGTGGCCTTCAGTAAAGACACCTTTACGTTTTAGGTAATTTTGTTTTGTTCTGTTTTGCTTTGTTTTTCAACACAGGGTTTCTCTTTGTAGTCTTGTGTGTCCTGGAACTCACTCTGTAGACCAGGCTGGCCTTGAACTCAGAGAGCCACCTGCTTCCAACTCCCTAGTGCTCGGAGTAAAGAAGTGGGCCATCACCACCTGTCAATTTGGGGTCCTTCTATAAACCAGTACTGAGCTAGGACTTGTGTCTGTTGTGCTTACTCAAGTCTCATGAAGTCTGTGACAGTAGCACTGCTGTTATCACCTTTTTATTGATGGAGCAGCTGAGTGCAAAGGGAATGGACTGAGTAACAGAAGTAGGTTTGCCATTCTGTGTCTCATCCTTGTAAGTATAATCATTGCTATGGTTTTTGTTTTGTTTTTGTTTTTGTTTTTTTGTTTGGTTTTTTAAGAGGTTAATCACATGCACACACACAGTTTAATTGGGTAATCTTAATACTTTTGTGAAATTGTCCATCTGTTTTTCACTTTTCCTATAAACTTGATTGTTTTCTTTGAATTAATACTGAAAGTTTAACTTCCATATTTGAAATAATGTCACTCTTCTTTTTTTGTTGATTTTGTTGTTGCTGTTGTTTTGAGACAGGGTTTCTCTGTGTAGCCTTGACTGTCCTGGACAGTAGATCAGGCTGGCCTCAAACTCACAGCAATACGTCTGCCTCTGCCTCCCAAATGCTGGGATTGAAGGCGTATGTCACCTGTTAAAGGTGCCTGCCCTTAGCATTTCTGCGGAATCTCCTGGCCATCAAGTAAGCCCCTTGAAGAACTGATGCATCACCTCAGTTTTCTTCTCAGGCATGCCTCCCCACTGCATTCCCAATAGCTTGTGTTGTCTCTCATGACATGGCATAACTCTTGCTAAGACTATCGTAGGTCACCACATCTAAGAGCCATTCATTAATGATTATTTCTAAGGCCCATGCTTAATGTTTGATCATTATAATTTCTTCCTCAAAATGACTTCTTTTGTCTTTTAGGGCCTGGTACTTAAAAAACAAAGAAAGAAGGAGAAAGGAAAGAAGGAAGAGGAGGGAAGGAGGGGGAGAGAGAGAGAGAGAGAGAGAGAGAGAGAGAGAGAGAGAGAGAGAGGAAGAAATAAACCAACAAAAGCTTTTATTTATTGTGTGTAAATGCCACTTAGTTTGCAGGTACCTGCTGAAACCAGAAGAGGTCACTGGATAGTTTGGAGCTGAGATTGTAGGCACTGTGCAGCATGGGTACTGGGAACTGAACTTGGGTCTTTTACTGTAGAACCATCTTCCCAGCTCCAGCAGTCTGGACTGGGTTTTATGTTTGGTTTGCTTGTTGTCTTTTTAAAAACTATCCCTCATATGTTAGGATTTTTCTTTGGTCTGTCTTGGGCTACCATTGTACAATCTCTCTACATCATTTGCTTTTCATTTTAGTTATAATTTACATGTAATTATAACCTAAAATTTGTTTTTCTATTTTTCTTTAAACCAGAATATCCAATAATTTGGTGACTATCTGCATATACTTTTTAAAAAACAGCCAAAATCTGAGATCCTGAAGGGAACTTAACTCTCTTAAAATCCACTCCTTCCTGGTCTGCCTCTTTCAGTGTGATTCTTGTTTATTTTACTTCCTGCCTTCACCTAATTACAGAGTCACTAATTACCAGCTCTTCCCTTTTTGCCCATTAAATGTTTGACACGTTCTGTGTGCCTGCGGCTCCCTGTCCTAATTCTGATCCTGCTTGTCTTGCCCTTCAGCAGTCAACATTCTGCTTTAATTTCTTGCGGCTTCTCAGACCTTTACATCCTTTATCTGCAAAACTGATGCTGTGATTGTGCTGTGCAGCTCAGGTCCTACCCTGCTGCCCCTCAGAGCACACTTCAAGGAACTGCTGTTACCAACCCTAGGATCTGGCTGTAGTGCCTGCCTTCCCTTGTCCTGACATGCTCTTATTTTTGCCACACCTCAGTCTTATGATCGTTCACTTATGTTCTACTGTTCATCAGTATACTGAAAATCAGCCAAAATAGTTTTACTTAGGACTCCCATGAACCTAGAAATCTTTTCTTTTTTCCCAGATTTGTCCTTCAGTTAGCATTCCCGGATACTCCCTCAAGCTGCAGAAGTACCACATGACTTCAGTTCCTACAGCTGTCATCTGCATCTCTACCACCCTTCAGTGGAACTAAAATTCTTTTGTACTAGAGGGCTTGTTCTAAGTCTTACCTTTCATTTTGGTTTCAGATTCTTCAGCCTTATTACTGTAGCCTTAAAATGGTAGCAATTACCAGTGAGATGATGTGTGCCCTAGCCCCAGAGCCTGATGATGTGTATTTCATATATCAGTGCCACTCCTTGAGAGCCTGCAGTGCATTCTAAAATGTTCTATAGGGAAGGAGCAGGGCTTCTTGGCTGTTGCCTTCTTGGATCATCTGTACATGTTGGTAGACATCTGTACATGCTGGTTGACTTCCATACATGCTGGTTGACTTACTTCCATACATGCCGGTTGACTTCCATACATGTTGGTTGACTTCCATACATACTGGTTGACTTCCATATGTGCTGGTTGGCTTCCATATATGCTGGTTGACATCCATACATGCTGGTTGACTTACATCCTGGTTGTCATCCGTACATGCTGGTTGTCCACAGATGGTGAGTTTTGACTAAGTTGGAATAAATCTGTCAAGAAGTCTGTTGTAGTCCCACATTTATGAACTATTAAGAGAGAAAGTACCAGCCTTAACAACTGAATCTCTTTCAACAAAATATCTTTTCTTTTTTCTAGGATAGAAGATAACAGTATTGTGCACTTACAGTTTTTAGGTCTTGCATAGAATGCTGAGTGTCTTCTTAATGATTATTATCCTGAATATTTTGTACTCTACTTACCCCATATTCTTAACAAAACAAAGAAAAATGACTAATTAAATGTGGGATTCAAGGGTACACTAATCTAGTCATATAGTTTTTCTTAACTGATTTTAGGTCAGCATTGTCAGGTACTAGCCTATGATGTTTCTTACCTTTCTTAACAGAAGTTCTCTGCATTTTCAGAGCAGATAACTCTAGAAAAATGTCTTCCATCTTATTTCCTCTTCCTACCCACTTCACGACAAGAGCAAATGAGACCAGACTTGCTGGCATATGCCCATCCAAGAAGCTCTCCTTAGCTCCTAAAGAAGTTGTCATTTTAAAACTTTGCTCGATTGAATTCCTCAGGCTTTCATGACTTTTGACACCATGGTAGATGGAATACAAATTTGCCTCCTATGCTGCCATGGGGCTCTTATTCCCATTTTGTCTTTAGTATTCTAACTTTCCTTTCTAAACTAGTCCTACTGATTCAGTTGAAGCTGGTGGCTTTTTAAAAAATTAATTTACCTTGTGAATAATAATTGATTTCATTATAATACTTATGCATTCCTGTAATGTGCTTGGATCATATTCGTTCCCTCTGTTTGGCATTGCTCCAACCTGTTACCTGAGTTGCTTATCTCCCTTGGCCACAGAAATGCTATTGGCATGGTCTCTCCTGTCCTGAATCTTACAGTCATTTTTGCCTTTGCTTTTGCTGTACTATGTCTTCGAATGTGATTAAATGGACACTGCCCCCTAAGCTGTTGTTTTGTACTGTTTCTGAAGCCTAAGAAATCAGTCTTATTTGCTAGCACATGAAATTCTCGTTCTTCCTCACTTGTACTTTCTTCTGCTTGAGGTAGTCTGGCATTTAGACCTTTCTATGACCTGACTTTAGTGCTTCTTTTTCTTTGTTTTGAGTTCATACCACATCTCAAGGTTTCTTTCTGTCATTGACTCTAGAAGATTGTATGTCTGCATGTCCATGACTCATATTCACTGTATTGCTTGGTGAATTTTCCCATCTGTGTTTAGCTGAACTCAATATTCAGAGCTTTTCTTCTAGTCACTGAGATTACTGGGGTTTGGACAGTACTAGTGCCACTGCCGTTTTGCCCACCCTTGTCACTGATGATAGTCCCTGCAGTTTACAGGCAAAGTCTAAAATAGTGTCTT
>OU015745.1:115010534-115025534 GCA_907169655.1 Acomys percivali | reverse complement strand
TGACTCCCCAGCCATAAAATTATTTTGTTGCTGCTTCATAACTGTAATTTTGCTACTGCTACTAATCATACTGTAAATATCTGATATGCAGGATATCTGATGTGCATCCCCCCAAAGGGGTATCGATCTGTAGGCTGAGAACCACTGCACCACCCCACCTCATCATGATTCCACAACCTCCTAAAGTAGTGCCTTTAGCTGGTGACAACTCTCCTTCAGGGGACTTTTCCACTCAAACAATAATAAAACATACTTTCTCTCCACCTCTTGCAGCCTTCCTCACTCGCCAGCCTTTGGAAACCACCATCTAGTCAGCCTCTGTGGAAATATCTTAGTTTCTACAGGCCAGTGCAGTTAGGCCGAAGCTTTCTTTCTGTACCCATCTTATTTTACTTCATGATCTTAAGGTCCAAAGGACTCCAGCGCTATCCAGGTCTTCACAAATGACAGAGTTTTATTCATGTAAATAATATTCCATTAGGAGTACATACCCATTTTCTTTCTACATGATCAGGTAATGGACACTTAGGTTACTTCTACTGACTACTGTGAATAGTATTGTATTGAAAAGTGTGAGTGCTGATGTGTCTTTTATACTGATGTCATTTACTTTGGATACATAACCAGAAATAAATTAAGTCATCCGGTAGCTAAATTTTTAAGTTTTTTAGAATTTCAGCTCCGTTTTCCATGTCTGTACTGGTGTACCTTTCTACCAGCGGTGTGTCAGCACCCATCTCCACATCCTCACTGGCCCTAACCCTTTTCTCAATAGCCCCCCTCAGTGAAAGTTTACCTTTGTCTTATATTTGTGTCTCCCTGATAACTAGTGTGTTGAGATTTGTTTTCATTTACGTATTGGTCACTTGTATACATTGTTTCAAGAAATATCTACTTATGTCTGTTGTTCAGTTTTTATTTATTTGTTTTTTTGCTATTGAGGTTTTAAGAGTTCCTTATGTATTCTGGATATCAACGCTCTGCCATATTTATAGCTCAGGAGTGCTCTCTTTAAGTCTTTATGTGTTTTCTATTCTGTAAGCTGGAGTTAAAATATGCATCTGCATCTTTGGAAAATCTGATGACTTAACTATAAAAAAGATTCAATAAAACATCACATGTGTGTTCCTTTCTGACATTTAGATAGTGCTGAAGTAGAGAGGTGAAATGGTACCTGTGTGTTTTGGGGTTTGAGGAGGTTGTTACATTTGCCGTTTGTAATTGTTTAATAATTCTCTAAGATAAATTTTATTCATATGTAATTTATAGTGAGTAAAACTTCAAAAGCACTACATATTTGTACAGAGCTTTCTATTCTTTATATAATCTATGGTTATAATAGATGTTTTAATATTTGATTAGTTTATAGTATATTAAATTAAAAGAAAAATTAACATGTAGTAAATCATAGTTTCCTTAGTCAGACATTCCCGACATACATTCGTAAATCATACATTTCCTTAGTCCAGTATTTTAAGTGGTATTGGGGAAACTTTTATAGTCATAAATTCAAGTTTCTTTTGTGCTTCTCCTAGACGTAATAAAGGAACAGAACCGAGAGTTGCGGGGCACACAGAGGGCTATAATCCGGGACCGAGCAGCCTTGGAGAAGCAAGAAAAGCAGCTGGTGAGTAGATCGTTGGATTTCAAGAGGACTTGAGAATAAATTTGGAAATTACTTAACTCAATAAAATGAATAATTCAGTACCTCCATATGAATAATTATCTAACTCAGAAAAGCAGCGAACAAGAGGTAAGTGGTTTACTTGAGTAAGACACAACACTTCACCTTTGCTGAATTTTCTACTTTTTATTGTGTCATTTGTTGACTTTATCAGAATTCAGTTTTCTGTTCATACAGAACAAATTATTCCAATAGTCTAGGAATAAATATGTATTAAAACAGATCTACCTTCTTGATTGACAGTAAAAATAAGAATAGTCATTGGAGACAAAAGAGAGTGAGAAATAACATCATGGCTCAGGGGTGTCTTACATGGTCTTTAGAGATGATTGTCCTATGACAGTTTGTTTTTAATTAGATGGATATGGCTCACCCTAAAATTCTCTTTACACTGTATTTTAAAACCCATGTTACTCCTGCTCTTAGAGCAGTTTTACTGAGTATTAAGAGACATGCAATAAATTCTACATATTTAGAGTATACCATTGATAATTTGATATAAGTGTATTCCCTGAAATTGTTCCTCTAGAAAAAGTAATAAACACAGCCATCGTTCCCAAATGAAATTCGTCCGAGCCATCCTCACTGTCTCTCTGTGTTTCTAAAATTGTATAAAGGTGTAATCACAAACAGACTCCTCTCTGGTTTCTTTCAGCACAGTTACTTAGAGGTTAATCATTTCTGCTGCATATATGATGGGTATGCGTGTTTCCTAATTCATCTGTTTGCTCCCTAAGTAGACTAATGGGTCTTTCCAGATTTCCCGTTAAGTGAAGCTACTATACGTATTCAACTGCATTTTTGTACATTTTAATTTCTTCTGGTTAATTACTGGAAGCAAGATACACGTTTAACCTTATATAAGAAAGTACAAAACAGTTTTCAGTGTCTATGCTATTTCTCTTTGCAACGGCTGAGAACTGCAGCTGTTGCACATAGCTGGAGTGCAGACCTTAATTGGAACCATTCTGTGGTGGGTTAGTAGATTGTGATCTTGAATTGTATGTCCCTAATCATGTGAGGCTGAGCTTCTGTTTGAATGAGCTTCATTTCCATTTACAGATATTCTTTGCTAAGATACCTGACTTTACTCATACCTCTTCATCAAATTCGTTGGTTTTTTGTTTGTTTGTTTTGTTTTACTCTTCTTTAAATATATTTTATTAATTTTTTCATATTACATCTCAATTGTCATCCCATCCCTAGTATCCTCCCATTCCTCCCTCCCTCCCATTTTTCCCTTACTCCTCTCCCCTTTGACTGTGACTGAGGGAGACCTCCTCCCCCTGCATATGCTCATAGACTATCAAGTCTCTTCTTGGTAGCCTGCTATCCTTCCTCTGAGTGCCACCAGGGGACGTGGTCAAATATGGGGCACCAGAGTTTGTGTGAAAGACAGTCCCCACTCTCCACTCAGCTGTGGAGAACGTCTTGTCCATTGGCTAGATCTGGGTAGGGATTTGAAGTTTACTGTACGTATTGTCCTTGGCTG
The DNA here is from genome assembly GCA_907169655.1 of Acomys percivali. Classification (NCBI taxonomy): domain Eukaryota; kingdom Metazoa; phylum Chordata; class Mammalia; order Rodentia; family Muridae; genus Acomys; species Acomys percivali. The sequence goes on along the minus strand of OU015745.1, from coordinate 115,022,358 downwards.
GTGCCATAGTTTGAGCAGGACCCCTGGGTATCTACATGTAATCAAATTCATTTTTAAAGACCTATTTTTATTTTTATTTGCATGTGTGCCTACAGGTACAGCCCACCACCTGCAAGGCCGGAAAAGGGTAGGAGAGTTACACATGGGTTCTGGGATCCCAGAGGGTACTGGGAACCAAGCTCCAGCCAGTGCTCATCGCCTCTGAGCTGTCTCTAGTCCCTCACCCACTTATTTTTGATCACCACAGTTGTTCGTGCTTGGGTACAAGCCTCGTGAAGAACATGCTTTGCAGGTGTGCTCTACAGGATTTTACATGTCTTTCATTTTCCTGGATGTCTTTTGATAAAGAAAAGTGATTTATTATGATGGAAACAATTAGTTTTCTTCTGTGGCTAATGCTTCTAACATATTAAGAAATCTTAGTCTCACAAAATTCAATAGTTGCTTCTCTTCTGTTTTCTGTTAGAACATTTAAAAAAAATAGTAGCTGAGTGTTTTTTGCCATTTGGTGCTGTGAGAGCCTGGGTTTTCTGTGGTGCTAGATAGAGAGATCTGTAACCTGTATAGCACTTCTCCTTACCTTATCTGTAGTAAGTCAGACCTCAATCATGGGCCTCTTCCAGGACTCTGTGCTGCATTGATAGGACTGTTCTCAAGCCAGGCTAGTGCTGTTGTCATTACTGTTGTTTTATAGTTAGACTTCAAGTTAGAGAAACTTCATCAATCACCTTGGTGCTTTTTTTTCCCTCAGAATCCTTTATGGCTCAGTGTTTGTCAGCCTTCCTAATGCTGTGACCCTTTAATATAGTTCCTCATGTTGTGGTGATCCCAAGCATAAAATTACTGGGTTTTTTTGTTGTTGTTGTTGTTCACTTTACAGCCTGATTTAGCCCCCTCCCTCTTCTCTTCCTGGTCCTACTCTCCCTCCCCCATCTCCCCTCCACCACTCCTCTAGTCCTTAGAAAGGGGGACCCTCCTCTTCTATCATCTGACCTCAGCCTATCCTGTCTCCTGGACTGCCTGCATCCTCTTTCTTCCTCTGTGTCCTGGCAAGGCCGTCCTGCCAGGGGGAAGTGATCAACAAGTGTGTTCCAGATTCCCATGTCAGAGGCAGCCCCTACTCCCTATATTGTGGAACCCACAAGGAAACTGTGCTGCTATCGACTACATCTGAGCAGAGGGTCCAGGTCCTCACCATGCATGCATGGTCCTTGGTTGGTGCATCAGTCTCTCCAACAAAGCCTCTCCCCTGCCACTTCCCTGCAGCCTGGCCCACATTTGTTGCCTCCATTGGTCTCCTCGTGGACCTCCTGTCCCCTCCAGGTCCTTCTATCCAACTCTTCCATAAGATTCCCTGCACTCCACCCCAAAATTTGCCTGTGAGTCCCAGCCCCCCACTGGATGGAGTATTTCAGAGGACCTCTATGATAGGCTCATTTCCTGTTTCTTCACTTCAACTGCTTCCAATGTCTATTGTATTTGCCCTTCTGAATGAGAATTAGGTCTTTGTATTGTAGTGTGGTTATCATGTATTATTTGGCTAATATCCGTTTATAAGTGAATATATCCCATGCATGTCTTTCTGGGTCTGGGATACCTCATTCAGGAAGATCATTTCTAGTTCCATCCATTTGCCTGCAAATTTCAAGATTTCCTGTTTTTAATAGCTGAGTAGTATTCCATTGTGTAAATGTACCAAAGTTTCTTTATCCATTCTTTGGTTGAGGGACATATAGGCTGTTTCCCAACTCTGGCTATTATGAGTAAAGCTGCTAAGAACATAATTGAGCAAATGCCCTTGTTGTATGGTGGAGCATCTTTCGGGTATATGCTCTTGAGTGGTGTGGCTGCATCTTGACGTAGAACTATTCCCAATTTTCTGAGAAAGCACAAGACTGATTTCCAAAGTGGTTGTAGAAGTTTGCACTCCCAACAACAATGGAGAAGTATTCCCCTTTCTCCACATCTGTTCCAATATGTGCTGTCACTTGAGTTTTTGATCTTAGCCATTCTGACAGATGGAAGATGGAATCTCAGAGTCATTTTGATTTGCATTTCCCTGATGACCAGGGATGTGAGCATTTCTCGGCCATTCAATAATCCTTGGTTGAGAATTCCCTGTTTAGTTCTTTACACCATTTTTAAATTGGATCATTTGGTTTGCTGATGTTTAACTTCTTGAGTTCTTTATATATTTTGGATATTAGCTATTTGCTGGATATGGGGTTGTTGTTTTGTCTGTTCACAGTGTCCTTTGCCTTACAGAAGCTTTTCAGTTTCATGAGGTCCCATTTATTAATTGTTGACCTTAGAGCATGAGCTGTTGGTATTCTGTTCAAGAAGTTTTTTCCTGTTCCAATGAGCTCAAGGCTCTTTCATATTTTTTCTTCTAACAGATTTAGTGTATCTGGTTTTATGTTGACATCTTTAATCCACTTGGACTTAGTTTTGTATAGGGTAATCAATAAGAGGCTATTTGCATTTTCCATTGTATGATTTTGGCTTCTTTGTCAAAAATCAAGTGTCCATACATGTGTGGGTTTATTTCTGGGTCTTCAATTTGATTCCATTGACCCATCTGTTTGTGTCTATGCCAGTATCATGCAGTTTTTTGTTTTTGTTTTTTACTGTTGCTCTATTAGTACAGCTTGACATCAGAGATGGAGCTACATCCAGAAGATTTTTTTTTTTTTTTTCGAGACAGGGTTTCTCTGTGTAGCCTTGGCTGTCCTAGACTCGCTTTGTAGACCAGGCTGGCGTCGAACTCATAGAGATCGACCTGCCTCTCCCTCCCGAGTGCTGGGATTAAAGGCGTGCACCACCATTGCCCAGCGAAGATCTTTATTGTATAGGATTGTCTATTCAGGGTTTTTTGTTTTGTTTTGTTTTTTCATATGAAGTTGAGAATTGTTCTTTCAAGATGTGTAAAGAATTGTGTTGGCATTTTGGTCAGAATTGCATTGAATCTGTAGATTGCTTTTGGTAAGATGGCCAGTTTTACTAAGTTAAACCTACTGATCCATGAGCTTGGGAGATCTTTCCATGTTTTGCTATCTTCTTCAATTTCTTTTTTCAAAGACTTGAAGTTTTTTTCTTACAAGTCTTTCACTTGCTTGGTTAGAGTTACCCCAAGATACTTTATGGGGTTTGTGGCTATTGTGAAGGGTGTAGTTTCCCTAATTTCTTTATCATCCTGTTTGTCTTTTATATAAAAAAGGGCTACTGATTTTTTTGAGTTGATTTTGTGTCCAGCCACTTTGCTGAAGGTGCTTATCAGCTATAGGAGTTCTGTGAGGTCACTTCATGTGCAAATAGTGTGAAACATGTGCAAATATGATAATTTAACTTTTTCTTTTCCAATGTGTATCCCTTTGAACTCCTTTAGTTGTCTTATTGCTCTAACTAGGACTTCAAGTATTATATTGAAGAAAAAGAGTGGACAACTTTGTCGTGTTCCTGATTTCAGTAGAATTGATTTAGTTTCTCTCCATTTAGTTTGATGGTGGCCTTGCTGTATTATTTCCTTTACTATATTTAGGTATGTGCCTTGTATCCTTGATCGCCACAAGACTTTTAACATAAATGAGTGTTGGATTTTGTCAAATATTTTTCAGCATCTAAGGCAATGTTCATGTGGTTTTTTTCTTTCAGTTTGTTTATATCATGGTTTACATTGATGGATTTCCGTATATTGAATCATCCCTCCATGCCTGGGATGAAGCCTGCTTGGTCTACTCCATAACTGTAATTTTGTTACTGTTATGCATTGCAATATAAATATTTTTGGAGATAGAGGATTGTCAAAGGAGTCACTTCCCAGATTGAGAACTGCTGCTTTCACTTATTTCAGGTCCTTCAGGTCCATGGTAACTTTAAAACAAACCTGTCACCTCTACAGAAATGACTAGATTTTGATTGGAGTCACACTAAATCTGTGAATTATTTGGAAGACTTAACATTTTAACAATAAGTCTTACTTCCCATAAGTGTTTTTATATATGATGTTATTAGATCTTTGAAATGTTTCATTTTTTCTTACTTGTAAGCATATACCCTTGTATTTCTTTGGATGCTATTGTTCTAAGAAAAATGAATTTCTGGTTATTCTTGACTGGTATACATAGAGATGAGCCAATTTTTTTATGCGTATCATGAATCCTATAAGGTTCCTCAGCTCATTTATTCCTGTAGCCTTTTGTATGTGCCATGAGAATTTTACATCAATGGATTATATCCTCATAAAAAGGACGGCTTTACTTCTGTATTTCCTGTCTTGGATCCTCTTTATGATACATTTTTAGGAATTGTTTGAGAATTTCATACCATGTGGTTTGATTGTATTCACCCCACACTCAGGCCTCTAACTCCTCTCAGACCGCCTCTGTCTCCGCTTCATGTCTGCTTCCCCCGCAATAACCTACAAGTTGCACACTGCTGAAATGTCCTGTCGCCCACCTCCACCCTACCCAAGAAGTGCATCTGCCCTTTCTTCCTCCAGTGTTCTAATCTATAGACACTGCTCTGCCCCCACTGACCACTGATCTCAGATGAGTCGCTGCAGTGCTTGCGCCAAGCAAACCTTTTGATATGTTAACAACGAACTCTTAGAGCACTCTGAGAACTGTGATATAGCAGAGGAAAGCTGTGCATTCCTTTCCTTAAAGGGAAGGCAGAAGTTTGTCTTAGGTACATGTGTATAATAAAAGTAAACACAGTACAGGGATGATTTGGCTTTGCAGTTTCAGGCATCATTGGGATCTTGACACATCACAATGGATAAGAGAAAACAACTATGCTTGAAACAATCCTAGCAGTATGTTTAAGAGAGGGGCTGATGTCTTTCTCTTGGACGCATTATATATGTGACTGTTTCTCCTTTTTGTCTTGGCAGTGGTGATTAACATACTGTGAAACACAGTTAACCATATATGCACACACTCAGGAAGGTGCTGGTGGTTTTATGTTGTACTTCTGTTATTATGAGATGCTCCTTTTAACTTCCGGCACTTTTGCTTATTCTCAGGGTTACTTGCTCTGAAATTAATATAACCACTCTACATTTTCAGACTTTGGTAATTTTTATAATGACTTTCCATCTTTTAAAGACACCTTTGCTCTTGTGTTTAAGTTTGGTTTTGCAATAGCATATAGTTAGATTTGCTTTTATCCATTTCAACAGTTTCCTTTTAATTGAGGAATAAGATGAACTATTTGTTTCAGTGCAGCTATCTGTATTATTAACTTGTCTTACCTATTTTGGATTTTCATTTTATAGTTTCCCTGGACTCTTGGGACACACTGTTTTGTAGACTTGCTTTATTCTTAAGGATGAAGGTAGCACTATGTGAACATGTGGCAGAGACTCTCAAGCTCCACTTATCCTCTCTGACTTTATGTTCCTCTTCTTAGGAACTAGAAATTAAGAAGATGGCCAAGATTGGTAATAAAGAAGCCTGCAGGGTGTTAGCTAAGCAGCTTGTCCATCTACGGAAACAGAAGACAAGAACTTTTGCTGTGAGCTCCAAAGTAACATCTATGTCCACCCAAACAAAAGTGATGAACTCCCAGATGAAGATGGCCGGTGCCATGTCTACCACTGCAAAGGTATCTAGGAGCTTCTGCAGCTTTTTATCAAGGACATGTAATACTGATATTCAAGGCAGATTGTAAAGCACTTGCTGGTACATTTGTGGTATGAAGATTTTAGTTATTAATAAAATGAGTTATAATACTAAATCCAAGTAATTGCTTCTAGCTTAGTTACTGGTGTGTCAAAAAGGATGGATATTCTCATTCCCCACACATCTCGTGTTGCTTCAAAGTTTATATGGAATTGACTTAGAATAGTGTTTTGTTTTTTTGCTTTTGTTACTTTTTTTTCAGTAAATTGTCAGAAAATTTGGGGGTTTCTTTATTATTATTCTGATTACTTTTGAGTAATAATTTCCTCTTGATTCACCTATAAATAATATGAGTATTATAAATGGAAACTTGCATTTCAGGAGCTTAGAAACTTACATTTATATATAATTATATGTATGTGTGTGTAATTGTGTGTGTGTGTGTGTGTATAATCAATGCATTGATTGTCAGTTTCAAGGACACTGAGCATTCCAGTTATTGATAAAAATACACAAGAGTAAGTCCTTTTGGTCTTCCTGATAGTCTTACAGGCGGACAGAATTAAAAGAGTGACTAATTTAAGGACAAAGTCATATGACAATCATATAGCTAGACTGGTAACTTTGCACCAGTGTTGAGCTTATAGTTTTCTGTAAATGATAAGCTCAGAACTGATATCTAAAATGTTTTTGGGTATGAGTTTTGTGTATGAGTATCTGAATTGGAATTCTTAATTAAGTGTCTTAGGAACATATTATTTGGTCAGCAAGTATTTGTCAGGTACTTAAGTAGCTCAGATGAAATGGCTAATCTAGGACTTAGCCTGCATGGAGCTTTAAGAGTCTCTTTAAGAGGCAGCTCACAGGCAATGTAGTGTATACAGGACTCTAAAATTTTACTCACACTCAGATAACATTTCGCTGAATGGTCTGACCTTGGCAAATTTTTGATCCATCTGTGACTTTGCTCTTTATTTGTAATAGGATGAAGAGAAGGAATCAGCAAGGAAGTTCTTGTGTTTTAATTGTCATTTAACTTTAATTTTACTATACGTAAATTGCTTAGAACAGAAAGGAGCAGTCAAGGGACTAGTGTATGTAACAGTCGTGTGCCAGGGACAGTGCAGACATTTAAGAAGATAAAAGTTCACTATGAGGACAGAGCTGTAGTGGAGAATGAGTCTGTCTTGTTAAAGCATATTTCAATTGTTTGGTCCCATTGACAAGTTCTTTAATTAGACGTAATACTAGGTCAGTGGAAAGACTGTGTTTGATGTGCTGCCTTTAGACCTACTCTGTAGTACGGCTTTCATAATTAGGTAGCTAAAATTGCTTTTTTTATTTCTTAAAGACAATGCAAGCAGTCAACAAAAAAATGGATCCACAGAAAACACTACAAACAATGCAGAATTTCCAGAAGGAAAACATGAAAATGGAAATGACTGAAGAAATGAGTAAGTTTAAGAAACATGTAATGTTCTCCTCTTTTAATTACCCAAGTTTATGTCACAGCAGTCCCATGTTCTGGTCAAGTGCATAGATGATTAAGACAGAAGTTACACCAGTGTGAGAGGCATTCATGCCATGACTAAACATTCTTTCAGTATTTTAACTGAAGGGGACGTGTAAAATATGCTCTGCCAGTAGCACAACGTACACAGGGCTTACACAGGTCAAAGCCAGACTCGGTCCCAGTACTGAAAAGGGAAAGTGGACATTATCTCTCATGGCCAACCAAAAAGATATCTTCAACTCACATCACCTGCAGAAGAAAAGTTAGTTTTCTCCAATGGAGTCTGTGCCTATACAAACTGTTCTTGGGGGCAGGCCCCAAGCCTGACAGTAGAAGGCCAATTCAAAGCTAATATTAGAGGGTTTTTGTGTCATAATGCTTTGTCTAGGCATTTGTTATTATTATTTTCACCTTACTAATCAATCTTTTGCTTATTTATAATAGATTCCAATTGGTGTTTTTATTTGTTTTTTTGTTTGTATGTGTATGTATATGTGTGTGTGTATGATTTTTAAGCTATTTCTCACCTTTGTTTATTAGTTTGTTGTGTTCTATTTTCTTTTTTTACTGGCCTGTTTGTTTTCTAAAAAGAGAGAAAGATGGAGTAGATTTGGACGAGACTGGGGATGTGTGGAGGATTTGGGATGGATGAGGGAGGGGAAACTCTGAACAGTTAAGAAAAAGGTTGTACCATAGTCATTACTTAGCAGCTTTTAATTTTCCAGAATAGTATAGAACAGTGGTTTCTAAAGTCTCAGTGTGGTATCACAGTGGAGCCCGGTTCTTGTTAGAGGAGAGGCAGTGAGCTCCTGCTTATGCTTTTTTTTTTATTATTAATTTATTCTTGTTACATCTCAATGGTTATCCCATCCCTTGTATCCTCCCATTCTTCCCTCCCTACCATTCTTCCCTCCCTCCCATTTTCCCCTTATTCCCCTCCCCTCTGACTGTTCCTGAGGGGGATTACCTACCCTGTATATGCTCATAGGGTATCAAGTCTCTTCTCGGTGACCTGTTGTCCTTCCTCTAAGTGCCACCAGGTCTCCCCCTCCAGGGGCCATGGTCAAATGTGAGGCACCAGAGTACGTGAGAAAGTCATATCCCACTCTCCACTCAAGTGTGGAAACTGTTCTGACCATTGGCTAGATCTGGGTAGGGGTTTAAAGTTTACCGCCTGTATTGTCCTTGACTGGTGCCTTAGTTTGAGCAGGACCCCTTGGCCAAAATCTGCCTATCATATGCTTTTATGTCAGAAAATACCATAGGTTTTAGTTTCTAAGCAAATCATGGTAGAAAATGGTGAATAAAAGAAAGTGGCCTCAAATCTATTCAATGGAAAAAGGATAGCATCTTCAACAAATGGTGCTGGTCTAACTGGATGTCTACTTGTAAAAAAATGCAATTAGACCCATATTTGTCACCATGTACAAAACTCAAGTCCAAGTGGATCAAAGACCTCAACATAAAACCAGAGACACTAAACTGGTTAGAAGAAAAAGTGGGGAAGAGCCTGGAACACATTGGCACAGGAGACAACTCCCTGAACAGAACACCAACAGCCCAGGCCTTAGGGTCAGCAATTAACAAAGGGGACTTCATGAGGCTGAGAAGCTTCTGTAAGGCTAGAGACACTGTCAACAGAACAAAGCAACAGCCTACAGACTGGGAAAAGATCTTCACCAACCCCACATCTGACAAAGGTCTAATATCCAAAAAATATAAAGAACTCAAGAAATTAAACACCACCAAACCAAATAACCCAATTGAGAAATGGGGCTTGGAACTAAACAGAGAATTCTCAACAGAGGAATATCGAATGGCTGAGAAACACTTAAAGAAATGTTCAACCTCCTTAATCATCAGGGAAATGCAAATCAAAACAACTCTGAGATTCCATCTTATAGCCATCAGAATGGCTAAGATCAAAAACTCAAGTGACACCACATGCTGGTGAGGATGTGGAGAGAGAGGAACACTCCTTCATTGCTGGTGGGAATGCAAACTAGTACAGCCACTTTGGAAATCTATCTGGTGCTATCTCACACAACTGGGAATAAGACTTCCTCAAGACCCAGCATGGGGAAATAGAAGAATCCAGTGGGTCCTAGAAACTTATAAGTAGAACATTATGATGGGCAGATAAGGGCCCAGGGGTCCTGCTCAAACTATGGCACCAGCCAAGGCAATATGTGCAGTAAACTTCCAACCCCTACCCAGATCTAGCCAATGGACAGGACATTCTCCACAGTTGAGTGGAGAGTGGGGACTGACTTTCACACGTACTCTGGTGCTCCATATTTGACCATGTCCCCAGGATGGGGAGACGTGGTGGCACTCAGAGGAAGGATAACAGGCTAACAAGAAGAGACTTGATACCCTATGAGCATATACAGGGGGAGGAGGTCCCCTTTAGTCACAGACATAGGAGAGGGAGTAAGGGGAAAATGGGAGGGAGGGAGGAATGGGAGGATACAAGGGATGGGATGACAATTGAAATGTAATATAAATATTAATAAAATATATTTTAAAAAAAGAAAATGGCCTCCACCCAGCTATTGGTACTGATGCTGCTGCACATTTCTGCTCTGTGCATTCCTGTATTTATAAAACTGAGAGCACATGCAGCTGTGAATGCATTCTTTACCATGCTGCGATAACATAGGCTTGCACTTTCTTATCGGGCTGAGTTTGTGTTTGCCTAGTGTGCCTTAGGCCCTATTTGCTTCCCAACACCAGAAGAAAAACATAATTTTAGTTTTAGTATATCACTGATTATCAACAGAGCATTATTAAACTCTTTATTTTCATTAGTAGGTTTAGCTTCAGATTTCCAGTGTATTTGACAATCTGTCTTTAACAACAATAACAATAACAAAAACCCTGCACACTCATGGAATGTGAACAACTGCCTCCTGGGTCAAGGATGTAGTAAGGAAATTAAAGACTTCCTAAAATTCAATGGAAATGAATGCATAATATACCCAAACTTACAGGACACAGGTGAAAGCAGTGCTAAGAGGAAAGTTCACAGCCTTCTAAGGAAATTAGGGAGAACTCATACTAGTAATTTAACAGCTCACCTGAAAGCTCTAGAAAAAAAGGAAGCAAACAAACCCAAGAGGAGTGGAAAGCAGGAAATAATCAAACTCATGGCAGAAATAAATAAATTAGAAACAAAGAGAACAATATAAAGAATATAAATGGCAACAGTTATGATAGACACAATGGCTTCCTGAATAAATGACATCTTATTGATTATAGATTAACTTATAAATTTAAGTTGAATTCTTCAAAGTGGATCTCAACTGTTGTATAGCTGGAAACCATCAAAGCATATTAGATAATGATCATTATATAGATGATAATTCTCTTGTCGTTAGAAAAATTTCCTGATAATGTTTGAAAGAGCCTTTCTCTGTTTTTGTAAGGCATGAAATAGAAAACAAACAATGGTTTGAATGATCACTGATGGCACTCATAATGTTATCATCATGAAGAGAAGGCCACAGTCTCATGGGGAACAGGAGTCTGTTGATCCAGTTTGCTGTACTAGATGATAAATTGAAATGCTGGCCGGTGAGCTGAGCTAAGCTGGCAGAGCCCTGTCTCCAGACAGCCAGAAAATGATACTATGATGCAAAATATTGACATATAAATGTTTCAGTCCTGACCAGGGAGTGCTGACAGGTCACTATGCCATTATTGGTAAAATACATATTGGGATCAATTTGTTGGGAAGAAGTTTGAGGTCTCATAAATAAATCGTAGTTTATACTGTCAGGGAACCAACAAAGTAAAATACTCAGTTTTAAAGAAAGATTGTCTGCTGTCCTTCCTCTGAGTCGGCAGACAATCTTTCTTTAAAACTGAGTATTTTACTTTGTTGGTACTCAGAGGAAGGACAGCAGGTCACCGAGAAGAGACTTGATACCCTATGAGCATATACAGAGGGCGGTAATCCCTCTGAGGAACAGTCATAGGGGAGGGGAATAAGGGGAAAATGGGAGGGAGGGAAGAATGGGAGGATACAAGGGATGGAATAACCATTGAGATGTAACAAGAATAAATTAATAAAAAAATAAATAAATAAAAATAAAAATAAAAATAAAAAAATAAAAAAAATAAAATAAAGAAAGATTGTCCTGGCTAGGACTTCAGTAAGATGTCATTTATTCAGGAAGCTATTATGTCTGTCATAGCTGTTGCCACTTATATTTTCTGTACTTTTTAAATCTAAAATAACACTAGTTTAAAAAACCCCTATAATGTGTACATTAACAAAATTGTCACTGCAGATAAAGTCCAAGTGTAAATAAGCATCCTCTTTTTCTTTCATTGAAAGCACTTTTTTGTATCCTATATTATATCCTGATTATAGTTTCCTCTTCTTCTACTCCTCCCAGGTCCTCCCCTTTCCTATCGGGATCCATCCCTTTTTTGTCTCTCATTAGAAAACCAAAGGGCTTCCAATGGATAGTAACTAATATAATAGAGTACATAATAAATATAAAATACCATGAAGCAAAGCTAACACATCATAATAGGAAAGGAAAAAGCCCCAGAGGAGGAAAAAAAAAAGACCCACTTCTTTGCACATTTAGGAATCCCATAAAAACACAAAACTGGAAGCCATAATATATATACAAAGGACCTGTAGGGTATTTTAAGGTGTGTGTGTGTGTGTGTGTGT
>OU015745.1:114994195-115010524 GCA_907169655.1 Acomys percivali | reverse complement strand
TGTGTGTGTGTGTGTGTGTGTGTGTGTGTGTGTGTGTGTGTGTGTGTTTTAAACAAGATAATTTGAAAAAATGACAAAAGCCCTGACATGACATTAGGAGATAAGGAACTTCCAAAGATGCCGTTGAATTTGTTTTCTGTTGGCATCTACTGCTGGGCATGCACTTTGTTTCCCCAGTGAGACTACCATGGATAAAATTAAGTTTTCATTTGCTTCTGGGTTAGCGATGAGGTAAATGTCCACTTCTCCTCTGAGCTCTGGAGCCCACCTGTGCATGCTGCCTCAGTCTCTATGACCTCACATGTGTGTGGAGCTTGTTTAGAGTGGCTTGTTTCCTTAGTGTCCTCTGGCTCTTACACCCTTTCCACTATGTATTCTAAACAGGGTTCCCTGAGCTCCAAAGGGAAGGATTTGATGGAGACATCATTTCAGCCTTAGAGCTACAAGTCCTCTCACTCTGCACTGATTGTCTCCCTGGGGGTCTCTATTTATTCCCACCTGCTGCAGGAGGAAGCTTCTCTGACGTTGGCTGAGCAAGGCTCTTATGAGTGTAGCAGAATATCACTAGGAGTCATGGGATTGCTAAGTTCTCTTAGTAGAACACTAGTCTTTGATTTTATTCTAGGCCACTGTGCAGTCTTTTCTTGCTCACCCAAGCAGCATGGAGTATGGGTTCCATCTTGTGGAACAGCCTTAAGTCAAATCCCATATGGGTCGGTTACCTCTACAAGGTTTTTGTGCTCCATTGCCCAAACTTACCCACATTCAGGCTTTGGAACAAGGCCTGTGGATGTGTTTATGTCATTGTCACATGTCTTCTGTTTCCTGACTGTGCTTCTACGGTGCTCACCTTCTGTCCCTCCCTCACCTGTTCTGCAACACTTCTTCACAGAGACCGTCACAGACCTGGCCTGGCCTTTCACCTGCTTTGCTATCATTACCATTCAGGTTACTCCCTGCTGACGTGATACTGTAGAAGCTTTCTTCTGGAGCATTCCAGTGGGATCCTTGCAGTGTGTTCTTGCTGATCACAGAGACACAACAATAACAACGGCAAAAACAACAAAAGCACATACAAAAAATAAAAAATAAAGCAGGGTTTTTCGTTTTGTGTGTAGTTTTGTTTTGTTTTGTTTTGTTTTGTTTTTGTTTTTGTTTTTAAGGAAAGATTTGATAGGCCAGTATGAATTCTGAGCCACAGAAAGTCAAAATGACTTGCTCTTAAAGCTTCTCAATATTAAATACAAGAACTGAGATCCTAATTTGGTTCTAATTTTTGTCCTAATTTGTGCTTTTATTTCTTAGAAATAATATTCTATGACATTTCATGTGTATCATAAGCTTTTTAGCCCTTTCTAGATTTACATTTTACTATTTAACCAGCAAAATTTAAAAAATATAACCAATATTCAGTTTCATTATAAATGAACAGGCTACAGAAAGCTAGTGTGCACAGCGAAGCAGAGAGACCTGCTGGTGTCACAGATCAGTCTAACTTTTTTTCCTGTGTCAGATATAAGATCGGTGATTTCGGATATTAGATAAGATGTCTTGTGATGTTGCATACCATCTTACGATGAGAGGAACATGAAGGTTCTAAAGTGTTTGCGCTATGGTCATGCCCCAGACGGTCCAGTGTCTCATGTCATAGCTCATACGCCCATGAAATGTGGCTGCTAACTGTTGCACTGTGAATGAGGACGTGCTAAGAACTCCCTGTGGATACTATGTCACATACTCAGCCTGTAACTAGGCGCCCCCTGGCATTTTGGCCATAAGGAGATCAAAGTAATTTGTTTACCCTTCCATTTCCTCTGAATATTTTGGGTAATTCCTATCATAGGCTAATATCTCTCCCCCCCACCACCCCTTTCTGGCTTTTTCCATCATTCCCCCTTCAGTTAACAACCAAGCAGAGTAAGTTCTTCACCTTGAATTTGTCCCTGTTGCTTCTGTGTGTATCTCTGTCAGGTCAAGTCGTAGTTCTTTCCTCCAGGTCTGTCTTACTCATTTCCAGTGGGATGTGCTCTCTTTCTGCTCAAAGTCATTGAATGTTCATTCCATATACAACAATATGTTGTTTTGCTTTCTATTTGGGAATAAACCGGAAGTCGTCATTCATTATCTGTTCTTCCAATGTGTGTGTGTTGCATGGCAAACACAGGCATGTGTGTGTGTACAGATTCAAATGTAAATATGTAATCCTAGCTTTTCCCAAAACCAAGAATGCCTGCCCTCTATAACTTAAGCTGATGCTCTCCAGTCAGAACTCTTTGGATATGTATTTGGGGTTGGAAAGAAAGAAGGAGGGTGATAGCATTAATAAACTTGTGCAGCTTGGTCAAAATTAGTAAAATAGCCATGCATTTTACCTGTATCTTGGAAATATGATAAATAAACTGAAAGGTAGTTATCTCCTCGATGGCAACGGACACTTCGATTGTTGCAAACGTGTTCATGAATAGAATTAATAGCTTAGTGGATACCATTTGTGGAATCATATTTTAAAACTATAAGCCTATATCTGTAACTGTCACATAGATTTGTTCAAGATCCTACTTTTATAAATAATGTTTTATTCTGGTGCTGGAACTTAAACTCAGGGCCCTTTGCATCGTAATCACAATGTCACTGAGGTTTGTTTTATTACAGGATTATGTGTTTAAAATGGTATTGTCTCAGAAGTGTGTTCATCAGTATAAATCGTTGATGGTTGAAACTTGAGTTTTGTATTTGGTAGTTCCTCTAAATTTGTTCCTTAAATATTAAAAATATGTCTGTATAGTTTGATTATATTCTGAAAATATAAATCTAACTTGTAACACATTTGAAACTAATCACTTTGTTCACTTTCTTTTCCCTGAAAGTCAATGACACCCTTGATGACATCTTTGATGGCTCTGATGATGAAGAAGAAAGCCAGGACATTGTGAATCAAGTTCTTGACGAAATTGGGATCGAAATCTCTGGAAAGGTGAGAACAGCTGCTCTTCATAATGAAAATGGCCTCAGCCACTGCTCAGCTCGTTATGCTACCTGCACGGTTTTCTGTGTGTGTCAGAAGAATGTGCGTCCTCTGTCCTCATCCAAATGCTGATTAACTCTTCCCCCCATCTTTGTCTGTAATATAGATGGCCAAAGCTCCATCGGCTGCACGAAGCTTACCGTCTGCCTCCACTTCAAAGGCTACCATCTCCGATGAAGAGATTGAACGGCAACTCAAAGCTTTAGGGGTGGATTAGATCAAAAAGCCATATTATTCTCACTTTGTTCTAAAGTGGGCCCAGTGTAGATTCCTTTTACAAAACACATTCATTTTGCAAAAATGAAGACCATGAGTGAACAGTTGCTTCCTGACCCATGGCTATTTTGTATCTTTTGCCAAAGAATGCCAGTGATGCAAAAATGGGAACAGTTTGGGTTTTAACAAGAACCACCAAGGTCTGATGATGTGTGCAAGCTGAGTTCTTTTCTGCATGGCATAGAGAAATGGTGTCATTATTTAGTATCGGGTTGTGTTCTAAATCTTTTTTACACAGAAATCAGAATTCTTGCTAAATGCTATTAGGCACCAACTTAAAGAGACTTGTAAAGATATTAAAGGTATATCGTTAATTCTCTATCTGTCGCTTGTCCTTTGTAGACAGTTATGTTAGGACCACAGGCAGTGCAGCTGCCAAATTGTTTTTAAACCATCTAAAGGAAGAGTGCTATTTAAACATCTGTCTTAAAAACTGTCATGAGCTTTTACTTTTCTTCCATTTTTCCCCCTTTGGGAGAACATTCTAGTTGGTAAGTTTATTACCTTTCAAAATGTGCTTGGCACCTGCCTTAAATAGCACAAACATATTGTGCACATCTTTAAATTATTTTAGCTGGCAAAAAAAGAATTACATTTTAAAATAAAATAGAGACTTAGAACAGTTACCCAAGCTGTCTTGTAAAGCTTGTAAAAAGCAAATTGGATATAATTAGCGAAATGAAGAAAGAAGACACTGAATTAATAACATTTTATAGTAATGAAACTACACTTTGGTCTTTCTTCCAAGAACTGAGATTTTCTCCATATGAATTATAACTAAGTCTGTGTTGAGTTTTGAATTGTATTAATAGAAAAGTTAAGCCCTCTAAATTAAAGCCATTCTTGTAAAGGAAGTACCAACACTATGACAATACTTGACCTAGATTTCTAAAGTAAAAGCGTTTGTTGTTGTTGTTGTTGTTGTTGTTATGTTTTTGGTAAATAAACTGCAACTTTATCAGAAATTACTGCCAAAAGTACACCATTGTTTTAGCAGTACTTTTAAATGTAAGATAGCTATGTCATAGAGCAAGAGAAAGGAACAGATGCCACAGAGTTAGAAGTAGACTTTAGAGTTAGGTTAATTTTGAAGAATGGTGTTGTAAAATATGGATTGTAACACATCCCAGCACAAAAGTGTAGAAATTACAATGAGTGTAACCTGGCTAATCCCGAGGGATAGGCCTTTGGACTGCGGTTAGCAGAGACAGACACTCCCGACTTCCTGAGTGGATCAGGTAGGTGCAGTGAGCAGAAGCTGCAACATCTGCTTTCGAATCCATGACCATTTTGCGTTCAGAGAGTAGGCTTCCATATGCATTCTAAGTGCGCAGTTTATATCATCCCTGGACAGGAATGAGTCCAAACATTGTACTGTATCATGGGGTATTCACCCAAACATGTTTTGGATGTATATAGTAATGCTATCTAACCTAATTTACTTCTTGTTTACATGTGGGAAGTTTGAGTTTTAAGATTATTTTGTCTTTTAAAAAAAACCTCAATAAAAATTTATTGCTCTTATCTATTTTTTCTTAACTCTTTTACATTATTTTTGACTGTTGTTAAGATTAGAAAACTTGCCAGGCGTGGTGGAGGACATCTTTAATCTCAGAACTCAGAAGGCAGAGGTAGGTGGATCTCTGTGAGTTTGAAGCCAGCTGGGTCTACAAAGTGAGTCCAGGACAGCTAGGGCTACACAGGGAAACCCTGTTATGAAAAAAAAAAAAAATAGAAACTTTGCATATATCTAATAGTTTAAACAATAATTGTTATTTTTCTGTAAGGAAGTTTAGATAGCTATGCTACTTAAAATATTTAAACACAGCAGAAAAAAATCTGTTTTAAGAACTGATAATTGTGACTGGATCTCCTTTTGCCAGTGGGGCAAACCCAATAAGTAGAAGTTTCCAGTGAAATAGACCTGATCAGTCTTTTCCTGCAGTATTTAAGAACAATTCAGAGTCATATTTTCAAATGCACAAGTATCAAATTATTGCTTCCATTTTAGTCAAACAAAGATGCACAAAACTTTTGACCCAAAATTGATGGTAAAATTATTCTGGCTTGACTTTATATGTTTTGGGAGGCACATTCCAATCACAGTACCTTCATTCTCTTTTTATTAAAAATACGAGTTCACTGTAGACCCTTGAAGTATAGGATATAGTGATTTTTTAAATTAGTTGAACATAACAAATGATTTTTTAGAAACTATCTCTTTGGTAATAGGATTTCTTTAGCGTTTATAGCAGAACAGCATGGGCTTGCCAGCGGACAGGGAGCACTACTGCAGCAGCGTCTCTGCTGTGAGAAGGGGTCCATTTCAGGTCATGGAAATTCCAGGATAACAGAATGTCATGTAGCATGGACAGGCTAATACACATGATGATGACACTTGGTATTAGGCTGCATAAAATGACCGTGTGGCAGGCTGTGTTACAAAGAGTGTTCTTCATGCTCGAAGGGAGTGCCTGGTAGGCAAGGGCTGGCTTAAAGCAGCCCAAGACTGAATTATATGAACCAAAGGGAAGAAAGAGTCTTGCAGGTCTAGGCTTTATGTTATTTGACTTTCACAGTAATTTATATTTTATTATCCCCCTTTGAATGCTCATAGGAGCAGCCTTCCTTCTCGGATGCATGCTCCCCACAAGCACAGTGTCCACATTTCTGTCCTGATTTTGTGTGCCTAATTTAAAACTCTGCTCTGATTTACAATATCCTTTGTTTAGCAAGGCTCGTCGGGGTCTGAAAAGAGATCTTTTATTTTCTCCTTATTACAAAAAGGCTTCTCAGCAGCATAAAAGGCTTAATTTTCCAATTTTGTCCTTGTTGAAGCTGAGTCCACAAGGTGACTTAAAATGGTTCTTTTAACCCTAATTCCTTTGAAAAAAAAAGGTAAAGGAAGCCTAAGGGTTGGGAAAGATTATGAAGTATGAACACATATTCTCTGTCATCCTTCAGGACCTTGAAAGACACATTCCCCCATCCCCTAAACTCTGAAAGTACTTCACAAAAAAAAAACCCTCCTTTCTACCATTAGAGATACAAGGTACATTGTACAAATGTGCTTTTCAGTCACTTCTGTTAGGTAATGTCGGTATAAGCGATGATCAGTTCTTTCCATTTTAATGATCTCCCCACTGGATTCCTGGAGGCAGACATTGTGTAGCCCACAAGGACATAAAATAGAAAGTCTGTGTAGTCTTTGGTATTTATTCCCCAGAGTTGGAATAGTAACAGTAAATTGCATTTATTTCCTTAATTGCAGTTTAGGACTCTATATGACCTAGAGCCTCTCTGTTTTAAAGGTTAAAATCTAATAAAATATTAAATATAGCTAGAAAATAGTCTCAAGATGCATTAATGCAAATAAGTCTGCTGATGGTGTCTACACTTGAAAAGGTAGCATTATAGTCACCAAATTATGTTCCAATCATATACATTTGACATATAAATCATACCATCATATCCATGTTTAAAATACAAAGAAAGCAACTGGTCTAGGTTTATATTGCATTTAACTTTGCTTCTATTTACAAGTTTCAAAATGCAGTGTGAGTTTTTGCATATGTTTGCAGTGATACTGCCATTTGCAAATTAGTATGTGTTTTAATCAGTTTTTAAATACCTATTATTTAGAGATATTTACATATGAGAGATAGTCATTTGGAATTCTTAAATTGTCCAATACATATTACATGTTACGTCTGTGCCTCAGTTTGAATAGTATCTGTGGTACTAAACTGAGGTATGCCCTTGGCCTTTTTCTCTTTTTATTTTGAGATACAATCTCACTGGGTTGAGTTCACTTTGTAGCCAGACCAACTTGGAGTTTGTGATCCAAGATATCTTGAGAGCATCTGGGATTACAAGCTTGTTGCCAGCAGGTCCAACTTTAGTTCTGTTTAGTAATTAAAAAAAAAAAAACTGGATGGTATAATTTATTTAGTAAGTATTCTTTTTTTTTTAAAGATTAATCTACTTATTTAATTTATGAGTGCTCTATCTGCATGTACACCTACATGCCAGAAAAGGGCGTCAGATTCCAGTATAGATGGTTATGAGCCATCATGTGGTTGCTGGGAATGGAACTCAAAACCTCTGGAAGAGCAGATCATGCTCTTAGTCACTGAGCCATCTCTCCAACCCAAAGAATTGGTTGTTGTTGTGGTTGTGGTTGTTGTTGTTGTTGTTGTAAGTATTCTTAACTAACAAGGTCTCATCTAATTTCAACTTGTCTTATATAGAATAGGTTAGATGAATATTGCTGACCGTTCATTCAAAATACCTAAGCTGCTCTGCTACATTTGCATCACAGTATAGGGCACTTCTATGTATAGTTTCAAAAGAGTTCATTTTCTGAGATTCAACGAGTATCTTCCTTGCTATATTCCCAGAAATGAAAAGTTCAGTATTTCCAACTTTTATTAATAACGAATCATATTGTAACCAATCATACCAAAATTGACACATTGTCAAGGGACCTCAGGTGAGTTTCTACAATGAGATTTCAAAAATACCTTAGCTTCTACTAGTTGGCAGGTGTCCACTATGCATCTCATTCCTTTACCACATTTTTATACATACTGACTATGTGTAAGCACTTTTCTATTCACTGGAAAAATGACAGCAAAGAAACCACGCAGCCTGGGCCTGTTGCAGCTTACAGAGTAATGACAGAAGCCTTGGGAATCCCTAAAGCATATTTTTTGTTTTTAGATTTCAGCTGTGCTCAGGATTAAACCCAGTACCTAAAACAAACTAGGGCCTACTCTGTCACTGAGTTTAGTGCACAGCTTACATTGTTTTCTGTAACAGAGCAGCAGAGAGCTAATGTCTGTGAAAGAATACAGACATCATGCCTGAATATTCCTACAGAGCTTTCGAGAAACGCTTCCTTAGGAGCAAGCCCTAAGTGTTAACTTCAAAGATGCCAATAGATTCTGACTGAAGACAGTCACTTGTGGCACTTCAAACATTACTCAAAAAAAAAAAAAAAAAAATCATTAGGATTCGTGGCATACTCAATATAAAGCAATATACTTTTGTTTTTAGATTTATTAATTTATATTTTATGTGTATGGCTATTTTGCCTACATGTATGCCTGTGTACCCCATGCATGCCTGATGCCCATGGAGGCTACAAGAGCCATTGGTTTCCCCTGGAAATGGTGTGACAGACAATTGCGAGCCATGCAGGTGCTGGGTCTGGAACCCAAGTTCTTGGAGGAGCAATGAATGCCCCTAACCACTGAGCTACCTCTCAGCCAAGTCAATAATACAATCTCAACCTGGACCTTCCCTGGTTAATATTCTATAAAAATTTTTTCTTATTGGTTAAAAAATTAAAAACAATAAATTGGCTTAGAAAAGAAAAATTTAAACTAAAATCTCCACATGTGCCCTGGCTTCTCCCCACTCCCCCTGTCTTTGTGTGTGTTACCGGCAGAAACCTGGAGGGCTTTCTGATTAGTTGTTAGTGTTTTAGAATTAAAGCGAACACTGAATTCTGAGAACAATTAAATACAATGTTTCACTTTAAACCGTTGACTCTTTTTTAAAAATGTGAAACCGAAATAACTGCAGAAGTTATTGATTTAATCTAGTTTTTGAAGCTAACCAAGTAAGTAACTTCTGATTTTGCTCGAAAACGAAAAGGGATGGAAAACTGCCGCACAAATGCCTACCACGCAGGATCTTATCTGCACTCAAGATGCTCCTTCGAAATCGAGAACAGACTTTGATTGAGACTCGTTTTCACCCGTTTTTCTCGCTGCCTTCGGTTGCAAAACCACACTCTTACTACTTCTTTCTCCAGATTCAGTTCTTCAGCCATCCGCATGATCTCCTGCGAGGAAGGCTTGCTCTGCTCTCCAAAGCGTCTCTCCAAAGCATCCTTAGCCGCGATACTGGGGGGAGCGGGGTGGGGTGTGACCGGGAAGGGTTGGGATAAAATTATGTTTCTCTCATTGAAGTTCTTGGAAGAATAAAATGAAGTTTAACATTCTAAGTATTACCACGAAGAAATAACTTACAGATTCTAAAAGCACTCGTGAAAGACGGATCTCCGACTTTTTTTTTTTTTTTTTTTTAAACACAGAGTCGTATCTTATTCTAGATAACCTTACCAAAATCTTAAGCAAAAATTAGGGAACCCAGGTCCTTTCTGTATATTTCACTTTATGCCACAAGGGGGCACCAAGTTCTTGCCAAAGAATAGAATTGTGGGCCTAAGTACAAGTCTGCCCTCCTGTTCATCAATAACCCAAGTCATCCCCATTATTTATAATGCAGAGAATGTGTAATTGACAACTATCAGAGATAAAACCTTTTACTATTTCATATTGGTACCGCACAGAACCAAAATATGACTAAATTATGCTTCCTGGTTGAAAAGATCAGGGTCATATTAGACCTTGACAATGACATCCTGATGACCCCACTGTTTTCTTAGTTAACGCATTGCCTGAGTAGAGCAAAGACAGCAGTGAACTATTCCACAGATAACCAAAATGTCTGTCTAAATAGTGAATCAGGCAATACACATTTGTCCACCAAATGTTTAAAAATACCATCTCCATTTCTCATGAATTTGTTTTTAAAACATTTTTCTTCAATTATTTATATTCACCTCATATGCTATGTTGCTCTTAAAGGATACTTAACTGTTGATTCCGTGTGAACACTATTTTTTTTCTGTAGTAAATTTATTATCCCAAAAGAATACCTGATAGTTGTTCTCCTTTTCCTTTTCCTTTCATTTGCTCCCACTTTTTCATTGTACAAAGCTGTAATATGGAAAGGAGATAATAATAAATAGATAGTGAATTTAAACTAATATTCCTTGGTTTCAACTTTTCCATATAAAATAATGCAAACTATAATTACTATGACTTTCTGTCTTAAATGTTTGCAAACTAGGTCATTTTATGTTGCATAAGCATTAAATAAAAATAAATAAATCTCATAAAGATTACTTTTCTCCAAACCCTATCTTCACCTCCTCTTAGACCACTCATTGAAAATGCTTCCAAATTTTGTGCTTTTATATTTTTAAGTGTGTGTGTGTGTGTGTGTGTGTGTGTGTGTGTGTGTGCGCGCGCGCACGTGTGTTGTATATAGGTATGAGCATATGACTGCAGGGACCCGTGGAAGACAGATGTCATCAGATTCCTCCTGGTTGGTATGAGAGGCAGGATGTGGGTGCTGGGAACTAAATTCTAGTCCTCTGCTAGAGTAATGTGTGCTCTGGATACCGGATATGTCTCTCTCTCCCTCGCTCTCGCTCTCTTTCCCTTCTCCCCCTCTCTGTGTGCATGTGAGTGTAGTGCGTGCATGTGTGTGTGTGTGTAGAGAATATTCAGCATTTCATGACAATGCTTTGTAATCTAGAAAGCATCCCCATACAGCTGTGCTTTCCTCAGCAGATATATTTCTACACTTACATTGCATCAGGTGTCCCCCCCCCTTATCCATCAAGACATTTACTTTTCATTTCAAAGAGAGTAAAGAGTCCCCCATCCTCCCGCCTCAGCATGCATTCTGCCAACCCTAGTCATTGCTGCAGAGATTTGCTTCGGTACCTCCAACCTGCTCGGCTTCCTCCAGCCACTTGGATAAAATGGCTTTCAGTTTACATGCATTTTTGAAACTGAGCTGCAAGTTTTCAAAGCGACAGATGGTTGTTTGACTGAATTCTGAGCCGTGCACCGCGGCCAGAGCTTCGCCTACATTTGTCTGGGTGTATCCTGTGAAAAAGTGAGACAGCTTTTACCTCCAACTTCACCAGGAAGATCAGTGTGGGGCCATCAGCACACATACTGGCTCTCCATGACTTACTCATTAAAAATTCTGCCATCATTTGACAGTTTAGTATTATGTAGGTTTAGGATAGAATTGTAAAGTACATAAAAATGTTCCTTCTAGTGAATAAATCACTTGGGCTCACATGTAAACATAATAGTAGCACTGAACAGAGATACCATGAACATGTCATAACACTGGGTAATGAACTTAGAAATTCTTGGTCTTTTTTTATGATTATCGAATATGATACATCCTCAAAACATTTGGTCCATCAGTTATAGTATACAAAATGCCCAGTGATTGATAAAGCATATTTTTATGTGACTAAAAACTTCAACAATATATTGTTATACTAAATAAAACTAAGATTGAGGCTTACTTTACCGAAAAACATTTCATTCAAGAGGGCTAGCTTTAGTCCCACATTTTAAGCATACCTCCACACACAGTTACTATATTACTTGGTAACATCTATTTCCCAACAAAAAAAAAGGCACAAACATTTCTGGAATATAAGGTAAAATAAGCTATCAACATATAATTTTAAACATGCATAGCAATAGAAACAGAACTGAAAATAAGTATGATAATGATACCTCCTGCTGTTGATTGCATGTAGTCAGTACATATTATTTCAGGGCCTACGGCTATACACCTCTGTGTATAATATGATTGCATAGAATGTACATCAATAAATGTTGTGATAAATTACCTATGGCTCATTCAGAAGTTCAGAGGTCTGTAATTTCAACCCATTAAAAACGCATTTTTTTTCATGAATTTGAACTACAATTAGTTGTTATGGGTTTTCTATTTTAGAAAGTACTTTTCAGTAGAAAAATGAACAGTGATTTGGAACAGACAGTTCAGAAAAAGGGAAATACAAATAATTACCAAACATGAACAAATAATAATAACTGAAAATGAAATTTAGCATTTTGAATGGAACTGCACTGCAGTGCCACTTCATCTTTTCTGATTCAAAGAGTCCTAGTGACTGGGAACACATTGATCCTTCAGCCACTGTTTACTTACTTCCTACTCTGGTCATTTGCCCTGTGCTGGAGACAGAAGAGATATCTGTGGTGGTAAAATCCAGCAGAATTTGACAACAGCTATCAAAATACATCAGTGTTTGATCCACAGTTTTGCACCAACATTTTCTCCTCGCATGTTTATATAGATGCAAAAATATAATTATAAAATTAATAACTGTGACATCATTTTCATTACTAAGATATTAAAACCATGAAAGAGACCTAGTTAAGCAATTAGTGTATTTCTATTTATAAGGTGGTAGGAAATAAAAATACACCCCCAGTGAACTCTTGAAAAACTCTACGTTCTCCAAAATATGTATGTATTAAAGAAAATATGTTCTTGCTTTTAGATATGTAAGATATCGCTAGAAAAATACACAAGAAGCTAACACTGATGAAGAAAAATTACAAGCGCATGGTATAATGCTGTTTATGCAATTTCATCACTTCAAACCATGAATGCAATATCTATTCAAATATTCAGGTAGAACATTAAATAAAGGAAGTACTTTAAAGCTAAACTTGAGATAGGCTAAATCTTAGGAAGGAACATTAACTTAAAATCAATGTTTTTATTCTGTTAAGATTTTACAAGGAATTAAAGAATTTTCATGTTTGTTTTAGTTTTCCCAGTTTGACTAGTGAAATTCACAGGAGCAACTGAGAATGTGACGTGTCTTGGGCTTTCAATCAGAGTATAAAATATTTCACAGTAACTAGAGCAACCTTTGCAGATGAAGTTGCCTGACCCATCACAGTTAACAAAAGCATACCTAACTTAATTCTTCTCACTTTAAATTCGTTGGCAAATTGTTCAAGTTCTCGAATTTCTGGGGAATCCATGTCTATTGGCTCTTCAACCAATTTACTTTTCCGCCTGAGCTCCTGCTTAAATTCAGAGGCTGCAGGGTCCTCTGCCAGGAGAGGCTGGTGCAGGGGAGGAAAGCCATGGCTCAGGGTGTGGTCTGGAAACTTGTAAAGACAAGGGGTTAAGCTGCCTGTGGATAAAGAGAGAGGGAAGAGGCACTGTTGGTAATTATGTCTATCTCTATAGAAGCAATACTCAGTTACGGCCCACTGGTCTCCAGAATAGCTCTCAGTTTGCATTTTGAGGCAGGACTTTGTTTTACAGGCCAGGCTGACCACAAGCCAGATAATTCTGCTACCTCAGCCCCCCAGTTGCTTGTGTTACTGGTAATGAATGTCACACCCATTCAGTCTTCACTAACACAGGCCACCTTATGTTCAGTCTCCTAAAGTAGGAGCCAGAGTTGATGTCTACATTCCACCTTCCCCAGAAGAAGAAAACCAAAGTTAATGTCAAGGGAAGAAAAACTTTTAAATAGCTGAGTGGAAGATTCCATTTTTCTTGTAAAAAGATATGTATTCCTGAGAGTCTGAGGCTCAACTCTAACCAGGATGCACACGTTGATCTCTGTCTTCTTAATTTAACAAGTGACCTGTAGTGTCACTTGTGTTAATTAAGGCAAGAAGTTTCTGGAGTATATGCTATCCTAAGAATTCTTATAACTAGAAAGTTAATTTTACAGTACTATAAAGGCTATTGATTTGATAGTAAATGCTCAATATCAATTAGAAAATAAGCATGTTTCAAAATATGATAAAGACATAAAACTTATGAGATTAAAATATGCGATTGTAGTTAAGTGGATTTAATGAGGCAGACAACCAAAAGGTAAGTTTAGAAATTCTATTAAAGTATTGTAACAAGTTCTGTTGAAAAGTAGACAAAATAATGGAATCAATTTCTTTTTTCACAATTATTTAAAGAAAGCTATCATAAAATACAAAGGGAAGGGGCGCAATTCCAGACATGAAAGGGAATTACCCATAAAGGTTTGCTGTGTTGGCTTGCCCTCACTGCAGAACGTACTAGTGACCAGGAGTACTCTGAAGAACTTACAGATTCAGTGCTCATTTGCAGAGTAGATTCTGCCTCAGTTCAGGGTCCTAACTGTCAGGACGGCGCAGCAGAGAAAGTTCGGCATATTTTGTTTCACTTTTTCTTCATTGACAAATTACTATTTTTATTACTGAAGATCACACTTCTGCTTGTATTGAATGTCACATATAACCAAAATCTGAATAATTGACCAGTCTCATGAACATAAATAAACACTTAAAAACAAGTTTCATAGATTTTATATACAATAATTATTATCACAAACATATTAAAAATATACCAATAATCCCCAACCTCATTAATGAGTTAAAGAAATTGGTAATAATATAGTATGTAAAGCTAATAATACGCACATATTTAATAAGCAATAGTAATTTAAGTCAGCAAATTATTAGCTTATAGTATTTATATAAGAATATGTAATAATAAGGTTCAGCTCTAAACAGTATAATAAATG
This sequence comes from Acomys percivali, assembly GCA_907169655.1. Taxonomy (NCBI): domain Eukaryota; kingdom Metazoa; phylum Chordata; class Mammalia; order Rodentia; family Muridae; genus Acomys; species Acomys percivali. The sequence continues at coordinate 114,995,993 of OU015745.1, read as the reverse complement.
TTTTTTCTAATGAAAATTAAACATATAAGTCCTAAGAGATTAAATGACATAGCTACTTCACAGATGTGATAAAGGCTTAAAATAAATTATTTTTCTTTTTAGATTAACTTCATCTTTTTGTGTATGAATGTTTACTCGCATGTGTGCGTCTGTACCGCGTGTATACCTGCCTGTGGAGGCCAGCAGAGAGTATCGGAAACCCTGGAACTGGAGTCAGAGATTGTGTGAACCACCGTGTGGGTGCTCGGAGCCATTCTTGAGTACTTCGCAATAACAGTAACTGCTGTGAACCACTGAGCCACATCCTCAACCCAAAAGAGAAAAACTATTTTTGTTGTTAAAAAAAAAAAATGTATGCTGCTTTTATGAAACTGAAACTGTCCAGTTCCATAACTTTCGGGATATTCTTTAGTAAGAAACGATCCTGTAAGTCTGAATATTAACCATCCAGGCGCCATTCCTCATACAGCATCTAATGCCCATCACTGTCCCGAGGTATTCCATATCCTCTAAAGGCCATGCCTGACCATTTCATGACCATTTCAGAAAGAAAACAGGAAAGATGACAGAGAAGAGAGAAAGAGGAAGGGAGGGGGAAAGGGAAAATATGAGAACGTAAACGGGAAAACAAAAAAGAATGAATGAAGAGATTTCTGTGACCTCGTTTTATTCCCAAACAGAAACTGTTTTCTTTTCCTTTCTTCTTAAAACGTACTTTTAAAACAAGGATGTGCCCTCCGCTTCAGGCAGGCGTAGCTGCTACATCACATGGCTGTGCTGGGTCCTCGTTCCTTGCCATGAGGCTGGTGTGCCTATTCCCCATGGGGAGAAACAGCCCCCACACTTGCTTCCTAAACTCCACTCAGATTTAGAAGCTGAGAACGGAACAAACCCAGAGATCCTGGAATATGAATGCCGCGTATTTTTTGCTGGTTTTGCTTGGTTTTGTGTTTTCTAAGCAGAGGGTGCGAAGAGCGTTTGTAATCCCCTCCTGTGATGTACTGTAGATGGATGGCATTGCATCCAAATACTCTGTAGAGAGGAGGAAGCAAATGCCCACACGTTTATCTAAGGAGAGCAAAAGAAGAATTCAGAGTTGAGTTGATGCAAACCTGCTGCAACCGGAACCTGGTACAGCAGTCTCATTAGTTAATAGGGCAGCCAGTCCTTCTCTTTAGCTTGTAGGTGCCTGGACGGAGCTACAGGGAATCCAGTCCTCCTTACATACCTGACAAAAATCACTACAGCCCTTCCCTTCCTGTGTGTTGGTTTAACAAAATAATGAAATGAAAGGATCAGAGTACAGACAGTATAATAGCCGTATGAAAAACAATTCCATGCCCTTTGAAAAAGTTGTTTTAGTTTATTTTACTCCTCATAGAGTATATGACACCAAACCTGCCTATAAGATGCTTCTATGGATCTTGAGGGAGTGGCTGACATTTCAGAAAATTCAAATGGCATAACTACGTTTTCATTGTTCTTTTTATACCTTCCCTTCCTCATTTTTGAATGGTTGTATTTTATGACTCAATTTGTGCAGCTTCCTGGGGAATGAAAGCAGAAAAAGATTCAGATTGTCTAAGATTTAATCTGCCATGGAGTGCATGCTAATGCTGAATATATGTCAAGAATAAGACATGCTGACAAAGTATATAGCATATAATATTGTAATGGCATCCCTCTCAAAAATATTCAAATATAGTCTCTGTGCATCATGGTGGGATTTCATTTTAGTGACAAAATATAATTTAATTTGAAGGCTACAATGATACCTCTAAATCTTGGTAGACAACTG